>CM069153.1:42574440-42731940 GCA_035221665.1 Okamejei kenojei | reverse complement strand
AATTTTGCATACAGTATGTCAAACTTTGGTTAGGCTGCATTTGGAGTATTATGCGGCTTCTGGACACCCCATTACTGGAAGGATCGAGAGGCTTTGGAGAGGATGCAGTTTTACCTGGAAGCTGCCTGCATTGGAAGGTATTAGCTAGAAGCAAAGGTTATAACAACATGCATGGTTTTATCTGGAGCAGTGGAGACTGAGGGGAGACTGGATAGCTGTATGTAAAAGTATGAGAGGTACGGTAATCAGATACATGTTCAGAATCATTCTCCCCGGCTGGAAATACCAAATACTAGCGGCCATTGCTTTAACGTGAGAGGGGCAAATTTGTAAAGGAGATGTGTGAGGCAAGTTTGTTTTAAAACACTGATACAGGTGCGTGCCTGGAATGTGCTGCCAGGCCTATTGTAGAAGCAGATAGGATAATGCTCGATGTTTAAGAAAGGACTGCAGATGCTGGTAGACACAAAATGCTGGATTAACTCAGCGGGTGAGGCAGCATCTACGGAGAAAAGGAATTGGCGACGTTTCGGGTCGAGATCCTTCTGCTTGAGACTTTTGGTACAGAATAGAGGGATATAAAGCGCGGTGGCGCAGCGGTAGAGTTGCTGCCTTACAGCGCTGGAAACCCGAGCTCGATCCCGACTACGGGCGCTTGTCTGTACGGAGTTTGTACCATCTCCCCGTGACCGCGTGGGTTTTTTCCGAGATCTTTGGTTTCCTCTGACACCACAAAGACGTACGGGTTTGTGAGTTAATTGGCTCGGTATAAGTGTAAATTGTCCCTTGTGTGTGTAGGATAGCGTTACTGTGCGGGGATCGCTGGTTGGCGCAGACTCGATGAGCCGAAGGGCCTGTTTCCGTGCTGTATCTCTAAACTAAACAGAGAGTTGAGTCGTGGAGATTAGTTTAATTTGGCGGCATGTTCAGCTCAGACACGTGGGCTAAAGTGCGTGTTTCTGGCCTGTACTATTCCACCTTCTACGGCACCAAACTAAAATGGCAGTGGTACCTGCCCTACAGATGGACACAACATGCTGGAGTAACTCAGCGGAACAGGCAGCATCTCTGGAGCGAAGGAATGGATCCATCCAACTCGTGACCCGATGATGGCGTCGGCGGTAAGCGAAGGTCCGAAGATCGGACGGCTGGCCGAGCTGCCGACCGACGGGGCCACGGGCGAGGCGCTGCTGCTGCTGCACTCCATGGGCTGCACCACGTCGGGATGGGCGAGGCGGGGGCTGGACGTGGCACTCCGACCCGACAGTCCCCTCGACCCGGGTAGTAGCGGTCAAATATGGGACAAGGGCGGTCCCTTACTGGACATACAAATTTAGCCCAATGTACGGGATGTCTAGGCTAATACGGGACAGTTGCCCACAGATGTTGCCCACAGATGTTTCATTGAGGGTGGCACAGCGGTAGGGTTGCTGCCTTCCAGCAACAGAGACCCGGCTTCCATCCTGACTACGGGTGCTGTCTGCAAGGAGTTTGTACATTCGCCCTGTGACCACGTGGGTTTTCTCCGGGTGCTCCGGTTTCCTCCCACACTCCAAAGACGTACAGGTTTGCCGGTTAATTGGCTTTGGTAATAATTGTGAATTGTCCCGAGTGTGTTGGATAGCGTCAGTGTGCGGGGAGATCGCTGGTCGGCGCGGATTCAGTGGGCCGAAGGGCCTGTTTCCACAATGTAACTCTAAATAAAGTCCGGGGTGGGAGATTGCAACCTTCACGTTGTCCGCCCTGTTTCGACGAATGCAACCCACCCGGCGTGCACAATCAACTAAGATCAAATAGAACAAGTTGTCCGACAACTTTAGGCTGTGCACGCCATACGCCAGAAGAAGAAATAAAGTCCAAACCGAGGTCATGGTATATGGCGAGGATAGGCGCAAAATACTGGCGTAACTAAGCAGGTCAGGCAGCATCTCTGGAGAAAAAGAATAGGTGGCATTTTGGGCCAGACCTTTTTTCATTCAAGGTATATGGTACACCTCATATTTCATTTGGGCAGCTTTACAATCCATCAGAATGAATACTGATTTATTTAACTTCAAGTAACCCTTGCATTCCCTCTCTCTCCAGCCCTCCCTCACACCAGGCCTCTTGCTAATTTCACCCTTTGTATCCCTTCGGTATCTCCTCATCTCCAGCCAACAATGGACCATTGTGGGCTCCACCTGTCCAGAGTCATTGATGCAGACTGTATGTCTCTATGACTGTCTAAAGCAACCAGAAACGACATGGAGTGCAGCGGCAGAGTTGCTGCCCAGCGCCAGAGACTCGGGTTCAAACCTGACCTTGGGTGCCGTGTGTGGAGTTTGTATGTTCTTCCTGTGACCTGCGTGGGTTTTCTCCAGGTGCTCTAGTTTCCTCCCATACTCCAAAGACGTACAGATTTGGAGGCCAATTGGCTTGTCATCATTGTAAATTGTCCCTAGCATGTGTGAGATAGTGTTAGTGTGCGGGGAGAGATAGTGTTAGTGTGCGGGGAGAGATAGTGTTAGTGTGCAGGGAGAGATAGTGTTAGTGTGCGGGAGAGATAGTGTTAGTGTGCGGGGAGAGATATTGTTAGTGTGCGGGGAGAGATAGTGTTAGTGTGTGGGGAGAGATAGTGTTTAGTGTGCGGGGAGAGATAGTGTTAGTGTGTGGGGAGAGATATTGTTAGTGTGCGGGGAGAGATAGTGTTAGTGTGTGGGGAGAGATAGTGTTAGTGTGCGGGGAGAGATAGTGTTAGTGTGCGGGGAGAGATAGTGTTAGTGTGTGGGGAGAGATAGTGTTAGTGTGCGGGGAGAGATAGTGTTAGTGTGCGGGGGAGAGATAGTGTTAGTGTGCGGGGAGAGATAGTGTTAGTGTGCGGGGAGAGATAGTGTTAGTGTGCGGGGAGAGATAGTGTTAGTGTGCGGGGATCTCTGGTCGGCGCAGACTCAGTGGGCCGAACAGCTTGTTTCTCCCAACTCCAAACATATTGTCCCAGACAAAGTCCATTAAGTCTGCATTATCCCAACTTCATGAAACGGAATGAATGTCCTCTTAAAGTAGTTAAAGATGTTTGGCTCATTTTTCCTCCCCAGTTCTCTCCCACATACCAAAGATATTTGGATTAATGGGTTAATTGGCCACTATAAATTGTTCCTCTTGTGTAGAAGACTGGTGGAAGTTGATGAGAATGTGGGAGAACCAGCAAGTCCTGACCCAAAAGGCCATCTCTCCATGTTCTCCAGGGATGCTGCCTGACTCAGAGTTACTCCATCACTGTGTCGGTTTTAGATTTTTATTACACCACACTGTCACAGTTGTGGTCCTAAAGTATGAGGGGTAGCGTAAATGTCCAAAGATGCACAGGTTTTTTAGGTTAATGGGCTTCGATAAGAATTGTAGATTGCCTCTAGTGTGTAGGGTAGTGCTAGACTACGGGGATGGCTGGTCGGCAGGGACTGGGTGGGCCGAAGGGCCTGTTTCCGTGCTGTACCCCCAAACTGAAGTAAACAGGCTTGTTATACAAGGGACATAGCTGATGGCCTGCAGTCCCTCGTGTTACCCGCAGATGGACCTACAACGCTGCCGTGAGGAAAGTCCGAGTCCATGCTGCCACCTCCAATCTTGCCAGCAGAGGGCGAAACACCACAGCAAATCAGAGCTTCGCAAAAAAGGTTTACATTTTAGACAACTTTAAGACTAGCCAAAAATCACAATCTCTGCTCCAATACTCTTTACAAAAATTATAAATCCAAGCACAGCGCAACTCTCAATTAGCAATGGTTTACAGAGATCCAGGATTTAAAAGTTGAATTTGAAAATATCAATCGTTTGTCTGCTTTCAATGCTGAAAAGCAAGACTTGCATGTAGTACAACGATAAACTGCCAGAGGAACTACAGGCAGACAGCTTCAGTGGAGGGAAATAGGCAGACAGTATATTGGCTTCGGATCCTTCTCAGAGTCCATTTCCCACCACAGATGCTGCCTGACCCACTGAGTTCTTCCAGCGATTTCTTCTTTGCTCAAGAATCCAACATCCGTGCTCCTGTGCTGTACTGTTCTACGTGTAGACGCTACTGCAGACGCTGGTTTACGCTGAAGGCAGACACAAAAAGCTGGAGTATCTTAGATGTTTCAGATCGAGACCATCTGAAAACTCTGAAGAAAGGTCTCAACCCAAAACGTCACCTATTCCTTTTCACCAGAGATGCTGCCTGACCTGCTGACTTACTACAGCTATATTATTCTATGTTCTCTCTCCAGAATTGTCTCCATACTGCACAGTACGAGTCACATCTCTTTCAAAACATTTCAAAGATTCAGGGCTATCTCCCGTTGTTCCAAAGATAGTCCAGTCTGCGTTTAAATGTGTTTCAAAAGAATCTATTTGAATACGGCTTAATAACTGGAAAAAAGCTCATCTTAGAATTCTGGAAAAAAAATTCCTATACCAACAGTTAATATGTGGATTTCAACAATGTTTGAAACACTACATTTGGAAGATATGAGACTCCGACTGGCAGGAAAATCAGACTGTTTCTATAAGGCGTATAAATCTACTACAAGGATAAGGCGCAAGAATACCTCAAAAAAGTACCGGTGTCGGGTCTTGGCGAAGGGGGAAGGAAAACTGTGGAGTTGGTAGATTCCTTTTGCGAGATGTTTATAATAAAGTAACTGGCTTTTCTTCTTTCCTTCTCTTCCTCTCCCTTTTTTTTGCTCCTCTCCAGGGTCTATCTCTTAATCTCCTTTCTCTAACTCTTCGCCCAAGGGTTCCCTTTCCCTCTGGCACGCTTCTTCACTTTCTCTACTTTCTCTGTTGATATTTTTCCTTCTTTTTTCTTTTTTTCCAAAGTGTTAAAAAATTAAGGGGTACAATGATTGCAATAATACACATGGGATGTACACTGATGTAACTTACTGTACCTCTAATAAATAAAGTTTCTTTTTTTTTTTTAAATAAATAAATAAAACATTTCAAAGATCTCCAGAAGTGAGTTCAGTATTGTCTTGGTAACACAGCAGCCAATTTGGATACAAAGGATACAAAGGGCATTTATTATCACATACACCATTTGGTGTAGTGAAATTTGACTTGCCATTACAGCACACGAATAAAGACAAGACACAACGTTAAAGAATTTAACAGAATTTAACAATAAACATAAAAACATCCCCCCACAATGGTTCCCACTGTGGGGGAAGGCAGCAAAAGTCCAGACAGAAAATTCCCACCGACAATTGACGGTGGTCAGGAAAATGGCTGATCGACTGTTCCCCCTCCAGCCCATTCTCCTGGACATAACCTTACTAATCAATTTCTGCTTTAAAAATACCCAATGACTTGGCCTCCACAGCCGTCTGCAGCAATGAATTCCACAGATTCACCACCCGCTAGCAAATGAAATTCCACCTCATTTCCATTCTGAAAGTACATCCTTTTATTCTGAGGCTGAACCCTCTGGTCTTGGACTCTCCCACCAGTGGAAACATTCTCTCCACATTAACTTCATCCAAGCCTTTCATTATTCGTTAGGTTTCGATGAGATTCCCCCTCAATAACACTACCTGTGCCTCTCAATACATGCAACAGTAAAAAGGCATAATCTGCTAATCCAACTGCTCCAAGTCATTGGGTACCATCTGATCAGATATTTTGGTTCCACCCATTCCGCTCCAGCTCTCTCTACATCTGAAAACTAATGTGTTTTTCTTTCTGCCTGTGACCTCCAGGTTGAGGAACAGCTTCTCCCCGACAACCATCAGGCTTGCGAACACGGCAATCACCAACTACGAGCGGTGGCACAGCGGTAGAGTTGCTTCCTTACAGCGCCAGAGACCTGGGTTCGATCCCGACTGCGGGTGCTGCCTTTACGGAGTTTGTACGCTCTCCCTGCGACTGCGCTTGTTTTCTCCAGGTGCTCCAGCTTCCCCCAACATTCCAAAGACATACAGGTTTGTAGGTTGATTGGCTTAGCATTATTATAGATTGTTCCTAGTGTGTAGGATGTTGCTGGTGTGCTGGGTGATCGCTGGTCAGCACGGACTCGTGGGCCGAAGGGCCTGTTTCTGCGCTGTATCTCTAAAGTAAAGTAAAATATGAACTGTCTTGGTTGCAAATAGGGAGTTCAGGGCTTTTGTTTTCCGCTAATAGTGAGTCTTTCTAATTTATTAAACTTTATTTTATCAATTGCGTTATATGCTATATTTGCCGATCTGTTCTGCTGATGCAAGCAAGAATTTCATTGTTCTACTTTCAGTACATACGACAATTAAACACGACTTGAATTTCCATAGAGGGGGCACAGAGAAGGTTCACCAGACTGATTCCTGGGATGGCAGGACTTCCATATGAAGAAAGACTGGATAGGCTTGGCTTGTACTCGCTGGAATTTAGGAGATTGAGGGGGGGATCTTATAGAGACTTACAAAATTCTTAAGTGGATAGGTATATGGACGGGAAGGGAATGGAGGAGTATGGTCTGAGTGCAGGTAGATGGGACTAGGGGAAAACAAATGATCGGCACGGACTGGAAGGGCCGAGAGGGCCTGTTTCCGTGCTGTAATTGTTATATGGTTATATGGTTGGACAGGCTGGATGCAGGAAGATTGTTCCCGATGTTGGAGAAGTCTAGAACAAGGGGTCACAGTTTAAGGATAAGGGGGAAGTCTTTTAGGACCGAGATGAGAAGATCATTTTTCACACAGAGAGTGGTGAGTCTGTGGAATTCTCTGCCACAGAAGGTGTAGTTGGGGCCAGTTCATTGGCTATATTTAAGAGGGAGTTAGATGTGGCTAAATGGATCAGGGGGTATGGAGAGAAGGCAGGTACAGGATACTGAGTTGGATGATCAGCCATGATCATATTGAATGGCGGTGCAGGCTCGAAGGGCCGAATGGCCTGCTCCTGCACCTGATTTCTATGATTCTATGAAATCGGAAAAGGGTAATAAATTATGGCTTTACCCAAAACCTACGGGCAAGGACTTCTCTAGAAGATTAAAAAGAGTGCATTTGTGTTTTTATAAAGATGCTCAAGTTCATCATTTTATATAGATGAACAAACATTGGCTGCGTTTTCCAAGGATAGCCAGTCTGAAGAAGGGTCTCGACCCGAAACGTCACCCATTCCTTTTCTCCAGAGATGCTGCCTGACCCGCTGAGTTACTCCAGCATTTTGTGTCTATCTTTGGTGTAAGTCAGCATCTGCAGTTCCTTCCTACACAGGGTATCGCAGGGGCTGATGGTGCAGTTTCCACCTTACGGGACGTCCCACAGAGGGAGAGGATGCAAACTATTCTATTCCCCACCAGATGGCACCAGAGCTCCACGCACAGCCAGGCAGCATCGACAAGGTGTTAAAGAAGGAACTGCAGATGCTGGAGAATCGCGGGTTACACAAAAAGCTGGAGAAACTCAGCGGGTGCAGCAGCATCTAAGGAGCGAAGGAGATAGGCAACGTTTCGGGTCGAGACCCTTCTTCAGCAAGCCAATGTTTGTTCATCTATATAAAACGATGAACTTGAGCACCTTTGGATGTCTAGTCACTCTACAAACCTGAAGAAGGGTCTCGACCCGAAACGTCGCCTATCTCCTTCGCTCCTTAGATGCTGCTGCACCCGCTGAGTTTCTCCAGCTTTTTGTGTAATCCACAAGGTGAATGCAAATGCACTTATGTGCAGAGCAGGGGAATCAAGAACCAGGGCAGGGTACACAAAATGCTGGAGAAACTCAGCGGGTGCAGCAGCATCTCTGGAGCGAAGGAGATAGGCAACGTTTCGGGCCGAAACCCTTCTTCAAGAACCAGAGCACGTAGGTTGATGGTGAGGGGGAGGAAAGATTTAATATGGACCGAGGGGTAATTTTCTTCACACAAATGGCAATGGGTGGATGGAACGAGCTGCTGGAGGAGGTAGTCGAGGCAGGTACTATCACAACATTTAGACAAGCACATGGAAAGGATAGGTTTAGAGAGATATGGGTCAGACGCAGACAGGTGGAACTAGTGTAGGTTGAGGCATGTTGGTCGGTGTGGGCAAGTTGGGCTGAAGGGCCTGATTCTATGCTGTAAGACTCCACATGCCCTTTAAATGTCTATCTCAATGCACCTCTAATCACACAGAGACCAGAGGCAGGGTTCATGGATCTCCCTGGCTGATGTACAACAGTGAACCCAAAGAGATTTTGCTACAATCCAGTGGTTTCAGTCACTATTATTGAGTGATTTATTTTACAGCGTAGTCATTATTCATGAATACCCCCCCACCCCCCCCAACCCCACACCCCACACCCAGCCAGGAGGTGATTTACTAACCCAGTGACGGAAGCACGGATCCCCGCACCCACCATCACGTGCACGAGACAAGCAGACATCACGGAAACCCAGCTTGCATCACCGGGGGGAATTACTCTGACCACAAGCGGCACGGTGGAGCGTGCAGTAGAGTTGCTGCCTCACAGCGCCAGGGACCCTGGTTCGATCCTGACGATGGGTGCTGTCTGTACATTCTTCCAGTGACCCGCGCGGGTTGTCTCCGAGATCTTCCGTTTCCTCCCACACTCCAAAGACGTACTAGTTTGTAGGCCAATTGGCTTGGTGTAATTGTTAATTGGGGTGTGTGTGTGTGTGTGTGTGTGTGTGTGTGTGTGTGTGTGTGTGTGTGTGTGTGTGTGTGTGTGTGTGTGTGTGTGTGTGTGTGTGTGTGTGTGTGTGTGAAATGTTCGGGGATCGCTGGTCGAAGCCGACTCGATGGGCCGAAGGGCCTGTTCCTGCGCTGAACTAAACTAAACTAAGACCACCTCACCACGAGGAACACACTCCACAAACAGTAAAGTGGCACGATGTGATCCAAACTGCTCCAAGCCGTTTGGTGTCCTCTGATCAGACAGCTGGGCTCCACCCATCAATAGTTTAGTTCATTTATTGTCACGTGTGCCGAGGTGCGGTGAAAAGCTTTTTTGCCGCGTGCTAACCAGTCAGCAGAAATACATGATTACAATCGATCCATTTAGTGTACAGATGGATGACAAGGGAATAATGTTTAGTGCAAGGCGAAGCCAGTAAAGTCCGGTCAAGGATAGTCCGAGGGACATCAAAGACTTAGATAGTAGATCAGCACTGACCATGCAAGCACAATCCATCTACACCTCACACCCTTTTGCCAGCAAAATGTCACATTTCCAATATTACAGAATACAGATTCAAAAGTAGTGATCAGCAGGAAGCCACACACACTTTCTGCACCTTAATCATTTTGCCACATTACTAATAACTGATTTCCAATGGTGTTGCCAGGACTGAGCTCCAATGGTGTTGCCAGGAACTCCCTAGAGGTTGAGTAGGCTGGGTCTCTATTCCTTGGAGCGCAGGAGGATGAGTGTATAAAATCAAGAGGGGAATAAATGGGGTAGATGCACAGAGTCTCTTGCCCAGAGTAGGGGAATCGAGGATCAGAGGACATAGGTTGAAATTGAAGGGGAAGAGATTTAATAGGAATCCGAGGGGTAACTTTTTGCACACAAAGGGTGGTGGGTGTATGGAACAAGCTGTCAGAGGAGGTAGTTGAGGCTGGGACTATCACAACGTTTAAGAAACAATTAGACAGGTACATGGATAGGGCAAGTTTGGAGGGATATGGACCAAACGCAGGCAGGTGGGACTAGTGTAGCTGGGACATGCTGGCCAGTGTGTGCAAGTTGGACCAAAGGGCCTGTTTCCACACTATATCAATCTATGACTCTATCTGCTCCAGGGGAAGTATAACATGTTTGTCATAAGTTGAATGGATAGTTCAGAATAGATGTGTTTAGTGTCACGCGCATGGAGGTACAGTAAAAAGCATTTTGGTACATCCTATCCAGTCAGTGGAAAGGCTACGCATGACTACAATCGAACCAGTGGAGTGCAAGATAAAGTCCAGAAGAATCCGATTAGAGATAGTCTGAGGGTCTCCAATGAGGAAGATAGCATCTCAGGACCAATCTGCAGCCGTGTCTCTATTTATACAGCTCCTACATTAGTTGAAGTCTGAAACACTGACTTTAATTATTTTTGTGACTACATCACTAAGAGGCAGCAAAGTTCAGGCAGATAAGATTCTGGATGTGTCTTATCAACCATGCAAGGTTTACAATGTAAAATTCCAGTGTGCCTTTCGCACAGCATCCAAGTCGATCACTAGCTTCTCAGTGCTTTGTCAAAGGGGTGTTGGCTAGTTTGGACAGGGAATCGAACTGTCCAATAGTCCATCAACAGCAAGTCCAAGGTTCTTGCAAGCTCTCTCAGCGTGCGAATGATAGCATGGAACTGCCAACAACGCTGGACTTGGCCAAGATCAGGTCGCGCGAGCCACCACACTCTGTAACAGTGCGTGCCACCGTGGGCAACGAAGGATCAGCTGGAAGCAACTTTAGACTTTAGAGACACTGCGCAGAAACGGGCCCCTCGGCCCACCGAGTCCGCGCCGACCAGAGACCACCCCCGCACTATCCTACACACGAGGGACAATTCACACCTTTTGACCGAAGCCAATTAACATCCAAACCTGTACATCTATGGAGCGGGAGAGAAACCGCAGCACCCGGGGGAAAAGCCACACGGACACGCGGAGAAAGTACATTCCCTGCACAGACAGCACCCGTGGTCAGGATCGAAGCCGGGTCTCCAGTGCAGTAAGGCAGCAACTCTACCGCTGCACCTCCGTGCCTCTCGTGGGAACGGCACAGTCGCGCAGCTGAAGAATTGCTACCTCATGGCACCGGTGAACCGGGTTCGATCCTGAATACGAGGGGGGGGTGCTGTCGGTACATTCACCGTGTCCACACGGTTACCCTCTGGGTGCCCCAGTTTCCTCCCACACCCTTACAAACGTGCAGGTTTGGTGGTAGTTGGCTTCTGTAAGCTGTCCCCAGTATGTGGGATAGAACTAACGGAATGTTGAATGCTGGTAGGCACGGACCCGGGGGGCTGAAGGGCCTGGATCCGTGCTGTATCGCTAAACAACAGTGGAAGGGCAGTCACCAGGAACTGCAGATGCTGGTTTACAAAAACACATAGTGCTGGAGTATCTCAGGGGGTCAGATAGCATGTCCGACAGATGTGGATAGGCAACGTTTTGGGTCGGGACCCTTTTTAAACCTGGTTATGGTAGGGTAGTATTGTTGAATTGCACACATACCTCCCACAAAACACCGGCCCCTTCCTCAGTTCTTTGAATTTACATAGAAACATAGAAACATAGAAATTAGGTGCAGGAGTAGGCCATTCAGCCCTTCGAGCCTGCACCGCCATTCAATATGATCATGGCTGATCATCCAACTCAGTATCCCGTACCTGCCTTCTCTCCATACCCTCTGATCCCCTTAGTCACAAGGGCCACATCCAACTCACTCTTAAATATAGCCAATGAAATGGCCTCAACTACCCTCTGTGGCAGAGAGTTCCAGAGACTCACCACTCTGTGTGAAAAAAGTCTTTCTCATCTCGGTCTTAAAGGATTTCCCCCTTATCCTTAAGCTGTGACCCCTTGTCCTGGACTTCCCCAACATCGGGAACAATCTTCCTGCATCTAGCCTGTCCAACCCCTTAAGAATTTTGTAAGTTTCTATAAGATCCCCTCTCAATCTCCTAAATTCCAGAGAGTATAAACCGAGTCTATCCAGTCTTTCTTCATACGACAGTCCTGACATCCCAGGAATCAGTCTGGTGAACCTTCTCTGCACTCCCTCTATGGCAAGTTCTTTGAATTTATATCCCAGTTCGGTCTGCTGTCAGTCTAACCTCCGCCACGGTCCAAGGTTTGCAAACTGGTGCCACATCACAGTGGAGGAAGGCAGATTCAGACCTCCGCTTGCCCAAGGCCCCAGCAGCTGCAGTTTCCTCAGTCTCGCCAGGCTGAATTCAGCTTGATGGATTCACATCAGAGAAGTTGCCTCCACTGCACAGAAATCAAACGCCAGGCCTGGGCATGACTAAAGCAATTGAAACCCAGCGAGAGGAGAAAGCTCGCACAGGTAAAAAGCAGATTACATGAAGCAACTTCCCCACTCACTCCATATTCCGGTCTCAAATAACTAGAACGACAAGATCAATGTCGAACGCTGACCTTTGTAGATGACAGACAAGCTTTAATAAATATTCTGGTCTTGCAACTAAATGTCCAGAAAAGTCCAAGCGCCGGCAAAGCTGACCTGCTGAGGAGAAGTGTGTGGACAGGAGTAGACGCAAGGCCACACCACCATTCAATCTATGTGACAGGGATGAGGGCTGTGATCAGAGGGGGGAGGGGGGGGGGGGAAGATAAGAGGACTAGAAAGATGCTTAGGTGCAGTACTCCGGGGAAATAGCAAGTGGATTAAGTAGCAAACGTTACTCCACGTGTGCTTTCAAAGCAGTAGTCACCATCTTCTAATTATCAGAATCAGGTGAGTTTCGGGGGGGAGTTCCCCCCACCACGGGTACCATGTATTCCCTCGCTACCTGCCCAATGGTCGGCGACTAAACCGTCTCCCCCACCTGGTTTGCCGGGTGAGGAGGGGGGCTGTGGACCCCCAGCAGGACCAAAAACAAGACCTGTCAAAGGGCGGATGAGCTTCTAGCGAGCCAACGGCCATCCACACTTCAGTAGAAGTTGCGATCACTGTCGTACACGGCATTAAGGCACCGGGCCCGGTGATGTCTTCAACGATGATGATGATGGCAACTCTGCTATAACAGTTATGTCTGTGTTAATCTTCCAAATAGTTTCAGTGGGAAAAAAAAGCTGTACCCAAGATAAGTCATTCTAGAACTGTATAACCATCAGTTAAACCACACGAGAACACTGCCCACTGTTCAAGTCAACACACAAGATGATACATGTGGTGATAGTGAAGAAGGATTTAGCCAAGGTGAGAAAAGTATAGTTTGTGGGGAAATGTAGCCTCAGCCAAGGGTGTTTACATTGGAACAGATTTTGGCTGAGGGGAGGTTTTTAAAATCAGCACAGACAGCACCAGAGGTCAGGATCAAACCCAGGTCTCTGGCGCAGAGAGGCAGCAGCTTTACCAGCTGTGCCACCCTGTGCTGAAAACTTGAGGGATGAGGACTAGGCTCGTCTGGAGCAAGAGTATTCATGGTCCAGCAGGTCCCTTCATGTTTGATGAATTCAACTTGATGGACTCCACTCTTGCGACAGGTCTCCAGGTTCGGAGTTTAGTCCGTTGTCACGTGTACCGAGGTGCGGTGAAAAGCTGCAGAAAGACAATACACGACTACAACCGAGCTGTCCACAGTGCGCAGATACATCATAAGGGGAATATGGTGAGAAATGGTGCTGTAGGAGTAGAGATTTAATTAAACGCAAAGAGACACCTAGGTTGGGCGCCATCTTGGATCAACTCACTGAAGAAACCTTCATATGACCTTCTCCCTACCATCTCTCCAAGGGCAGGGTCCAAGGCAGAAGGACAAAAAGAAAAACTGGCAAACTTCGCAAATGGTGCACACAGGATTTGGTTTTGAGGGCAGCGGTAGAGTGCTAGCAATGTCGGCTTGGATCCCGACTACGGGTGCTGTCTGTACGTTCTCCCCGTGACCTGCGTGGGTTTTCCCAGAAATGTTCGGCTTGCCTCCCACACACCAAAGATGAACAGGTTTGTAGGTTCATTGGCTTGGTGCGAGCGTTGTGTGAGTGTGTGTGAGTGTGTGTGTGTGTGTGTGTGAGTGTGTGTGTGTGTGAGTGTGTGAGTGTGTGAGTGTGAGTGTGAGTGCGCAGGATAGTGCCAGTGTATGGGATGATCGCTGGTCGGCGTGAACTCTGTGAGCCGAATGGCCTATTTCCCCGCTGGATCTCTCAGCTAAACTAAAGTGTCAAAATGAACACATCGTCTCTCACTGGGCTGAATCTTTGAGCTTGATCCACGCTACGAAACAAAGACAATTTGATAAAACCTCCACCATTGCGTCAAGATAGAAAGCACATTTTTTTCATTGGTTGGAGGTTTAATGAAAGGGGCAATTTTCAGGTGTGGACTTAAAATATCAAAGCAAAACTCACTGAATTCAGTGACAGTCAGGTGAAGGAATGGGTTCAAATGACATAATCGGAGAGTGAGGGCAAAGGTCAATAGATTAGACCCGCTATGTGGAACTGTTGGCGTCTTGTTAATGAAGGAGTGTAGTTTAGTGCACAGTTTACAGCTCTTATCTCCCACAGAAGGAATTTACAACGTTTGGGGATTTACACTATAATCCCTCTATGGGCCAGGGTAAGCGCATGCATGATACTAGTCACTGCAGTACACAGTATCGTCGACACTAAAGGAAATTTAAAACCAAAAATAAACACATAAATAAGGATTTTGCAAAAAGCAAACGCCACCTCAGTGCCCATTAAAGGCCGTACCTATATTATGACCCGTTCCTCTCAGCAAATCTCGATTCTTTCACGACTTAAAAACAAATCTCGGAATTATTAAGACAGGCACAGAAATGCTAGGATAACTCGGAGGGTCAAGCAGCATCTCAGGAGAAAAGGAATAGATGATGTTTCGGGTCGAGACCCACCTTCAGATTGAAGACTGAAGGAGGGTCTCGACCTGAAACGTCACCTATGTTGGTCTTCAGTTGAAATCAGCATCTGCAGTTCCTCCCTACACATTCTCATTCTTCTTGGGAAGTTGTATCCACCCAAAACTTCACCCCTCCTTTTCTCCAGAGATGCTGCCTGACCCACTGAGTTACTCCAGCACTTTGTGTCTATCTTTAGAGCATAACTACAATTTGTTTAACCCCAAAATAAATTGAGTAGATGCCCTTTGAACATTATGGTTAATGGACCATAAAACAGAAGCATAAATTCCTGTGGTCAGCAGTGGATATCTATGTCGTTGCCTAATGTTGATAACTAACGTTTGTTTTGTAATGCAAAACTAGAGGGTGTAAGAATGGTCAAAAATCTGGGGGTCTTCCACATCTGCCCACCCAGAAGATCAAATACAAACTTGAACCTCAGAAATTCTACGTCGTCTTGTTGCATTTTGCTACGAAACTGGTGCATATTTTTTTTAAAACGTGGACAGGTCAAAGGCGGACAGGTGGACCTAGGGTAGATGGGGCATCTTGGTTGGCATGGGCAGGGTGGGCTGAAGGGCCCCCTTGGTATCTTTGATACCAAGTCTCCAAATCACTAAGGCAGCATTGGTGCCGATAGGGTGGGACAGCGGGGCCCCTTTGTATTGTATAACTCTGCGTCATGCTCCAAACTAATAGTGTTAGGAGCGATAGACTATCACTGAGGGCAGCATGTGGCGCAGCGGTAGAGTTGCTGCCTTACAGCGAATGCAGCACCGAAGACCTGGGTTCGATCCCGACTACGGGTGCTGTCTGTACGGAGTTTGTACGTTCTCCCCGTGACCTGCATGGTTTTTCTCCGAGATCTTCGGTTTCCTCCCGCACTCCAAAGACGTACAGGTTTGTAGGTAAATTGCCTTGATAAATGGCAATTTTAAAAATTGTCCCTAAAGTGTGCAGGATTGTGTTAATATGTGGGGATTGTTGTTCAGCGCGGACCCAGTGGGCCAAAGGGCCTGTTTCCACGCTGTGTCTTTAAACTATAACTCAACCAAAATGATGTTTAAGGAAAAATAGTACAATGGAGACATTAGGAACTGCAAATGCTGGAATCTTGACCAAAATAAAGTGCTGGAGGAACTCAGCAGGTCAGGCAGCATCTTTGGAGGGAATAGGCAGGTGGGGTTTTTGAGTCGTGTCCCTTCTTCAGATCCGGCACGTCGCCTGTCCAATCTCTCCTAAGATGTTGCCCGACCAGTCGGGTTCCTCCAGCATTAGTGTTTTGCTTGAAAGAGTAGGGACTGACTTGATTGACATTTGTTATATTTGGTTCTTCTTTGTGAATGAAGTCACCGGGTGGTGAATCGGTGGAGTTCATCGCCACAGACGGCGGTGGAGGCCTGGTCATTGGACATTTTGAAAGCTCAGATCGACAAATTCTTGATTAAGGTTCGTAAGGTTTATTCATTGTCACCTACACCAATTGGTGTAGTGAAAATTCACTGGCCAGGTCAGTCATACAATTTAAAAAAGCAACGGACTCAAAAAACACATTTTAACATAAACATCCATCACGGTGACTCGTACACGTTCCTCACTGTGATGGAAGGCGAAATAAAGTTCAAGTCCTTCCCCTTTTGTTCTTCCCTGGTCGGGGGTCTCGACTAGTACAGGTGTCAGGGGTTATGGAGAGAAGGCAGGAGAATTGGGTTGGGGAAGGGAGAGATAGATCAGCCATGACTGAATGGCAGAGTAGACCTTTTGGGCCGAATGGCCTAATCCTGCTCCTAGAACGAATGAAGTGGCATTTCGCTATTCCAGCTTCGGTGCGGGGGTGATCGCAGTGTAACTTTGTGCTAAATACAGATTTAAAAACATAGGTAGAATTTCACACCCTTCACCGACTTAAAACATTTGTCACTGGTATATTTTCCAGTGCTGCACTCAAAGGTTTGTTGATTTGGTGCATTGGGAAGGAAGGAAAAGTTGAGAGCCTGGACAATTAGAACCTACTTACTTCCCAAGGAAAATAAACACATAATTATCAGGAACCTTTTGCAAGCCTAACTTATCCCCTGTCACTTTATACAGATTTCTACAGAGCTGCATTGGGCAAAAGGAAAAAATATATCATTCAGATGAGAGCTATAGATAGACACCTGACTGACTGCTATCAGTTTAAAAGGTGTGAACCATAACCATAACTCTGAGTTGAGGCCCTAATAAAGACACTTCTTTGTGGCAAAGCAAGGCTTTCTCCATTGCACCGATACAGCATAGCAACAGGCCCTTCGGCCCACTATGTCTGTGAACGTGATGCCAAGTTAAACTAATGTCATCTGCTTGCACACGATCCAGATCCCTCCATACCTATAAGGTCATACAAAATAGGGGTAGAATTAGGCCATTTGGCCAGTATACTCCACCAAGCAATCATGGCTGCTCTATCTCTCCCTCCTAACCCCATTCTCCTGCCTTCTCCCTATAACATCTGACACCAGCACTAATAAAGAACTATGTAAATATACATCTATCTAAAAGCCTCTTAGACACTACTATCGTATCTGCCTCCACCAGTGCATTCCAGGCACCCACCACCCTCTTAAAAATACTTGCCCTACACATCAAACTTTGCCCCTCTTTCCTTAGAGGTATAAACTCCATCTTTGGCATCTCCACCCTGGCAAAAAAAGTTGTGATTGAGTCTTATAATCAATCACATGTTATTTAGTTTAGTTTGAAGGATATAGCATGGAAATTGGCCCTTTGGCCCACCAAGTATCACTTGCCCACACTAGTTCTGTGTTATCCGATTTTCACAGTCCCCCCCCCCCCCCCCCCCGCACAAACTAGAACCTACAAACAGACGGCTGTGGAGGCCAAGTCAATGATTATTTTTAAGGCGGATATTAACAGATTCTTGATTAGTAATGGTGTCAGGGGTTCTGGGGGGAAGGCTGGAGAATGGGTAAGATCGGTCAGCCAGGATTGAATGGCAGGCTGAATGGCCTAATTCTGCGCAAATAACTTATGAACACAAACAAACCCCCACATCTTTGGGATATAGGGGGAAACCCGGAGCTCCCGGTGGTAATCTGCACAGTCACTGAGAACATGCAAACTCCATACAGTCAGCACCCGAGGTCAGCATCAAACCCAGGTGCCTGCGGCTGCGAAACAGCTGCACTACTGTGCTGCCCATAAATAGCCACTTCCTTGTGGAAAGTGCACAATTGCGGGTCACAGGTCCGGCAACAGCGGTAGAGTTGCTGCCTTGCAGCGCCAGAGACCCGGGTTCAATCCTGACTACGGGAGCTTGTTGTTCTACCGTAACCCGAGCCTGGGCTTCCTACGGGATCTCCAGTTTCCTGCCCCACTCCAAAGCTTGTAGGTTAATTGGCTTGGTATATTTGTAAATTGGCCCTAGCGTACGTAAGATAGCATTAAGTGTGCGGGGATCGCTGGTCGGCGCGGAAACTGTGGGCTGAAGGGCCTGTTTCCGCGCTCTCTCTTTAAACTAACCAAATTCATCTTGCCGGTAGACAAAAAAGCTGGAGAAACTCAGCGGGTGAGGCAGCATCTATGGAGCGAAGGTATAGGCGACATTTCGGGTCGAGACCTGAAACGTTGGTTACTCCTTCGCTCCATAGATGCGTTCACACCCGCTGAGTTTCTCCAGCTTTGTCTACCTTCGATTTTTCCAGCATCTGCAGTTCTTTCATTAAAAAAAATTCATCTTGCAAGTCACATTTTTCTCAGCAACATCAACCACAGGTAGTGCATGAAAATGCCGGTGAACTACTGCCAGGCAATTCTACCGACTGGTAGTCTGGTTCCGGTTTCCACAAGAAAATGAGGAACTTGTTCTCAGAACAGAGAAATAAGTTGGTGCCAGGGAGCAGAATATCAAAAGCACCAGGAAATATGTCACCTTTCTCATCTGCAGCCGATCGCAAAGTGGAGTGATGGATGGATATAGGTTAGGGGGGGTAGTGGATAGACAGGTGCTTGGACAAAGGACAGTCTGAACATGTATCTCTTTAACAAAATTAAACTAAACCACTCTCTTCAGAGTGACATTGTGGGATCATGTACATCCCCTGTCACCACTCCCGCTGAAAAATTGAATTTAAAAAAGACACCAAGTGCTGGAGTAACTCAGCAGGTCAGGCAGCATCTCTGGACGACATGGACAGGTGACACTTTGGACGGAACCTTTCTTCAGACTGATTGTGGTGGGGGGAAGGAGTTACAAGGAAGTCTGGTGAGTGATAGGTGGATAGAGGTGAGGGGGGGGGGCGGGGGAAAGGGTTGAACAAAGGCCAGTCTGATGAAGGTTCCCAACACGAAATGTCACCCATCCATGTTCTCCAGAGATGCTATCTGACCCGCTGAGTTACTCCAGCACTTTGTTCACCAGCATCTGCAGTTCCTGGCTTCTGCATTTTGTCCTGCCACTCATCTCTTCCAGCTTTCTTATCGTCCCCACCTCAATTAGTCTGAAGAAGAGTCCCGAGCAGAAACGTCACAGATTCCTTTTCTCCAGAGATGCTGCCTGACCCGCTGAGTTACTACAGTACTTTGTATCGTTTAGACACAAAATGCCGGAGTACCTCAGCTGACCGGGCAGCATCTCTGGAGAAAAGGGAATCTGTGACATTTCGGGTGGAAACCCTTCTTCAGACCCGACCCAAAACGTTACCTATCCATTTCTTCCAGAGATGCTGCCTGACCTGTGTGAGTTACTAGCACTTTGTGTCTATCTTGGGCGTATACCATCATCTGCAGTACCTTCCCACACCCACTTTGTCTCTTTTTTTTAAAATATAAACCAGCATCTGCAGTTCCTAGTTTCTCCACGGTACTGGACCACAACTTAATGTCTCTTCCAAGACGCCCAAAGAAATCAGAGAGGAAGGAAAACTGGGAGAAGAAAGATTTGAAACAGAAAAGAGAGAGAAAAAAAAAAATCTGCAACTCTGTGTCAGCCAAAGTAAATTTGCTGTTAATCATCATGAGTTCTGCAGCCCAAACTTGAGAGCAGCCAGCAGCAAGTGCTTTATTAGTACATTTTATTTGGAGGACCACTGGGACTGGAAGCACACTGGCCTAAGGCACACTACACTGGGCCACCTGGCCTGAACGATAGGGAGCCATTAAACACACAATCTTGAAACAAAGCAGCCTTTGTCTTTCAGATCCTGTTTAGGGGATGGGGACAGGGTTCAGGAGGAAAGCAAAGAAGGAAAAAAAAAAAAAGGAGGCAGGGAAATTAATTGACTCGCAAGTGCAAGAGCTCGGCGGAAGCAGACAGGTTGGGTCGGTCTGTGCACACAGTGTGCTTTCTCCAGTTTATAAAAAAGCAGACAGCTTATTCCTCAGGTTATCGAGTCCCAGGTGAATGCCAGCACAAACAGGCCTGAGGAACGGAAATGGCTTATTCTCTTATCAAAGCAGGAATTTGTGAAGGCAGCAAAATATTTAGGTTTTTTCTCCTTAACATGGCCCTTATCCCAACCCCCCCGATGGCCCTTATCCCAACCCCCCCCCCACTTCTACGAGCTCCTCTGTCCGCATCCTTGTGTCCCTCATGTGAACACATCTTCCCCAGCCAACAATGGACCATTATGGACTCCATCCTTCCCGAGGTCATCTCTGTAGGCCGAGCGATGCCGTCAGAGGTGATGGATGGGGCGATGTCGAGGAGGCATAGGAATGGTCGAGTGGGCCACTGGAGGCCCTGAAGCAGCCTGGGGCTCCATTGGATCGGGTGCCGCTCCGAGCGGCCTAGCACGGGGAACGGACGCGGCAGAGTGGCGGAGCAGCAGTGAAGGACATCGACACCATTAGCTGGCCAGGCCGACCCCTGCAGCTCCCACCCAGTGCCGTCGCCAGGACAACGGGCCTTTATGGCCAAGCTCAGTCTCCAACACTTAAAACTGTCGGACTTAAAGGGTACAGGAACGGTGCCTAATAAGTGGCGACTCTCGTGTACTGACAGTTTGGTCTATTATCTGACACACCTATACTTAGTGTGACTGTACCTAATGTATGGCAAGATTGTCACTGAACTGTATGCAAAGAAAGAATGTCACTGTACCCAGGTACATACAGCAATAAAGCACTATTAAACCATTGATTTAGTTACAGCAACCAGCCAACACATATCAGAATTAAAGACATTAACAACAGCCTTGCGCAAACTGTTGTAGCAACAAGCCAAGAGCAATGCCAGCTGTCCAACAACACTCTTCCAGCGCACAGGTTTGCAGGCGAGAACTCAAGCTGTGTTGTAACACGATTTCAATCAAAGCTGGAAGCCGAGGGTCTGCCATTGATTCAACGCTACTTCATTGTCACATGTACCAAGGCACCGTGAAATGGTTTGCCCAGTAAAATCAAGCAGCAGGCCTCGCCTGGGCAGTAGACACGCACCGCCACGTTTCTGGCGACAATAAAGTTACGAGAGTTCACCAAACAGTCCCCCTCCCCCCCCATTCTCGGCAGCCCCCCTTCACTCCAGATTTCAATTCGCTCGTCAAAGATTTTCACTGGAAACCTACGCGTATGGGACTGAAGAAGGTTCTCGACCCGAAACGCCACCCATTCCTTCTATCCTGAGATACTGCCTGTCCCGCTGCGTCACGCCAGCATTTTGTGTCTATGTATAGGGCTCAGTCTGAAGACAGGGTCTCCACCCGAAACATCACCCATTTCTTTTCTCCAGAGATGCTGCCTGACCCGCTGAGTTACTCCAGCATTTCGTGTCGCTCTTCAGGACAAAGACAAGATTAGCATGGTGATTACAACCTGCCAGGTGCCATGCAAGATTAATTTTCTCTGGAACGCCAGAGGTTGTGGGGAGATCTGATAGAAGTATATCATTTACGAGAGGCATAGTTAGGATAGACCGTCTTGAGTTTAATTTAGAGAGAGTGCTGAAATAGACCCTTCGGCCCACCGAGTCTGCGCTGGCCAGCGATCCCTGCACACTAGCACTATCCTACACACTACGGATAAGTTACAATCTTAATTTTCTCACAGAGAGTGGTGAGTCTGTGGAATTCTCTGCCTGGTGGTGGTGGAGGCCGGTTCTCTGGATGAGTTCAAGAGAGAGCTAGAGAGGCCTCTCAAAAATAGCGGAGTCAGGGGATATGGGGAGAAGGCAGGAACGGGGTACTGATTGGGGATGATCAGCCATGATCACATTGAATGGAGGTGCTGGCTTGAAGGGCCGAATGGCCTACTCCTGCACCTATTGTCTATTAATTGAAGCCAATTAACCTACAAATTTGTACGTCTTTGGAGTGTGGGAGGGAACCGGAGCACTCGGGTAAAACCCACGCAGGTCACAGGGAGAACGTGCAAACGCCACACAAACAGCACCCGTAGTCAGGATCGAACCCGGGTCTCTGGCACTGATGTGGCAGAATCTTCTTTTTAAACGGCAAGAGATGCCAGGGAAAGGAGCCGAGGCAGATAGCATAACAACGTTTCAAAGCGGTCTGGACATGTGCATGGTTAGGAAAGGTTTAGAGGGACACAGGTCAAATGCAGGAAAATAGGACGCGTAAATAGGTCTCTTGGTCAGCATGTGTACACGAGTTGGGCCCCAAGAGGGCCTGTTTGTGCTGTTCGACTCTGGCAAGTCAATGGAAACCTATAAATTCTTTTACAAATAAATCTCTCCAAAGTGGAATAGCAACTCACTCTCTTTAAATGAGAGAACTTGCATATAAAATTTAACAATTACTTGCACCTTCTCAAATCCACAACTAGTTGAAGATAAACAGACATTTTCTTATAACAACTGCCTTATAACAACTTTCCATAGACATGCCTTGTCCTTCAGAAACTCCCAAACTCAATTAAATAGACAACTCTTATAGACCTTGCTATAGATTTATATAAAACCCATGCACTCAGCAGCAATTGCAGCCAGTTTTAAATTTCACATTAATTAGTGACTGCTTTTGCTTTTCCACATAAAGTGGATGTGGAGTTTCCACTTGTGGGAGAGTCCAGGACCAGAGTGCACAACCACAGAATGAAAGGACATACCTTAGATCGGAGATGAGGAGGAATTTCTTTAGTCGGGGGGGGGGGGGGGGGGGGGGGGGGTGAATCTGTGGAATTCATTGCCACCGATGGCTGTGGAGTGCAAGTCAATGGATAGTTTTCAACTGAAGATTGCCGGGTTCTTGGTTAGTAAGGATGGAAAAAGTAATGGGGAGAAGGCAAAAATTAGGGCAGCATGGTGGTGCAGCGGCAGAGTTGCTGCCTTACCGAGCCAGAGACTCGAATTTGATCCTGATTAGAAGTGCCGTCTGTATGGAGTTTGCACGTTCTCCCCGCGACAGCGTGGGTTTTCTCCGGGTGCTCCAGTTTCCTCCCACACTCCAAAGGCATTCAGGTTTAGAAACATAGAAAAAAGGTGCAGGAGGAGGCCATTCAGCCCTTCGAGCCAGCACCGCCATTCATTGTGATCATGGCTGATCGTCCCCCATCAATAACCCGTGCCTGCCTTCTCCCCTTTACAGGTGAATTGGCTTTGGTAAAGTTGTAAAATGTGCCTAGCTGGTAGGATAGTGTTAGTATAAGGGGTGATCGCTGGTTGGCACGGACTCGGTCGGCCAAAGGTGTTTGCCCGCTGTATCTTAAGTCTAAAATTACGGGGAGAAGGCAGGAGAATGCGGCTGACAGGGAAAGATAGATCAGAGATGATAGAAAGGCGGAGTAGTCTCGATGGGCCGAATGGCGTAATTCTGCTCCTATAACCAATGGAGTTATGGAATTTAACCCACACAATTAAACTTCTGAATTTAAAAAAAAAATTATAAAGATTTATAGTTTGCATACGGTTCAGTGGCTCTGACGTTTGTTAGCATTCTGAGTAACATCCTACATATTGGCTGAAGGACAAGTAGAACTGCCAGGCATGTGCTGGCTTGCATGGTTTTTGACACAAACGTACAGGTTGTGTGCGCAGCTGTGCACCCAGCACAAATGTCAGTTCACAAAATGATGATCAGATGAGAAATCAGGAAAGTTACACATCGGGCTCCGGGAGAAAACTCAAGGCATTTCAAAAACACAGGTGTATCTGCAGAGGGAACAACATATATAATAAGAGGGAAGGAACTGCAGATGCTCGTTTAAACTGAGGACAGACATAAAAAGCTGGAGTAACTCAGCGGGCCAGACAGCATCTCTGGAGAAAAGGAATGGGTGACATTTTTGGTCGAGACACTTCGAGATCTGAAGAAGGGTCTAGACCCGAAATGTTACTCCTGCTTTTGCGTCTGTCCTCAGTTTTTGATTCGGTCTTCAAACATAATTTTCTTGTACATTAGAATGTCAGATCTGGCTTCCTGGAACAAACTCTCAAGGTAATCAAGTTAAATCATTTGTTTTTAATCTATAAGCTTACGATTGCCTCGTTCAATCTCCTTCCCTGGTGTTTGGTTTAGATGAGGTTGGTGATACAGCATGGAAACAGACCATTCGGCCCACCGAGTCCACACTGACCATCGATCGCCCGATCACTAGTTCTATCCTACGCACTCCTGGAAATTTACAGAAGCAAATTAACCTACACACCTGCACGTCTTTGAAATGTGGGAGGAAACCGGAGAAAACCCACAGGGAGAACGGTGTGAAGACGGGACCCGTAGTCAGGATCGCACCCGTGTCTCTGGCGCGGTGAGGCAGCAACTCTACCGCTGCGCCACCCTATTTGACTGAACTTCGTGCATCGTCAGGTCAGCCAGCTGATGAATGACCAGTGACTTCTGATTTGGAGACTGTGCGAAAATTTCAAACAAACAAACACAAATTTCAAAAATCAATTTTTTTTTTTTTTTTTTTTTTTTTTTTTTAAATTTAGAAACACCTCCTATGTTATTTTATTCCAGGCCTGACACTCCCTTCCCACAGTTCACTGATGGTCACACCAGACAAATCCTCCTCACTTACCTCCACGTTCTTCCGGTAAAGAGCTCTTGAATCAAAACATGATCCCACAGATGATTCACCATATGAAAGCATTAGCTGAGGTCCATTGTATCGCAAACACAGACAGAATGCTGGAGTAACCAGTTTCGATCATGACTATGGATGCTGCCTGTGCAGAGTTTGCACGTTCTCCCCTTGACCGCGTGGGATTTCTCCGCGTGCTCCGGTTTCCTCACACACTCCTAAGACGTGCCGGTTTGCTGGTGTGCAGAAGGCCGACACAAAGTGCTGGAGCAACCCAGTGGGTCAGGCAGCATCTTTGGAGAAAAGGAATAGGCGACGCCTCGGGTCGAGACTGAGAGGCGAAGGAGAGACAAGATAACGTACAGAACAAAACATCCCAACTGGTCTACACTTCAGTGTGAAGCAGTGCTTCCAAAAAAAAATCTTTATTTTCAAAAAGCCATGCATTAGGAATTTGGATTAAAAGCTGAACACCTCTCAGCTGTTTCTGTTTGTGATGGAATGTTATTTTTATTTAATTATCCAGCATTGGGAACATTATGGGAAGAGTAGGAGGAATTAAACAAATATGCACAGCTGAAATAACAGCTGCACAAGCAAACTCGGGCAATGATATAAATTAATGCCTAATCAACTCAAACACAATATCCTTGTGAAGCTTTTTCTTTCAAAATCCTTTCACCAGGATGAGAGGCTAGTATTTATTGCCCATTCCCAAGTGCCCTTGATGAAAGGTGCTGATGGCTTACTCCTTTGAACGACTTTAGTCATCTGAAATGGTGGAGTATGTGGGGGGACGTAACAGAAGTATATACGGAAGATAGGCACAAAAAAAGCTGGTGTAACTCAGCGGGTCACGCAGCATCTCCGGAGAAAAGGATTAGGTGATGTTTCGGGTCGAGACCCTTCTTCAGACTGACAGATATGCAATTATGAGGCGTGGATGGAGTAGACAGTCAGAACCTTTTCCCTCAGGATGAAAAAAAAAAATCAAATACTAGAGGGCATACAGTAGCTTTAAGGTGAGGGGGGCAAAGTTTAAGGAGATGCTCAGGGCAATTTTTCTTTATTATATACACTTCACAAAGGATGGTGGGTACCTGGTGGTGGCAGTTGTTGAGGCAGATACAATAGTGGCATTTGAGACATTTGGATAGGCACATGGATGTGGAATACGTGCAGGCAGATAAGAGATGGTCTTGGTATCGTGTTTGGCACAGACGTGGTGGGCCGAAGGACCTGTCGTTGTGCTGTACTGTTCCATGCTCATAGTCCCAGAATGGAATTCCAGGATTTAGATTCAGCAATGACGATGGAACGACAGTATATTTAAAAGGAGAGTATTGCCTTCGTCTGGGAAGCTGATCAGCAGATGATGGTGGTCCCATGCACCTGTCCTTCCATGTAGCAGAGTTCAAAAGTGGCAGTGTTGCCCGGGGAGGGAGGGGGGAGTATACGATCCATACGGACATATGCTTGGCAGAGGAACACCAAGCACGCTTGCAACTGGGATGGTGGACAAGAGGAAAGTATTTCATCACACTCCTGACTGCTGTCTTCAATGGCGAATATCTTTGCAAGATTTGATGGCGAACGGCTTTGGAGGAATTCACATTGCAGAATTCTCTGGTTTAGTTTAGAGATATAGATCGGAAACAGACCCTTCAGCCCACCGGCTCAGCGCCGACCAGCGATCCCCGCATTTTGATACTATCCTACACACACACACACAATACTAGGGACAATTGTTACATTAGCCAAGCCAATTTACCTACACACCTGTACATCTTTGGAGTGTGGGAGGAAACCGAAGGTCTCGGAGAAAACCCACGCAGGTCATGGTGAGAAAGTACAAACTCCGTACAGACAGCACCCGTAGTCAGGATCGAACCCAGGTCTCCTGCGCTGCAAGGCAGCAACTCTACGGCTGTGCCACCGTGCCGCCCAGGTTCTTGTGATGGGAGTGGTAGTTACTGGGTGACGAAGGCAATGCAGCCACTAACACAGCTGCCTCACTAATCTAGAGGCTTGGGTCCAACCCTTGCCTTGGGGCCCCATCTATGTGCAGGTTGCGCATTGTCCCTGTAACCATGTGGCTTTTCCCTGTGGTCTAGTTTTGTCCATCATTCCTCGAGACACGGGGTGGAATCCGGAGCACCGGAGACACAATAAGTTACCTCTTAGTGTAGGGAAGGGCAAAAGAATCAAGCAAATGGAGTTAAAGGGCAGATGTAGGCTGCAGGTGGATGGTTGAGCTGGACTGATGGAATTGCTCTGCAGAGAGCTGGCACGGCCCCCAATGGGCTGAATAGCCACACAGTAGTTCAGCAGTAGTGTTGCTGCCTCACAGCGTTAGAGACCCAGGTACGATCCTGACCTCGGGTGCTGTCTGTGTGGACCGTGCACATTCTCCCCGCGACTGCGTGGGTTTCCTCCGGGTGCTCGGGTTTCCTCCCACATTCCAAAGATGTGCAGGTTTGTCGGCCCAATTGACTTCTGTAAATTGCCCTTAGTGTGTAGGACGTAAAAGTGGCTTAACAGGACAAGCGTACTGGAGATGGACGGGCAACGTGGACTCAGTGAGCCAAAGGGCCTGCTTGCACGCTGTACCTCTAACTTAACTTGCGAACCGTAGCAAAGATATTTTGATATCAGGAGCTGCTTAGAAATGGATAAATACAAGCAAATGCTGGGGGAATAAAAGCCAAGGAGAAGAGAGAGCGTTGCTCACTGCTTCTCGATGCTATACAACAGGTTGGCTGTCCGATGTTGCTCTATTGCCAAACCCACTCTTCCCAAACACCAGAGTTAGCATAACATGCAAACACCCTAACACAGCCAGGATTGTTCCCCTGCTTTTGGTATCAATAGATTTGCTCATGCAACCGAGGGGAAGGTGGCCGCTTCTCCATTCACCATTCTCTGCTGGCAGATGTGTCCACACCATTAAACATACACAGGGACCAGGCACACTCACAACCTCTCTCTGTTGCACTGTGTACATGTACCAGGAGCCTTAAAAAAGGAACAGGGTCACTGTATTCAAAATAATTACCGCCCTACCTTCTTCCACACACACACACACACACACACAAATAAAAACAGGTTAGGGATCATGGAAAGACTGAGAAAACAAATGTACAACAGAGGCAGGCACTGTGTCGCAGCAGTAGAGTGGCTGCCTTACAGTGCCAGAGACGCGAGTGCCATCCCACCCATGGGTGCTGTCTGTACGCTCACCTTGTGGCTGTGTGGGTTTCCTCTGGGTGCTCTGGTTTCCTCTTACACTCCAAAGACATACAGGTTTCGAGGTTAAATTGGCTTCGGTGAAATTGCCCCTAGTGTGTAAGATAGTGGTAGCGTACTGGGCGATCGCTGGTTGGTGCGGACTCGGTGGGTCGAAGAGCCTGTTCCTGCCCTGTGTCTCTTGTCAAAACAGTCAGTCTGAAGAAGGGTCTCAACCTGAAACGTCACCCATTCCTTCTCTCCAGAGAAGCTGCCCGTCCCATTGAGTGACTCCAGCATTGTGTCTTTCGGTTTAACCCAGCATCTGCAGTGGCTTCCGACACATCTGAATTTAATTAAATGCTTTTTACACTTCTGATCAGTGGTACCGAATATACCCTTTGAGATTGTGTCACCTGCCTCCGGTATTTGAAACCATCGATCATTATTCCCCCACTTTCATCTACTAATTGACGGCATGAGCTTTAAAGATGTGGAAGATTAATTTTACGCAGCACTTGCAGATATCTCCACCTCTGTTGTCTTGTGATACAAAGCTTGCACGATCCACAATCCAGGAGATGCTGCCTGGCCCGCTGAGTTACTCCAACACTTTCTATCTTTACCCAGACCCAAGCAGGGATAAAGCGACACGCTGAACCCATTTGCTCTTCGCACTCCTGTCAAATGCCATCATCCCTCACCCTCTTCCAATTCTCCAACAATACGGTGGCGCTGTGGTAGAGTTGCTGCCTTACAGTGAGACACGGGTTCAATCCTGACTACAGATGCCGTCTACATGACTGTTTTGTACATTCTCCCCGTGACCTCCGTGGGTTTTCTCCGAGATCTTTTTTCTCTCTCCCGCACTCCAAAGACGCACAGGTTTGCAGGTGAATTGGCTTGGTATCAATGTCAAATTGTCCCTAGTGTGTGTAGGGTGGTGTTAATGAGCGGGGATCGCTGGTCGGTGCCGACGGGCCCATGTCTCTGAACTAAAAGCTAAAACTAAAACGCAAGCCAAAGGATAATGGCAAGCTGGTCACAGTAAACATCACTCTCTAACTGATGTCTAGGGAGTAGTGTGGTTTCATACAGTGGACTATTTAAAAGCCAGTTAATGCTGCACTTGCACAAGTAGAAATTCAAAATAATCCCCAGTGTAGAAGCACCACTTCTATTTAGTAAGCACAAACTTACTTTTGAGAAATATTTGGACAGGCCAACCATTCTACGAGAAAAAAAAAAGTGACATTATGCTTCAACTACGATTAAAAGCAACATCCGACCAAAGCCAACATCAACAGCAGCTAAATCGACAAATTCCTGATTAAATTAACTGGTTTCCTGTACAAAACTGTGTGGATCACCTTCTAATCCACATGAGCAATGAAAAGCTGTGGGACCAACACTGGGCTGAGCAGTCTGGTCGATAAAAATTCCCTTTTGTGAAGTCATCTAACTTTTATAAATTCCAGGCAATAAAAAGAGGGCAATTGGGAACACCCACTCAATAACCGTGCACTCAGGCACCTAAAGTACAGTGTTGGAAAGCTTCGCAAGCTACAGCCCGATGTGTCTGTGGAACTAACAAAGTCCACAGGGTGGCACGGGTGGTGCAGCGGTAGAGTTGCTGCCTTAACAACACTTGCAGCGCCGGAGTCCCGGGTTCGATCCCGACTGCGGGCAATGTCTGTACGGAGTTTTACGTTCTGCCCGTGGGTTTTCACCGAGATCTTGGGTTTCCTCCCACACTCCAAAGACGTACAGGTGTGTAGGTTAATTGGCCTGGTATAAATGTAAATTGTCCCTAGTGTGTGTAGAATAGTGTTAATGTGCGGGGATCGCTGGTCGGCGCGGACTCGGTGGGCCGAAGGGCCTGTTTCCGCCCTGTATCTCCAAACTAAACAATAAATAGAAGATAGATATAAAAAAGCTCATCAAAAGCAAACAGTGAAACTAGGATGACTAGGGTGGGGGAAGGAGAGTGAGGGAATGCAAGGGTTACTTGAAATGAGAGAAATCAATATTCATTCACAAAAAAAAGATTGTTTGGAGAGACAACACAGAGAGACACCTCTTGTGATAGGTGTAGTTGTGATGGATTTCTTCACTGATTTATTTATTGAAGAGTATCCATATTTCAGTAGGAAGATAGTTTTTGCTGATAATTTTCTACAACTTTACAGGAAAGTATTTTAAGAAATACTACCTTTTATTGGGTTGTAATTTTGCTTTTTGCAGGCCAATAAATATTAGTGTGTCTTTATATACTTTCTTCATAAGTTGCAGAAAGTTATTTTCTTGGCCTAGAAAAGCAATTGCAATTCAGTAAAAGCTAGTATTACTTAAAGTGATTTGTTTGACAAGTTGCATAAAATTATGCTCCAATTATTTTCTGAGTGAAATTTTACAAAGGCCGCCATGTTGTATTCTTTGTTCTCTCAAGCTATGAGGAAAAGAAGTCTTCTTTCTAATTCGTAGATGCACATAAACCACCATCGAGAGCATGGAATCAGATAATCTTCCATGTAAACAGCATGGTGGGGCAGCGGTGGATTAGCTGTCTTAAAGCGCTTCCAGCACCGGAGACCCGGGTTCGATCCAGACTACGAGCGCTGTCTGTGGGAGGAAACCGAAGATCGGAGAAAACCCACGTGGAGAACGTACAAACTCCTTCCAGACAGCAACCAGAGTCGGGATCGAACCCAGGTCTCTGGCGCTCTAAGGCAGAAACTCTACCGCTGCGCCACCGTGTCGCAAACAGGTACTTGGAAATGCAAGGAGTAGAGAAATATTGATTATCTGCAGGCAGGTGAAGATAATTCAACTAGGCATCATTTTCAGCACAAACATTGTGGGCCAAAGGGCCTGTTCCTGTGCTGTGCCGTCCTTTGTCCTATTCCACATTTGATAAGTACCAAAGTGCTGGATCTCAGCGGATCACACAGCATCTCTCAACAATATGGATATGTGCTGTTTCGGGTCAGAACCCTTCTTCAGACTGATTACTGGAAGGGGGGGGGGGAGAGGAGTGGGAAAGAAGGATGGAAGAGCAGAGAGGCTGGATAAAGCATGGCAGTTAATAAACAGACAGAACACTGGGAGGTTATTGATGCTGATGCTTGGAACAAAGGCCAGAGATAAAAACAAAAGGTGTGAGACAGGATTGAAGAGTTGTCCAAAGAGGATCCTGTTCCCCCTCTTTGATAAGTGGGAATGATATGATCATAATTAACCGTCTGCACGAAAAAGGCTAAAGATTGTGGTGGGATGGAGCACTTCATCATTCACCATTCTGGTCAGTGAAATAGATAAAGAATACGCCATGAATCAAGAGCAAGTGGGAACGTACTGCAAGACATCATCTCAAAGTGAAATGTAACCTCTTAGAGAAAATGCTACCTATTCAGTTTCTACAAACCTCCACCCATTAACCTCGTCTCCCAGGCCAGTAAATATTAGCAGAAACCCAACAAGCAAAAAAAAAAAAAAAAAAAAAAAAAAAAAAAACTAACATTAATCCCTAGCCTCCAATATTCCAAAGTGATGATGCACAGATGGTGGGTCTCGGTCTCCAGATGACAATCCCTCTTCTTCCCCACAGCATGTATTTGCAGGGCGGGAAATGAAAAAAATGGAGTAATGACTACATTTTAGTAGTTTTGGTTGAGGGGGTGAATGTTGGCATCAGAATCAGCAGAATTCTCTCATTCTTCCACAAGTAGAATTCTTTCCCATCCACCATCACGAAAGCCACGCTAAGAGAGAATACCATTAGGAATACTCTGCTAATCTATTAGTAGATCATTAACTCTGCTAATCTACCACTGACCGGAACTTGTGCTTTCCTCCATAGTGCGGCGTGGCGCAGCGGTAGTGTTGCTGCCTCACAGCGCCAGAGACCCGGGTTCGCTCCCGATTATGGGTGCTGTTTGTGCGGAGTTTGTACGTTCTCCCTGTGACCTGTATGGGTTTTCTTCGCGTGCTCCGATATCCTCCCACACTCCAAAGACGTACAGGTTTGCAGGTTAATTGGCTTGGTAAAATTGAAAATTGTCCTTAAAATGTGTCAGCACGGACTCGGTGGGCCGAAGAGACTATTTTCACGCTGTATCTCAACTAAAAAATATCCCCTCAAAGGCCTTGCTGAGTAACTATCTACTGACACAATCTTGAAAGTACCCAGGCTTCATTGACTCACAATCCGCAGACCTAAGGGGCTGGGATGGGAGAAGTGGGTTCCAACTACCACCACCCTTGTCTAAATATATAAAACCAGACTTCAATATTAGTTACAGTAGCTAGAATTATGCTCCTTTGCTGCAGATTTGCCAATGCAGAGCAAACAAAGTTCCGACTCCATCATTAAATCTCTGTATTGAAAATATATCAATTTGATTATCCTTGTATTTTTTTCAAATCAATAACACAATAGGTCAGCAGAGTGGCGCAGCAGTAGAGTTGCTGCCTTGTAGCACCATAGACCCCGGTTCGATCCTGCCTACGGGCGCTCCGTCTACTTGGGCTTTCTCCGTGTGCTCCGGTTTCCACTCACACTCCAAAGATGCGCAGGTTTGCATTTGCAGGTCAATTGGCTTTGGTAAAATTGTAAATTGCCCCGAGCGTGTAGGATTGTGCTAGTGTGTACGGGATGATGGCTGTTTGACGCAGACTCGGTGGGCCAGAGGGCCTGTTTCCGCGCTGTATCGCGGAAGCTAAAACTAAAAAAGAAAATGCAGGTTCCGTTATTGATTTGACAAAGCCAAAAATAGCTCAAAAACTGCGTGCTAGCTTTTCCCTTCGTAAACCTAATCCAGTTTCACCAAGTAAGATGCCTTTCACACTCAGAAATGCAGGTTACAAGCAGGGAGCCATCCCAGTACAAACCCCTCGGTCACAGAGCTGAAACAAAGGTGCTTTCTTCCGTCCCTGGGGTCAGCATATTTTAATCAGATGTCTACTTGTTTGAGCATTGGACCCAGGCTCACTCTAGCTCCTTATGTTCTCTGGGTGCTTATAACCCTCCAGACAAGCTCCACATTGTTTAGGCCACACCAGTAAATGACAACTCCCCACACTGACACACTTTAAAGTTGCTTAAATGGGCCTTTTCTTTTTTGATATAAAAAGCTTGTATTCTGTTCGCTTTGTGCGTTCGAAGGGGTCTGAAGCAGAGCATTGTTGGTGAACTATTTCACACAGGAGTGAGGTGAAATTACTGCCAAAAAAAAGAGCAATTTGTTCAGCTATAATCTCTTCATACATGGCCCAAAGCTGACAGTTTACTCAAATAAAACTTTTTTTTTTTTTTTTTTTCAGTGAAGTGTGACTACAGCAATTCACACGTTTGATTTTCGAAAATAACAAGTTTAAACATGCTAGTTTGAAACTCACTTGGGAACAAATCAAATGTCTTGCCTACACAGTCACATCTGCATTAACTGAGCATTGGTCATGATCTGACAGTATTGGTAAGAAATTTGATCACTTAAGTCACCAGAATACCATACTGGCCCATGCCAGCTTACTTTCCGTACAGTACTTGGAGTTACTTTGTGGCATGGTGTTGGCGTGGAGGTCCATGATACCAAACCGCCGAGCCAAAGAGGAGTATACGCCTCACAGTGCCAGAGATCCGGGTTCAATCCGGAGCTGTGTGCATGACGCACGGCGACTGGAGGGGCGGGAGCATTGCACCAGGACAGTGAGGGAATGACCCACCTTCCCCTCTCCCCCTCCACCATTCCCCCGCCACCCCTCTACTCTCTCCACCCCTCACTTCCCCCCCTCCACCCGGGATAGATCTACCCGAGCTGAGAGTAGATTACTCCAGCGCGGGGCCCCCTTAGGCACGGGGCCCAATTGGGAGCTCTCAAATTGACATAGTACTTGAGTTTCACTCGGTTGCATTTATGTCTGGTACATCTGATCTGTTTGGATAGCTCGCAAAATCCTGATCCTAATTACGTGTAATGGTTGTAATTGTACAGAGTTGGTACATTCTCCCTGTGACCGCGTGAGGTTTCTCCAGGTGCTTCAGTTTCTTCCCACACTCCAAAAAGGTTATGGTTTGTTGGTTAATTGGCCTCTGTACCAAAAAAAGATAAATTATCCCTAGTGTGTGGGATTGTGCTAGTTAGTGTACCGGGTCGGCGGGGACATGGTGGGCCTATTTCCGTGCTGTATTTCTAAAGTCTAAAGATTACATTCTTGAGGTTTGCATTGCTTTTAAGTAGTTTGATGCACGTTTCCTTATGGAAGTATGCATCTCATGGATCTTGATTGCTCGGAGCACCACAGCGCTGCCTTTTCACAGGAGATACACTCTGTTTGCAGCCCCTTTATCCAAGCGATCACCATTTACGCGCAAGGTTCACTGATGTTTGACTACAGAATACATCACAAGTGAAGGCAATCCAGACCTCATCAGATTCCACACACTAGTTGGTCACTGCCTTCCCAGCTCGCAAGAATATTTCTCCTAGCTAACCCAGGATCACTGGAGCCAAAAATAAACCAGCCGAGAGTAGCCAGGGTGGAGGTTTCCAGGATTGTGCGTTTCAGGAGCAGCCTTTGCTGAAGCATCTTATTTTATTAACAAATGTAACAACAAAAGCTAGAATTGGAGCCAGTGAATGGAAATAAATAAATAGGCATCGCAATCATGATGGCTTAATGCAAGATGGCTTAATGACAATTAAAAGTGAATACATGTTTGCAAATTTGAATCGACGGCAAAACTTGCCATGGTCACAGACCTCTCCCACACAAGTCTTAGTTTAGTTTAGAGATACAGTGTGGAAACAGGCCCTTCGGCCCACCGAGTCTGCGCCAACCAGCGATCACCCCGTAAACTAACACCACCCTACACACTAGGTTTACAGTTTTTAACGAAGCCAATTAACCTACAAACCGGCACGTCTTTGGAGCGTGGGAGGAAACCAGCGCACCCAGAGAAAATCACGCAGGTCACGGGGAGATTGTCCAAACTCTGTACAAACAGCACCCGTGGACAGGATCAAACCCGGGTCTCTGGAGCTGGAAGGGAGCAACTCTACCACTGTGCCTCGCCAAGTCCAAATACAATCATAACCTGCACAATCCTGTATGACAATAACTCAAATCTTGCATCTATTCTTGGGCAAAAATCACAACCGTTTTCCATCCATAAACTAATCCTTCAGATTCACAAGCACAATTATTCAAGCTATCCCATTTTATTTTGTGTTAAATAAGTGATGATCTTCATATTTAATATTACCTCTCAAGTCACACAATGGATGATCCAGGAAGGACACAGAGTGCTGGAGGAACTCAGTGGGCCAGACACCATCCCTGGAGAAGATGGATAAGTGATGTCTCAGGTCCGGACCATTCTTCTGAAAATGGGCCCCAACCCAAAACATCACCCATCCATGTTCCCCAGAAATGTTGCCCGACCTGTAACATCACATCATGCCGAGCAACTCCAGCATTTTATGTCCTTCTTTATAAAGCAGCATCTGCAGATCCTCACGTCTACAACGGAAAGGCCAAATCATTCAATGCACCTTGATTACACATCTTTTATCCATGATACTTTAATACAAATGTTATGAATGCAGAACAGCTGCAATATTAATTGGACAAAAAAAAAAGAACTAAAAAAAAAACAGCAAAGGATGGACGAGTACCACGACGCAATAAAAGTTAAACTTTTTCGCACAAGAACATTAAAATTCACACAGGTAAAATAAAACCAATAAAATGTAGTCATCTGGAACACTAGAAATTTGGAGTATGTTTTGTTTCTGCAGGTCGGGGAGCGAGAAGGAAGCAGAAGATGAACGAAACAAATTTTTGTATACATGTCCACTACCGATTATCCGGCAACTGTTTGCCTGAGCCTCCTTTAATCAGGACTAAACTACGAGCGTGCACTTGGAATAACCTCCCCCCACCCCCAATGTGGCCGATCTCAACCACATCTGGACTTCTGTGGCCATCTGATCAGCGGGTCAAATTTGCCCCGTGCTGGCGGGGCTCTGGAACTCTAGTCCAGCCAGAGTCGGCAGATCCATTCCCATTGCTGACTTCCAAGGCCAAACCTGTGGGCCGATATCTCAACCCTATGGCAGCTTGGGCGGACTGTTCCAGTACCATTGGACTCCTCGCGGAGGTCGTGATGTCTGTTGTTGTGGGGAAAAAAAAAAAAAAAAGGATAATCTAGCAAGGCTCTGGAACCAAGGGTGCGGGAAAATCGATGGTGGATCTGTATCACCAGAAACCCCCTAGGAAATATACCATCATCTACAATTGTACTCGTCAGAAATATAGTCACTTAGCATTGGTCTAAGCATGATACAGGATCTCAGAATCTGGAACTTGATCAATATTTAAGAACAAAAAATAAAAACTAACAATTATTTGAGTTCTACATGAATTGAACTGACTAGTCTGGTGCCAAATTAATCACACACTGTGCAGGCAGCTCCTAATCTTTATCCGTTGCTTTGAGATGGGTTCCAACGTTAACACTCCAGAGTCCGCAGAACTGAAATTCCCAGCTGACCCCGATGGAAAAGGATGTTCTTTCCAGGCGATCGGAAGCCCTGGTGGCATTAAGCAGAGAAGCGTGGCCGCGGAACTGCCCATCTTGTGGACTCTCAGTAATGAAGGGTTACAGCCTTTGCAGCAGTTTGTTCCCTCATTGCTGCCTTTGCACTTTTCGACCAAGGAGTGTGGGTCCCAAACATGAAGCAGACCAGATTGGACACCAAACAAGCACTTCAAGCAATAAACACTTCTGACAGGAGCCGGTACAGTTGGTTCAAAAATCAAAATGTTCTTACCACAGGAAATATTTTATTTCACAAGATCCAAAAAATCTCACAAAGAGCATTTAGGTACAATACTATGGGGCGTGTAGCGGAGGTAATGCAACGTTTTAGTTTTAGAAATACAACATGGAAACAGGCCCTTCAGCCCATCACGTGCACGTCAACCATCGATCGCCTGTCGATGCTAGTTCTGTGTTATCCCATCCGACATTCTAGGAGCAATTTAAAGAAGCCAAGTACCCTACAAATCTGCACGTCTTTTGGGATTTGGGATAAAACCCACGCAGGTCACGGGGAGAACGTACAAACTCTGTACGGACACGCACCCGTGTCCAGGATCGAACCCGGGCTCTGGAGCAGTAAGCGCTGCAAGGCAGCAACTCTACCGCTGCACCACTGTAATTCTGAACAAGAATCTTATCATCAGCCCACACAGGCCTAGTACCAGCACTGTTACACTTCCATTGTTCATGTAGGACAAAATCGAATGAAGGCAGAGGGTTCATTCATGGTTATAAACAGACCTGGCTGTCATTGTGCTAACATGTAACAGGCAGTCCAGCTCACTTTTCATGATCAAAGTAACTCCATTACACCCCAACAATGATACGCGTGAAGATCTCACTTTCTTCAGTCAATAAGAAAAGAAAAGGAGCTGCAAATATAACCAGAGATCAAATCAAACAAACTTTCTTCAGCAGGTTAATGCAATAAATCAGATGACTTCAGAGATTCTTTTTGTCAAGTGCAGTGAGAGTAACCTATGTAAATGGTGCTAATTGAAATCTTGGCTCAAAGCGAATTAAATCACTAATAAAATGAGGAGTAACTTCAAATCTTCTTCCAAAAACAGCAACAGAGAAAAAAAGGATAGTGTAATTATTAGAACAGTCTGATGCAAGGTCTCGACCCAAAACATCATCTATTCCTTTTCTCCAGAGATGCTGCTGCCTGTCCCGCTGAGATACGCCAGCATTGTGTCCATCTTCGGTGTAAACCAGCATCTGCATTTCCTTCTTTCACAGAGGAAAAAAAAAATCCACTATTTTCCAAAACAGGGCACTTTGGAAGTAACTAAAATGTACAGAAGATAATTTTCTTCAAGAGTCCTAACAAACGGTTTAAATTCCGGAGGTGGGGGGGGGGGGGGGGGGGGGGGGGGGGGGGGGGGGGGGGGGGGGGGGGGGGTGGGGGGGGGGGGGGGGGGGGGGGGGGGGGGGGGGGGGGGAGGGGATGGTGGGGAAGATTTAATAGGAACCCACACAAAAAGAGCAGTGGTGACTGCCAGTCTTACCCAAAAGATCACCCACTACTTTTCTCCGGTCCTTGGGATGTGGAGGATAATAGAGCACCTGGAAGAAACTGGCATGGTCACCTGGAGAATGTGCACGGTCAGCACAGGACATCCGGTTTAACCCCAATGGTCAACGGAGCTTAGGGTTGCCAACTTTCTCACTTGCAAATAAGGGACAAAAGGTCAAAATAAGGGACAAATTCCCAACGGCAATTCGTTGACCGACTCGGCCGTGGCTGGGCGAATGATGTCGGCCCGGGTGCTGGACTGCACACAAAGCCCAGCCGGCGGGCCAGCTGAGGAGTTTTGGCCCGCACGACGGCGCGAGCAAAGTCCTGCGCCCCCTCCAACTCATGAACGGATGATCGGCCATGAGAAGGAGGGGTGGTGGCGGTGTAGGCGGTAAGCGAAGGTCCAAAGGTCGGACAGCTGGCCGGGCTGCCGAGCGACGGGGACACGGGCGAGATGCTGCTGCTGCACTATGTCGGGACGGGCGAGGCGGGGCTGGGCGCGGCACTTCAACCAGACAGTCCCCTCGACCCGAGTAGTAGCGGTCAAATACCATACAAGGGCGGTCCCATATGGGACAAACCAATTTAGCCCAATATACGGGATGTCCCGGCTAATACGGGACAGTTGGCAACCCTAACGGAGTGGTGAGGCAGCAGCTCTACAAGATGTCCAACTATGCCACTCATTTATTTCCTCGTAGTCACGGCCAGAGGAGCTACGCTGTGTTTAATTTGAGGGTCAGGTCTACAGAAGGAAATGGAAATGGAAAATAAGCGCACTGATGGAACTGGCGGTTATGTGAAGGTGGTAATCGGATTCCAAGCCATTGGATGCAAGTGGCTTCAGAGCTCTCGGCTCCAGCAGCAGGTCCTCACCGGACAAGAGCAGCATGATTTATCGGGCCCACCATCCAGCGTGAAATGCTGTTTTGTTAGTGCCAGCTCACAGACACAAAGTCTGCCTTTGTCTCCAGCGGAAAAAGGAATTTTTTGTCTTCAGGGCCTGACCAAGTTTACATGACACTCCAGCACTCTTTGTAAACTCGCATTTTCAGAGTGTCGGACAATGAAAACAATCCAGATAGTCACTTGGCATTAGACAGTTGCCTCTCTTGAACGGGGAGGGAGAAAAAGGGAGCGCTTGTTGGAAGAAATTTTAATGAGGGGTCAGAGGAGAGGGGAGGTTGGAGGACGACAGAGGGTCTCTGTCAGGCTGCAAACCCAGAACTCCGAGCACACTGCAAATGCTTCAAAGTAGTTTCTTTCTATTTAGAAAAAGGTCACAGAAAGAAAACAGAGGGACTATGTCTGCTTCACATGGGAAAGGAAAGTCAGCCGAGTTAGTCAAAAAAAAAGCCCCGCCATGGCAAAGGCATCGTCCCATACTGCATTTATAACCCTCCAGTGAAACTCTTACCCATGCAAATATACTTTGAGGTGGGTTTTAGTTCCTTGAAGCAGAATCAGTGCATGCACAGCACAACCAAACATCCCAGCATCCCAACACGCATGGATCCTTGTTATAGAGTCAGAGTGATACAGCGTGGAAACATGCCCTTCAGCACAACCTGCCCACACCGTCCAACACGTCGCAGCTACACTTGTCCCACCTGCCTGCATTTAGCCCATGTCCCTCCAAACCTCCTGAACTTTCTAGTCGGCAGGGCAGTACTCTGCATATCGCCACCTTGGACAATCTCACTTATAGAATTTTTATTTTATTTTTTTAAATCAAGCCAATTAACCTACAACCCGTCCTCTCCTGGTCCCGGTCTAATTGTTTCTTAAACATCACCCTAGCCCCTGCCTCAACTACCTCCTCTGGCAGCTCATTCCATACACCGACCAACTCTGCAGTAGAGTTGCTGCCTTACAGCGCCAGAGACCCATCAGCTTAATATCCAAGCTTCTCAGTCATGCCACTCAGTGGAGCATTTGAGAGATAATGTTTAAGATCAAAGGATTTTCTTTATAAATGATTCTCCCAAAGGTACTGCATCCTCTTAAGGGTATCTGGGTGGCACAGTGGTGCAGCTGCAGACAGGGCCAGGGCCAGGCCCTGTGTCTCCAAAGTAAACTGAAGCAATAGACAAAAATACACCTGACATGGCACTAACAGCAGCACAGTGGCACAGCGATAGATTTCCTTCCTCACAGCGCCAGAGACCCGGGTTTGATCCCGACTACAGTTGCAGTCTGCGTGGAGTTTGCACGTTCTCCCTGTGACCGCGTGGGTTTTCTCCAGGGATCTCCGGTTTCCTGCCACAATACTAAAGACGTGCAGGTTTGTAGGCCAATTGATTTCTGCAAATTGTAAAGTGTCCCTAGTGTGCAGGATAGTGCTAGTGCACGGGGCTATCGCTGGGCGTGGACAGGGCCTATTTCCGTGCTGTCTCTCTAAAAGTAAAGTCTAAACTGCCTCTGCAAAGTATAGTTAAGAAGGACAAGTCTGTAAGTACCCGACTTTCCTCGCAAGCCTTGCGATCGCATTAAGACGCAACAAATGAGAGTCCCACATCTCTGCGCTGGGGGTTTTACCCGGTGTGCTTTGTGCAGGTTATTGGATTTGAGAGACCAGGTCTCAAATAAGAATGTCTGGTTGCAAAAACCAAAAAAAAAAAAAAAATTATGAGGTAATGATTATTTAAAACGAGTGCTGAAAAATATGTAATGGCACAAACATGGGTCCGTTCGACATCCTTTTTTTCTCAAAAACACACAAGTCATAAATAATTTCAGCGCTCGGAGAAAAGGATTGCAGGAGAAATGCCTCACAAGGCGACGACTTGTCAGAATACTTACGGATTATTAGTCAATAAACTTGTCACATGCTTCGGCCGTTTTTCCTTTCTCGGCTTCCCCGAGATTTATGACGGCTCGATGCAGCAGAAGTGGGTTCATGATGAAGTGATGCGTGTGGAGAAAAAAAAAAAATGTCTTTTCTAAAATAAAACTCCGGAGTTCCAAGGCACACTCGGTATCCAAGCAGTCAATACGAGTGCCCATCAACCCCCACATGCTGCAACAGAGCTCCCATTCTACTGGTCTCCCTTAATCTGTTCTATGGACTAAAAGCATCTTTGTGTGATCACTGGCCCTTTATCCATTCTTCCCCTTGGAAAAAGCAGGCTCTGTCCGCGATCTGTCTACACACACACACACGCATATATATACAGCCACAGCTACCTGAGCAACCTCGCTGCAGTTTACCCTGCAGGCAAGGGCAAGGGGTAAACCGATACTAAAGATAAAAAAAGGCCAAGACTGTTTAATTTAGGACTGTATATTTCCCCCCCCCCCCCCCCCATGTACATACAAAGGGTTTTGTTTTCCACTGAGGGAGCCAATTCGCCTGCCTGCAGTATTTTATACTCTTGTCGGACTGATGTGCAGTGAAGTAGAGAGGTAGCTATTCAAGATTAGCAAAGCACAAGCAAGATGTGTAAAATGTCACCATGACCCTTTGGCTCAGAAGAATGAGTTTAGATAAGTTTTTTTTTTAATCTAATAGAAAATGTACATACATTGAAAGAGCTGGAAAGAAATCAGCTATTTTGAACGTGTATCAAATCGCAGACAGTCTAGGGTAGAGCTGCTGCTGCCTTATGCCCCTGTCCCACTTAGGAAACCTGAACGGAAACCTCTGGAGACTTTGCGCCCCACCCGAGGTTTCCGTGCGGTTCCCAGAGGTTTTTGTCAGCCTCCCCAATGGTCGAAAGTGGTTTCCGTTTTAAAAATCGGTAATTTTTTTAGTCGAAGCCGGATGCGATGCTAGTTGAAGGTGGTTGCCGGAGGACAAAAACCTCCGGGAACCGCACGGAAGCCTTGGGCGGGTCACAAAGTCTCCAGAGGTTTCCGTTCAGGTTTCCCAAGTGGGACAGGGCATTACAGCCCCAGATTCGATGCTGACTACGGGTGCTGTCTGTGCAGTGTTTGCACGTTCTCCCCGTGACCGCATAGATTTTCTCCGGGTGCTCCGGGAATTACATTGTGGCAATGCATTGATAGTCAAACTCTTTTTCGGAAGCGATCACTGCCTGCAAAGGGCGCAATGCATAGAGACACTTGCCATCTCGCCACCAACACCAAGATCCTGTCTCCATCTTGCTGCATGCAAACCTCTTCTCATTAACTGAAGAAATGCAAAGGGAATTCAAGACACTAATCACCAGCAAACATCTCGACAAACAGCCTTCCGATAGGGGGAAGAATTGCCTCAAGTCAACAGGTCTAAGCTCCCGAAATATCGACACAAAAAGCTGGAGTAACTCAGGGGATCAGGCAGCATCTTTGGAGAAAATGGATAGGTGACGTTTCAGGCCGGGACCCTTCTCCAGACCGATTGCGGGGGGAGTGGGGGGGGGGGGGGGGGGGGGGGGGGGGGGGGGGAATGGGGGGGGGATCTGTTACCTACAATCTGAAGAAGGGTCCCAACCTAAAACGTCGCCTATCCATTTTCTCCAGTGACGCTGCCTGTCCTGCTGAGGTATAAACCAGCAGCTGCTGCAGTTTCTTTTCATAACCAAGCTCTCAAAACTTGTGTTTCTGATACATGTGCTGTAGGGGGAGGAAGGAAAATCATATATATGCCTTATGCAGTAAAATAAACAGAACCAGGTATATGGATTCATTGAGACAGGCAGCATCTCTGGAGAGAAGGAATGGGCGACGTTTCGGGTCGAGACCCTTCTTCAGACTGATCACCCATTCCTTCTCTCCAGAGATGCTGCCCATCCTGGTATTTTGTGTCCACCTTTGATTTAAGCCAGCATCTGCAGTTCTTTCCTACACACATGGATTCATTGGATCAGTACATTATCCCAGGATGAAATAAAAAGCGCGGCGAATTGTCCCACTGACAAAGATGATGTCCCATCTTGGAAAAGGTTAGCTTTACAAAGCCCCCTTTCCTCAATAACAAATGTCACTGATGAGGGGAGGGCTATCGTAGCAGTCAAAAGACCAGAGTTTCAAATGCAACAGAGGACTCCCGAGGAAAGAGATTTTGTAAAGTAAACGTCTTCCATGTTGGGTCATCATCTAAATTGACAGTGGGACAATTTATCGTGGTTTTTTTTTTCATCTTGTTGATCCAGTGACAATGTACTAATCACATGAATAAATCTACCCAAGATAGACACAAAATGCTGGGGTAACTCAGCGGGCCAGGCAGCATCGATCCACTGGAGAGAAGGAATGGGTGGCGTTGCGGGTCGAGACCATGCTTCAGACTGAAGGGCCTCAACACGAAATGTCAACCATTCCTTCTCTCCAGAGATGCTGCCTGTCCCGCTGAATTACTCCAGCATTTTTGCATCTATCTTCAGTGTAAACCAGCATCTGCAGTTCCTTCCTACACAATAAATATACCCAGTTCTCGTTTATTTTGCTGCAGAGGGCACATGAGAAATCTTCTTTCCTCCATGTACGAAAGTAGACTCGAGGCACCACAAAAACAAATGAAAAAACACCCTTGTTTAAAGGTTGCAGGAATCAGTGGGAAGGAGACAGGCCATTATTTGAAGCGATTTCAAACTACTCAACCATTCCACACCCCTTGCCGAGCACATTAGGTTAAAATTATCCCCAAGGCCGCTGTTCAAAAATAGAAATGAATCCACACAAAAGATACTTTCAACTTTAATTTTACTGACTTGCTGTTATTTGTGCCAAGTCTCAGTTTGTTAAATCTACTCAATGAGTACGGTTGTTCATGTGTGTAAAAAAAAAAACATGCCCCATAAGCACTACTCGCTCTCAGTCACTTGAATACAATTCAAACGAGGTTGACATTGAGAAGCAAAAAGGTTGTCCAATTTGTTTTCACACCTTACCCTTCCGTATCTCTAGACTCCTTCTCCCCGACTCGCAGTCTGGAGAAGGGTCTTGACCAGAAACATCACCCATTCCTCCTAAGGTTACCCTCTTTGTCTCTAAAGCCCTAGACAGGCTTGCTTCCCCCCTCTATCACTTACCCCTTACTCTACCTTCCAGGTCCCTCAGGTCAGCTGACTTTGAGGCTCCTGGTGGTCCAGCGGTCTAAACCTAAGCTCAGGGGTGACCGTGCCTTTGCTGCTGCGGCCCCTAGACTGTGGAACAGCATCCCCCTCCCTATCAGATCTGCCCCCTTCATCCAGGTTCAAAACCTATTTTTATTCACTAGCGTTTGAATTCCCCTGAAGTGGCTGATCTTTGTTTTGTGTCCTGGAGCAGATTATTTGTACCTGTGTGCATTCCTGTTTCCATTTGTGATTTTCGCTACCTGCTCTAGTCTGTACAGCACTTTGGTCAACGTGTGTTGTTTTCAAATGTGCTTTATAAATAAATGTGATTTTGATTTCATTTGATTTGATTTTCTCCAAAGATGCTGCCTGTCCTGCTTAGCTGCCTGGCATTTTGTAACTTAATCAATTTGTTAGCTTATCCAGGGAAAAGTTAAAAAAAAAAAAAAAAAAAAAACACTTCAGCCTTGCACGTCCATTAATTTTGGACACACGCTCACCTTCCGGTCAGGACCGCGATTCCTCACTCGACCAGTACTTTTAGATTGGTGGCCATCCGCATTTTCCAAGCACGCAGTCATTGCAAGCAATCTTGCCAGGAAACCATGGACTTAACCATATAACCATATAACAATTACAGCACGGAAACAGGCCCTCTCAGCCCTTCCAGTCCGTGCCGACCATTTGTTTTCCCCTAGTCCCATCTACCTGCACTCAGACCATACCCCTCCATTCCCTTCACGTCCATATACCTATCCACTTTACTTTTAAATGTTAAAATCGATCCTGCCTCCACCACTTCTGCTGGAAGCTCATTCCACACAGCCACCACCCTCTGAGTAAAGAAGTTCCCCCTCACGTTACCCCTAAACTTCTGTCCCTTAATTCTCATGTCATGCCCTCTTGTTTGAATCTTCCCTACCCTCAATGGGAAAAACATATCCACGTCAACTCTGTCTATCCCTTTCATCATTTTAAAGACCTCAATCAAGTCCCCCCTTAACCTTCTGCGCTCCAAAGAATAAAGACCTAAGGACTTGTTCCCATGATTTTTCTTCCACTTCAAATAGGGGGAGGGGGGTGGGGGGTGGGGGGGGGGGGGGGGGGGTGGGGGGAGAGAATCCGAGAGTGTGCACCTGTTACAACCTCTGCACTCAAAACAAAAGTAGGGATGGCCTTACTGATACAGATGTATTGGAAGGAACTGCAGATGATGGCTTAAACCGAAGATAGACACCAAAGGCCAATGTAAGTTGGCGAGTCAGGCAGCATCTCTGGAGAAAAGGATGGATCACATGATAAATGGAAAGGTTGGTAAAAATTGGCATTTTTGTCTCCAACCTCACGTCGCCTCCAAATCCACACAGTTTCCATTCTTGACCGCCACGGAAATTAAGCAGAGAACCACCTGGAGAAGGCTCTTACAGTAAGCCCTTGCTCCTAAATCGAGTGAGCTAGGAGCGAGCTCCCAATCGAGAGAATGGATCGGAAATGTTTAGAGGGATATGGGCCAAATGTGGGAAGGTGGGACAAGCGTGGATTGGGAATCTTGGCCAGCATGAACAAGTTGGGCCGAAGGGCCCGTTTTCATACTGGATGACGACAAACCTTTGTAGCAGATCCTGAAAATGCTCGAATTACACAGTATTTCTGCTCCAACTTTAATTGTCCTTCCTTTCTCAGAATGCAGTGCTAATTAAGAACACGGCATAATAAGTTATGAATGCGACAGGAAGCGTGGTGCAGTGATACATGTTTAATGTGTCCCAAGGAACTTGCCTTAATCACTTGCAAAGTAGTACCGTCAGCCGCAACACTAGTCCCCTCACAGAAAGACCAAGGACAGATGTGCAGAAAGGAACTGCAGGTGCTGGTTCACACTGAAGGCAGTCGCAAAATGCTGGAGTAACTCAGCGGGACAGGCAGCACCTCTGGAGAAGAGGGCAAGGTGACATTTTGGGTAGAGTCCCTTCTTCCGACCGAGACTCAGGGGAGAGAGGGGAAACTGGCGGTGCAGAAGAAATTAGACTCGGCATCGATGGCCTAGGAGCCCACAATGGTCCATTGATGGCAGTGGAGGAGGTGATAACAGAGGGATACGAACAGTGAAACTAGAAAGTACAGCTGTTGCTTCTATTCATCTTCTGCAATAATATTTTTTTCCGTATGAGAAGGCGATTCAGGTGTCTGACACAAAAAGTTGGAGTAACTCAGCGGGTCAGGCAGCACCTCTGGAGAAAATAGGTGACGTTTCGGGTCAAGACCCTTGTCGCCCCCTCCTTCCTCGACTCTTAGTCTAAAGAAGGGTCCCGACCCAAAACATCACCTGTTCCTTTCCTCCAGAGATGCTGCCTGAGCCGCTGAGTAACACCAGCAGTGTGTCAGACTTCGATTTAAACCTGCATCTGCAGTTCCTCCCTACACATCTTACGCGGGTGCCCGAGAGCAGAGTCCATTCCATGCTCCGTCATGGGACGGTGGACCCAGGGCAGCTTTCCCATTTCACACACAGGGCACCTTGCTTATTTGCCCCATAACCGACAGTTCATTCCTAGCTCTGTCATGGGTGGACATTACCAGACGGGCAGTGGAAACGTTTCAAGGATATCCTCGGCACGCTCCATGGAAAGACAATGCAACATTCCTCACTCGGGTGGCTAGGCCGATGATAGCTCAATTGTGCAGAATGCACATTCAGATGGGCACCCAGTATGGAGCCCGGCATAAACAGCGGAAGGAACACACCACCTCACCAACTATCCCACCGGGTACCTCCTGCCTATTCTACACAAGAGTCAGTGGCTCCAACACTGCTCCCCTTCAGTCACTACTGATCTCAAAAAGAACTATCTGTTAACCCTGGCACAATGGGTAGCATCCCTGTCTCTGGATCAGAAGGTTATGGGTGCAAGAGACATACAGTAAAGACAGGGAGGATAAGGAATGTTGATTAGTTTTCCAGCAGCTCGGTGGGTGCACAGATAGACATGCTTGCTAGCCATCAGCTATTTGCTTATGTAATCAACATAGCTACAATAGGTTTCAGTCTTCGCTGCTGTTTTAACCAGGAACCCCGACATTAACCCGGGTCAAGGCCTCACCCACGTCTTGTGAAGGGGATTCATTTTGGCCGCCTGCAACACTCCCAACGCAACTTCATAAACAGCACTAACCTTCTCATTGTTCCACAATACCAAAACAATTATATGGTTTCACTCAGCAAGAGCCACTTAAGAGTCCCGATTTATATTATGATGTCAAAACTCTGCTAGGAGTTCCCAAACAGAGAATGTAATTTCCAATTTAAAATGTTGGCATCTAAACACATGTCAAGATTCAAGAGCGTTTATTGTCATGTGTCCCAGATAGGACAAGTCTTGCTTTGCTTCAGCAGAACAGAATTATAGAAGGCATGAATATGGAACAGATCAGTGTGTTCATATACCATGGTATAAATATACACACACGAATAAATAAAACAAATAAAGTGCAAATAAACAGATAATGGGCTATTAATGTTCAGAGTTTTGTTTGCGTGGAGTTCAATAGCCTGATGGCTGTGGGGAAGAAGTTGTTTCTGACAAATTCTGCACAAATGTGCAGGTGTTCCATTTCTCAATCTCTGGCGACGAGACACAAAATGCTGGATTAACTCAGGACAGGCAGCATCTCTGGAGGGAATGGGTGATGTTTTGGGTCGAGACCCTTCTTCAGACGGAGGTCAGGGGAGGGGGGGGGGGGGGGGGGAGATACAGAGATAGGGAAGTGTAAGGTGTGAGAACAAGACAAGGGGGCTGTAGATCAAGGAGAATGTAGAACAGGTCATTGTTAGCGGGGAGAAGGTAACGACAAAGCAAACAGAGATAAAATGTAGTTTAGGGACAGTCAGACTGGTCAGGAAACTGGGAAGGGGAGGGATGGAGAGAGAGGGAAAGCAAGGTTTACTTGGCCAGAGAAGTCAATGTCCATACCGCTGGGGTGTAAGCTGCCAAAAAGTGAAATACTAGGTGCTGTTCGTCCAATTTGCGCTGGGCCTCACTCTGACAATGGAGGAGGCCCAGGTCAGATGTGTGGCTTTAGCAGGGAGGTCTTTTATAATCTACTATTCCTGGTAGGAAATCCGGAGACATCTAGTACTTTCCAAGTCATGCCCCATCGGTAGCTAGATGAAGATTGTACAGTTTCATTGACTTAACCTTCAAAGCATTAATCATTTAAACTCAATATAAACACATTAGGAACAAGGAGACTAATTGCATCCTAAACTAGGCCCTGCCAGGACATTGTTTGTGCAGTTAAGCTGCACTGGTTAAAATACTCTCATACAGCATTGATTAGTTCACCAATGGAAATTACCATCTCCTGCACTCGTTTTCTGAAACGCTAAATAACTTCTGCAGAGAACCGGAAAAGCAGGATTGCCTCAGTAGCTGTGTGTGTCATTACAAAATGTTTATTTACCCTCAACATGCCAAAATACATCAATCACCTGTCTGAACTTTCCACAGCTACATTAATCTCAACCATTTCTCCCAATGCATATACACTTGTTAAAAGCAAGCACTTTTCTGTGGAGCCAAGGTATCTCGATCATAGAATTAGTTAAGTGCGAACTTAAGAGGTCTTTGAATGCTGATTTGCAATATTAACCAAATAATTAGTCTTGTAATTGTTCATGTTCAATGCAGCAAAATAAATATAGTTTAATAGTCTGATTACACCCAAACTCAATGGGTAGCGGATCACATAATAACAGTTAATCCATTTCATATTAGTTCATATGACACTAGATTCTTGCGATTTACAGCCATGCTCATAACAGGAGGACTACCCAGGTCATATTTATATTAACGTTTACTTGGAGACACTGCATAATATAGAACAGTACAGCACAAGAACAGGCCCTTCAGCCCACACTGCCCGTGCCGAACAAGATGCCAAGACCATCACTTATCTACTTGCAGACAACCCATATCCCTCCATTCCCTGCACATCCATATGTCTATCCAAAATTATTTTAAATGCCACTAATGTAACTGCTTCAGCCACCACAGTGCGTTCCAGGAACTCACCACCCTGTGTAAAGAAACTTGCCCCACACAACCCCATCAAACGTTGCCTCTCTCACCTTGCCAAGCTGCTGTTTCAGAATATTTCCACTAGTGGGAGAGTCCTGGACCAGAGGCCAGAGCCTAAGAATAAAATGACACACCTTTGGAACGGAAACAAGGAAGAATTTCTCTAGTCAGAGGGTGATGCATCTGTGGACTTCATTGTCACAGACGACTGCGAAGGCCAAGTAATTGGATATCAGATTCCTGATTAGAGTCATAGAGTGATGCAGCGTGGAAACAGGCCCTTCAGCCCAACTTGCCACACCAGCAAACATGTCCCAGCTACACTAGTCCCAATTAGTAAAGGTATCAAGGGGTATGGGGAGCAGGCAGGAGAATGGGGTTGAGAGGGCAGTGTAGACTTGATGGGGCAAATGGCCTAATTCTGCACCTATAAATTGTGACATTACGAATTCACTCCACTGATGAAACAGCACGAGCTTGAGAAAAATAACTCATGCATTGAAGATTTAAGTTTACTAAAACAATGTTCCCGATCAATCACATTTTCTTCCCCCACCACCAGAGAAATCACAAAACTAGGTAAACAACCCCCATGTCTCATTGAACATAAAGTTAACTTCTAACACTATTAAGGAAAGAGCATGCCGTTCCAGACCCTCCACGAACGAGAACCATTTCAAATATCAGTCACTCTCAAGGCCAGTGAGGAGGTACCCACTGCCACTTGCGTCACACGAACAAGCAGCGTAGTGTTCACCTGCCTCAGGTCTGGCTTCAATAGCTTTGAACCCAGTGTAACAATGCCACTGTCCACAAAGACACACTCGCACTGTTCTATTGCCAAGGAGAATCCAAACAGCTTAAAGGGCGATTTGAAGCAGTTTTAAATATATAGGATTTAACCAAACAAATATCCCTCTTTGTAACTTATTTTTTAACATCCGCCATGTGTGGGAGAAAAAAAAAATCACCAATTGCAAGCAAGTCGCAGTTTTCTGCTTCCATCTGAACAAGCACTTTAAATAGACTCAATTATCCGAGCTAAATTGCCTCAGAGGGTTGTAATCTTTCCTTTGGTGTCTCTCTGGCAGTAGTCCTGAACGATCTGAAAACTGTAGCATCCACAAAACAGCTTCTTCCAGACAACCATCAGGCTATTAAACACTCAAACCTCCAAATAAACGTTACACTATGTAGACTTGGGGCCAGCAGGCTAGATAACAGTAATCAATAAGACACAGATTTAGAACTATTTTGGTGCGTGTGTGGCAGGTTAAACCAATTCAAGGAGGACAGCGATGGAGGGAGGTTCACTGGAAGAACGCCCCCCCACCCCCCCCCCCCCCCCCCCCCCTCTCCCCAGGGAAAACAGCAATCCCAGCACAGTACGAGCACTCAGATCGGTTGTACTAATCTTACTGCCTTCTGACCAGAGGAGTGGCATGAACTGAAATTCACCCCCCCCCCCCCTATATACCCCCACCTGGAATCTCACCCATTTCTCCCCTCCATTCCTTCCTCTGACTTCACAACTCTTAGTTCATTCAGTCTCTCACACCTCCTGCTTAAAACTCTGATCTTTGTTCCAACCATCCACCCATCATAAACCTCCCCCCCCCCTCGCCTGTGTCCACCAATCAGCTGCCACGCTTCCTCTTGCCTCTCCTCTCTCCCAACCTTCTCCCTCCCCCCCCCCCCCCCCCCCCCCACCACAGTCAGTCTGAAGAAGGGTCTCGATCCAAAACGTCACCTGACCATGTTCTCCAGAGATGTTGCCCGACCCCGCTGAGTTACTCCAGCACTTTGTGTCCAACACATCGACTGTCCACTGCCCTCCATCGATGCTGCCTGACCCATCGAGTTCCCCCATCAGTTCCGTTTTTGCCACCTGACCTCCACCAACGTTCCCCCTGCCCCTCACCCATCCCTCCTACACCGAGGAGTCTCCTGCAGCTCGTAGTCCAACCTAGTTTCTCAAAGGAGGGATCCCAGAGTCATAAGGCCTGGATAGAGTGAATGCTGAGAAGATGTTTCCACTAGTGGGAGAGTCTAGGACCAGAGGCCATAGCCTCAGAATAAAAGGACGTACCTTTAGAATGGAGACGAGAAGGAATTTCTTTAGGCAGAGGGTGGTGAATCTGTGGAATTCATTGCCGCAGAAGGCTGTGGAGGCCACGTCAATGGATATTTTTAAGGCAGCGATTGACAGATTCTCGATTAGTACGGGTGTCAGGGGTTATGGGGAGAGGCAGGAGAATGGGGCGGAGGCAGAAAGATAGATCAGCCATGATTGAATGGCAGCGTAGACTTGATGGGCCAAATGGCCCAATTCTGCTCCTAGAACTTGTGAACATAATCAAGGCACACAAGAACAAAATCACAAGGGTTATCGAAGGGCGCACGCACACAATGCCACTTAACTTCAACCCCCGCCCCTCCTGTAATATTACACTGAAAGAGCTGCAAAAAAAGGGTTTATCCTCCAATATAGTAACAACCTCACGAGCTTTAGAGAGTTGACATTATATGCCACGTGAAAGGACCTCATTTTAATGCAATCAAAAATGTCTAACATCCCACACAAGTTTCAAAGTGCATAATGCTTAAAGTACATTCAGTACCTGGCTGAGAAGATTTCAATTGGCATTTCATCTAGGAATTCCTTCACTATTTTACATTGAACAATTATCGGGGGAAGTTATGCATATCTCGTATGCATCAAAAGCTGTACGGTTGGATTTGCGATTGGGAGAGGTTGCTGCCACTCACATTCCTACCCGCAGCTAAATAGTAGCTGACAGGTGCATGGGAGGAGGTAGCGCAGCGCTAGGAGAGACCCCGAGTCAGGGCAGCTTCACACTTTATCAGTGGGACGGGCCATCGCTTCCCATACGGTCACGGAGGGGTAAAGACGGCATCCGCACTGCACTGACCTCAACAAACTATCGTGGAAGACTTCAAATTAAATCCCCCCCATTCACCAAGCCCATTTCAAAACGATTATCTGCAGCGCGTAATTAATTTTAGACATGCATTGACCAGAACATTTCCAAACTGAACGCTCATGATCGCAATTTACATTAGTGGTATCGACCGAAAAATCAATTGGGAATTCAATTCTCGCCTGAAAACATCATATGGCGGTAAGAAGATAGATGGGGACATTTATTTAGTCAGAGGGCGGAGAATTATTTGCCACAGACGGCTATGGAGGCCAAGTCAGTGGATATTTTTAAGGTAGATATCGATATGTTCTTGATTAGTGCGGGTGTCCGGGGTTGTGGGGAGAAGGCAGGCGGATGGGGTTGAGAGATACCATACAGATCAGCCACGATTGAATGGCAGAGTAGACTTGATGGGCCGAATGGCCGGTTCCTGTTCCTATCAATAATAAACCCCATTCCACAAATCAAATTTGGTCACGCTGATATTGATGTCACAGAGTGCAGTTAAAGTGACAGAATAAAACGTATTACAAACGTTGCCGACACAGTAGAAAGTGAGACATTTCGAGGGAGGGGGATTGGCATTTGATCCGAAAGAGATCATCTATCCCCTTGCGTAACGGATCCGAGGCACCTGATTTTAAAGATCGCTTGCAGGTTAAGGCAGTTGCGCGCAGGCTACATGCTTGGTATTACCCGTGACACTGACACGGCGAGGAAATGGTTAAAGTCACAACCTGCTTAAAAAAAAAAGATGACTTTGAACAATCTTACTTGTAACACTGTACCGTGTAACATTGGATGTGTGTGGAGCCACAATACCGCCACAATACCCCGCGGTTGTGTGACTGGTTCAATTAAACTACGTCCGCTCAAAAGGGACCTCTGTTCATCGCAAAAAAGGGTGATTTTTTTTATTATTTTTTTTTAAAGGTATTACTTAGATAACCGCCGACTCGTGCTTTCGAGTTGAAATCAATTGTCCGTGACCAGTCAACATTGAAACTGCAGGTCCGTAATGAAACAGACTTACCTTTCACCAAGTCCATTCCAAAGGAGGCAAAACACAGTTTTATTATTCCGAGATTAAATCCACAGGGCATCCTGTATACATCCCAGGCTTTTCAATACATCATCTGCACACAATATATCCTCGGATATCCAATGCAACCCATTCACTGGCCATGTAGAACCAAATGACAGAAACGTCCAAAGGCTTGTAACATATTCCACTTATTTCCCCCCGAGAGAACACATCTTGGTAATAGTGTAATCCATTGATTCAGATGGTATCCACGCTGCACCGACCATGACATTTTTCATTTATTTGTTGGAAAAAAAAAACCATGCCACCGTCTCCAAATGAAAACGATTCCAATCCAAATACAAGAAAAATTCTGAGATGCAATTTTTTTTTCTTCCCCATTAACAGAATCTGAAGAAGGGTCTCGACCCGAAACGCCACCTATTCCGCTTCTCCAGAGATGCTGCCTGACCCGCTGAGTTACTCCAGCTTATTTGGTGCCTGTCTTCCGCTTAAAATCAGCATCCGCAGTTCCTTCCAACATATATTGCCCGACTGGTGACTGCCACAATCCAAAATCCTGCATCGAACGGTGCTGAGAACACTAACGCAGGAAACAAGTGAAATGATGGTCGAGGGATTTCAACAACAACAAAAAATCCCAATCATTGCAGAAGCTGCAAATTCTTCTCATTTAAAAAAAATATATATAATAATAATAATAATCACATAGATATTGAAGTAATCCTGGATATTTTCATTCCTGGTCTTGTTCAAACAATTGGCAGGGTGACAGCCATTGTATTTTTCCTCTTTCCCTTTCTGCCTCGGTGATACAGTTCATTGAGACTGGAGCAGCGCTCTAACACAAGGCTGCGCTCACCGCTCCCAGCGCCTCTCTGTCCCCGGCTTGCTCTGCGTGCGGGTCAACCAAGCACACGCTATAAAGGGGAGGCTCAACCAAACGTGATGGCTCTCCTTGCAGCCAGTCTCCGCCCCTCCCCGGGCTCCTCCAGCCAATCGGAAACAAACGAGGGGGCGGGACACTCAGGGAGAGGGACGGGACGGGGGGGGGCGCGCGCGAGGAATTGTGGGAGTTGTAGTTCCCACTCGCGGCAAGTGGAGGGAAGGGTGAGCGTGTCCGAACTACAACTCCCAGCGGGCACCGCGCTCACCCCCCCTAGCTCTGACACACATGCCTGCTGGTTCAAGTTGGGTTGCACAGGCACACTGGTGTGGTGCAAGTGCTTTAATAATAATCATAATAATAATAATAATATTAATAATATTAATATATTTTATTACCATTACACATCAGGGCAACGAGATTTGGTTTGCAACTTCCATCCGATGTCATAACTTAAACGACTAATAAAATTTAGGTTTAGATATAGATACCCCGAGAACAAGGTTTGTGAAAAGAACATTAGAACAGTAAAAGTCAAAATCAAAAACATAACCAAAATAGACTAAAGTGCTGAAATAAAGTACAGAAACAGACTAAAGTGTAGAAACAGACTAAAGTGCAGAAACAGACTAAAGTGCAGAAACAAAGTGCAGAAACAGACTAAAGTGCAGAAACAGTCTAAAGTGCAGAAATAGACTAAAGTGCAGAAACAAAGTGCAGAAACAGTCTAAAGTGCAGAAACAGAACTAAAGTGCAGAAACAGACTAAAGTGCAGAAACAGTCTAAAGTGCAGAAACAGTCTAAAGTGCAGAAACAGACTAAAGTGCAGAAACAGTCTAAAGTGCAGAAACAGTCTAAAGTGCAGAAACAGTCTAAAGTGCAGAAACAGACTAAAGTGCAGAAACAGACTAAAGTGCAGAAACAGACTAAAGTGCAGAAACAGACTAAAGTGTAGAAACAGACAGACTAAAGTGCAGAAACAGTCTAAAGTGCAGAAACAGACTAAAGTGCAGAAACAAACTAAAGTGCAAAACAGTAAAGTGCAGAAACAGACTAAAGTGTAGAAACAGACTAAAGTGCAGAAACAGTCTAAAGTGCAGAAACAGTCTAAAGTGCAGAAACAGTCTAAAGTGCAGAAACAGACTAAAGTGCAGAAACAGACTAAAGTGTTAAAGAAGGAACTGCAGATGCTGGAACGTCGAGGGTACACAAAATGCTGGAGAAACTCAGCGGGTGCAGCAGCATATATGGAGCGAAGGAGATAGGCGACGTTTCGGGCCGAAACCCTTCTTCAGACCGGTTTCGGCCCGAAACGTTACCTATCTCCTTCGCTCCATAGATGCTGCTGAGTTTCTCCAGCATTTTGTGTACCAATTGACTAAAGTGCATTGTTGTTATACGCTCCCAGATAAGACAATTAAATTCTTCCTTGCAGCAGCACACCAGAATATGTAAAGATACAATACAATACAATACAATACGGTTTTATTCGTCCACATTGCGCATAAAATGCAAGTGAAATGAGTTTGCCAGCAGCGGTACAATGATAAAGAACACACAATACACAAAACACAATAAAAATGTAACACAAACATCCACCACAGCATTCATCACTGTGGTGTGAGGCACAACATTTGGCCAGTCCTCCGTTAACACTGTAAACAATATAATAAACGAGAGGGGAAAAAATCTCAATGTACACATAAAAAAAAAAATCACATAGATGTTGTTAATAGAACAATATTGTGCAAAAATAGGAATAGGTGACCCTTCTTCAGACTCGGTGTCTATCTTTGGTATCAACCAGCATCTACAGTTCTTTAATTCTACACTAAAGTAAAATAAATCTCGTTTGACATTAATGGGGATAATCTCACAGCTTATTTGAGGTTGGCGTGTTTAATAGCCTAATGGTGTTAGGGAAGCCGCTGTTCCTGAACCTAGTCGTTACAGTTTTCAGGCTCCTGTACCTTCGTGCCGATGGCAGTGGTGAAATGACTAAAGTCAGCGACTGGGATGGGAAATATCATTCGTTGTACGGCTATACCTAAAGCCTCGCCGCTCTGCGGGAGATGTGATTGCACCAGGCCTGGCAAACACTGGCATCGTTTTCCATTCCCGGGATTCCTGCAACGTGGCCAAACTGAAACCGATCTACCACCGTAGAGCAAGGCGAAGGGGTGGAAAATGAACATACTGTAAGGGGGGGGGGACACACAAAGTTCAGCTAACATCATAAACGGCATAACGGTACAGGAGGAGTGAAATGAAGCTAGTGTCAAATAAAGAAAGATACACACACAAAGTGCTGGAGTAACTCAGCGGGCCAGGCAGCATCTCTGGAGAATGAGGATAAGTAACCTGTCTTCAGACTCAAAAAGCACTTTGTGTCCATCTTTCGTATAAACCAGCATCTGCCATTCTTTATTTCTACACTAAAGAAAAAAATAATCTCGTTTGACATTAAAGGGGATAAAAAGGAGGGAATACTGTAAAAAAAAACTGTTAAGGAAAGGAATAACTGCTCCCCAAATAAATCACATCCGTTCATCTATTTGAGTCACACCAGTCTGCATCAGAACTTGTGCAGCGTTCCAAGATCTCGAACATGCTTTTAAGAATCAACTCTAACTTCAAAACACCACCAGAGAAAAAAAAAACGGGCCATACCATTTGCAAGTGTCTAGATATTAAGTAAAAATTCTTTTGAATCATATTTTTTTATCTGCACTTTGTAGCGATAACACTTCATTCAGCACTCTATTTTTTCATTAGCACGGCTTGAAATATTCATGTTTAGTGTGGGAAAGGAACGCAGCTGCAGGTTTAAACCGATAATAGGCACTAAAAGCTGGAGTAACTCAGCGGGGCAGACAGCTAGTATCTCTGGAGAGAAGGAATGGGCGACGTTTCGGGTCGAGACCCATTCTGAAGAAGGGTATGTAAGGTGTAATTTGCAAATGATAGCAAGCAAGGCAAAGTGTATCGCTGTATCTCGGTGCACGTGACAACAATAAACCATAGTCATAAGTTGGACGGTAAAAATTTGTTTGTTTACATCACCAATTAAAAAAAAAATACACGGGGCCAGATTCCGAGGATTTTTACAGCTGCCGATTTGGCAGGCATTTAAAAGAGAGCCGGTTAAAATGCAATCCAAGGTTGGCTCACCAATGACCCATAACAAAGGGGATGTTTCTCTCACCTTGACGTAAGGACGCGCCCAAAACGGATGAAATGTTATATAAAGTACTATACCCAGTGAAGTACACTTCTCAGTTGGAATTTGGGATTTAAATTTAAACAAAAAACGATTGTGGCTCTGCGGAAATTTCGAGTTAAATTCACAAATGTGATATATATATATATATATATATATATATATATATATATATATATGTGTGTGTGTATGTATGTATATATATGTTGAGTTTTGAAGGGAAAGATGTGTGGGCTGGAGAATATAAAGCTGTGACCCCCGGGATTGAAAACTTCAGCGTTCTTAAACATCGCGTGTTCATAATATTGTGTTTATAAATACAGCCCAGTTAAACATCTCTGTGACACGCAGAGGAATGGAATGATTAGATAACTGAGGGGGAGACATCTGAAACAAAGTGATCTGGAACTGACTCCGAGATACGCCGTAGATAGACACAAATTGCTGGAGTAACTCAGCGGGGCAGGCAGCATCTCTGAAGAGAAGGAATGGGTGACGTTTCGGGTCGAGACCCTTCTTCAGATACGCCAGTCTGCATGGTTCAAGGCAAGGCGAACTGACCTGAGGACATGGTAAGCAAAACGCACTGTAAACGCCAAGATACACCCCTTGCAAAGTTGTTACAGCACTGGATCATTGTGGCCAATGTACAAAGGAAATATTTATTCAGAGATAAACGACATCAGAAACACTTGAAAGACAAATGCTTCAAATGTCTGAAGCCAAAAGGGCTGAAGAAGGGTCTCGACCCGAAACGTCACCCATTCCTTCTCTCATAGAAACATAGAAAATAGGTGCAGGAGTAGGCCATTCGGCCCCTCGAGCCTGCACCGCCATTCAATATGATCATGGCTGATCATCCAACTCAGTACCCTGTACCTCCCTTCTCTCCATACCCCCCTGATCCCTTTAGCCACAAGGGCCACATCCAACTCCCTCTTAAATATAGCGAATGAACTGGCCTCAACTACCTTCTGTGGCAGAGAATTCCACAGATTCACCACTCTCTGTGTGAAAAAATGTTTTCCTCATCTCGGTCCTAGAAGACTTCCTTCCCCCTTATCCTCCAGGGACGCTGTCTGCCCAGCTGAGTTACTCCAGCATTTTGTGTCTATCTTTTGCTTCGAAAGTCACGTTTTTATAGACTCAAAAATAATTAGACATGTTTTAACGACATTGAACTGTACAAATGAAGGTTCTGGTGCTTGCTACAAATATTGTTGTTTGGCATGTAGACTGTTGCCCCAGGCAGTGCCTTAATAGTTTGATTAAAACATGCACTAATCAGTATCATTCCTATGGATCACCTTAGAATGAATGAACTTCTTGTTCGACTACCTTTCTACTTGGCCGGAGGCTTCCATTTCTCTTCGGTATCTTTAAAGCGTTTAGCACGCAAAAATATCATCTCGGAAAACACGGGCTGGATTATTGGGACGGGGCAGATGACAACACACCAGGCAAGGTGAGCGAGCCTCTGTCGCTCCAAGCATGTTGCCATTCGACAGAGCCGGGTGGAAGTGCTTCTAAATAACAATTGCAAAGGAAGCATCGATATATTAGAGTCACAGAGTCACAGATCGAGTGACACCGAGTGGGGTCAAACAGGCCCTTCGCCCCAACTTGCCCACACAGGCCAACACGTCCCAGCTACATTTAAGAATAAGGAGTAAGCCATTTAGAACGGAGACGATGAGATACTTTTTTTTCTCACAGAGAGTGGCGAGTCTGTGGAATTCTTCCACAGAGAGTGGCGAGTCTGTGGAATTGTCTGTCTCAGAGGGCGGTGGAGGCAGGTTCTCTGGATGCTTTCAAGAGAGAGCTAGATAGGGCTCTTAAAAATAGCAGAGTCAGGGTATATGGGGAGAAGGCAGGAACGGGGTACTGATTGGGGATGATCAGCCATGATCACATTGAATGGCGGTGCTGGCTCGAAGGGCCAAATGGCCGACTCTTGCACCTATTGTCTGATGACTATTGTCTGCACTCGTCCCACCTGCCCGCGTTTGGCCCATAACCCTCCAAACCTGTCCTGCCTTAACTGTTTCTTAAACATTGCGACAGTCCCTGCCTCAACTACCTCCTCTGGCAGCTCGTTCCATACACCCACCACCCTTTGTGTGGAAAACGTGACCCCTCAGGTTCCTATTAATTATTTCCCCCTTCACCTTAAACCTCTGGCCCTCGATTCCCCTACTCTGGGCAAGAAACGTTTGGCAAGGCAGTCTTGATTTCTCGAGTGTGATATAGGATGTAGGAAGGGGCTAGGTTTAACGTGACGAAACTGGTGGTAGTGGATATGAAGGAACTGCAGATGCTGGTTTAAACCGAAGATAAGACACAAAAAGCTGGAGTAACTCAGCGGGACCGGTAACATCTCTGGAGGGAAGGAATGGGAGACGTTTCGGGTCGAGACCCTTCTTCTGAAGAGGGCAGAGGGAGAGAGTGAGACAGGCAGAGAGAGCGAGAGAGAAGGGGAACAGAGAGAGAGTGGGAGAAAGTGAGGAGAGTGGGAGAGAAAGAGAGAAAGTGAGGAGAGTGAGAGAGAAAGAGAGGGAGTGTGAGAGAGAGAGAGAGAGAGATAGAGAGGGAGAGAGAGAGAGGGAGAGAGAGACCCTTCCCAAGCCGAAATGTCACCCATTCCTCCTCTCTCCAGAGATGCTGCCTCACCCGCTGAGTTTCTCCAGCATTTTTGTCTCCCTTCGATTTTCCAGCACCTTGCAGTTCCTTCTTAAACAAACCCGCTGTGAGTTACTCCAGCTTTTTTTGTGTCCACCTTCAGTTGAAATCCAGTCCCGAACCTACGTCCAACATTGCTGGCTACCAGCCACATCGTCTAGTACCTGAGCTGCACGCGATCCTGTCAAATATCTGTATGCGTTCACTTTATTGTGTGTTAAAGGTTTGTGCACACAAGACGTGCGTGACTGGACCTGGGTGCAAACACAAAACAATTGCACCGAGAGCTTTCGCGTGCTTTGTAAAACAACCCCTCCTCGGCTTCCTCCAAACCCATTACATTTTTTCGTTGTTAAAAGGACTTTCTCGGAAACATATAATATCTGCATTAGTAATGAGCAAACACCCGTGTCAAAAAAAAGTAGACAAGCTGAGAATTTCAAGGGCAGCTTCATGGATATTTAAGTTCAATTGTGAGACTGGATTTTAATTTTTAAACACTTTAGTGCAGAGTATACTTTGTCAATGTCTATGTCAACGCTGGAAAAATGGAAACAAATAAATTGCAAATAAACTGAAAGGAACATTGCAGATGTCTGAGAAATACCTGATTTGTGTATCGGGGGTGGGGGTTTAGATAGGAGGAGTATGTTGGGCAAATCTGGGCTCACCATTGTGCGCCGGGCAACTTTGATTTCCATGAAGCCTCGCGGTTGTTCCTCCTTCACAACGCTTCATTGAGACCCCGAGGAACAAATGTGTCCTTATGCTGCGTCAAATACCCACGGAGATCAGAATGAAAGGCTGTTACAGTTACTCATTAACTGGGTCTGTGCCAGGGATCGCCAAGGGCAGCAGGAAGGAGGAAAAAAAAACTTTATTACTTGCAAAAAAAAAAGAGAATAACTTTTGAGTTCAGCTGGTGGTTTTCTGAGATAGGTGTATTAATAATGAGATTTTTTTTTTCTTCACTCTGATCATCCGGCCAAGGAACCAGCGAACAGGTAGCTGGCGGCACGGTGGCGCAGCGGTAGAGTTGCTGCCTATACAGCGCCAGAGACCCGGGTTCGATGCTGACTCTGGGCGCTGTCTGTACGGAGTTTTGTGCAATATCTCCCCCACTCCAAAGACGCACAGGCTTGTAGCAAAGATCCTATAGCTATAGGATCATTGGCTTGTAGGTTGATTGGCTTCGGTAAAGGTGTTATTTGTCCCAAGTGTGTAGGATAGTACGGTCGGTACAGACTCGGCGGGCCGAAGGGCTTGTTTCCATGCTGTGTCTCCAAAGTAGAATCTAAACGACCTCTGTAAATCACAGGGGGAGTGTCGATGTGCTGAAGCAGAGACATAAGTTCAGAGGTTATAGGAGCAGAATTAGGCCATTCGGCCCATCAATTCTGCCCTGCCATTTGATCTATGTTTCCCTCTCAACCCCATTCTCCTGCCTTCTCCCCATAACCCCGGACATCCATACATGTCTGTGTCCAGATCAAATGTAATTTGCTTTGATGGTGTTCTCAAGTTATGAAGAGTCATACATCGCGGAAACAGGTCCTTCGGCCCAACTTGCCCACACCAGCAAACATTAGTCCCACCTGCCAGCGTTTGGTCCATATCCCTCCAAACCTGTCCGATACATGTACCTGTCTAACTGTTTCTTAAACGTTGGGATAGTCCCAGCCTCAAGTACCTCCTTTGGCAGCTCGTTCCATACACCCACCACCCTTTGTGTGGAAAAAGTTTCCCCTCAGATTCCTATTAAATCTTTTCCCCTTCGCCTTAAACCCATGCACTCTAATATGATTTTGCACTCTTGATTTTCAAAGTCTACAGAGAGATTTGGGCCATTTGGAAAAGTGGGCTGAAAGATGGCAGATGGAGTTTAATGCTGTTAAGTGTGAAGTGCTACATCTTGGCAGGACAAATCAAAATAGGAAGTACATGGTAAATGGTAGGGAATTGAGGAATGCTGTGGAACAGAGGGATCTAGGAATAACTGTGCATAGTTCCCTGAAGGTGGAATCGCATGTAGATAGGGTGGTAAAGAAAGCCTTTGGTGTGCTGGCCTTTATAAATCAGAGCATTGAATATAGGAGTAGGGAAGTAATGTTAAAATTGTACAAGGCATTGGTAAGACCAATTCTGGAGTATGGTGTACAATTTTGGTCGCCTAGTTATAGGAAGGATGTCAACAAAAATAGAGAGAGTACAGAGGAGATTTACTAGAATGTTGCCAGGGTTCCAGCAACTATGTTACAGAGAAAGGTTGAACAAGTTAGGTCTTTATTCTTTGGAGCGCAGAAGGTTAAGGGGGGGACTTGATTGAGGTCTTTAAAATGATGAAAGGGATAGACAGAGTTGACGTGGATACGTTTTTCCCATTGAGGGTAGGGAAGATTCAAACAAGAGGGCATGACATGAGAATTAAGGGACAGAAGTTTAGGGGTAACGTGAGGGGGAACTTCTTTACTCAGAGGGTGGTGGCTGTGTGGAATGAGCTTCCAGCAGAAGTGGTGGAGGCAGGATCGATTTTAACATTTAAGAGTAAAGTGGATAGGTATATGGACGTGAAGGGAATGGAGGGGTATGGTCTGAGTGCAGGTAGATGGGACTAGGGGAAAACAAATGGTCGGCATGGACTGGAAGGGCCGAGAGGGCCTGTTTCCGTGCTGTAATTGTTATATGGTTATATGTTATATGGTTAATATCTAAAGGGTCAAAATGGCTCGGTACGAGAGCCTGACTGAAGCCTGAATAATGGAATAGATGAAGAATCACGTGTAACAAATCATGGATATATCTCCAATGATGGATAACTTTTTTAATACTCCATTCATTTCTTTATTTTTGATTTCCTACTCTTACTTTATTTTTCTCTATCTTTTCTTACCTGCAAAAAAAAAGTATAGAAATATATAAGACATAATTGTTAATATTGATAATATTACAAATGTATGTGAGAAGTATATTCTATTAATATGTACTTACGTCTAATAAAAATATTTAACAAACCCATGCACTCTGGTCCTGGGCAAGAGAATCTGGGCATCATGGTCTCACCCTTGAAGGTGGTAGAGCCGCCAGTTTGCTGGGTACAGCTGAACAACCTGACAGTCTGAAGAAGGATCTCGACCTGAAACGTCACCTTTTCCTTTTCTCCAGAGATGCCGCTTGACCCGCTGAGTTACCGCAGAATTTTGTGTCTACCTTTGAGCAATTGGAAAGTCTCCTGCAGGCAATCTATAGATAACACACTGTGGAGCCTCAGTAAACTGATAGTAAAGAATGTGATCCCATAAATCAGGGAACTGGGAGCTCATTAAACAGGCTGCTTTGTCCGAGTTGGTGCTGAGGTCTTTGTACGTTGTTGGAAGTGTGCTCATTCTGTCAAATGGAGAGCAGGCAACAAACAGCTGGTGTGAAGGAGACGAAGAGGAATTTCTTTTGTCAGAGGGTGGTGAATCTGTGGAATTAATTGCCACAGACGTCGATGGATATTTTCAAGGCAGAGATAGATAGACTCTTGATTCGTTTGGGTGTCAGGAGTTATGGGGAGAAAGCAGGAGGAAGGGGTTGGGAGGGAGAGATGTAGATCAGCCATGATTCAATGGCGGAGTAGACTTGATGGGCCGAATGGCCTAATTCTGCACCTATCACTCCTATTATGACTCAGCAGGTCAGGCTGCATCTGTGGTGGGAAACGGACAGTCAATGTTTTAAGTCAAGACTCTTCATCTTATGACTCTCATCACACTCGTGACTTGTGACTGAAGTGCAGTGAGGTACTAGGAGACTTGCCAGTCAGCACAGGGTACTTATTTTTTGAGCTGTCGCAGCTGCCCTTCACGCCCAGGTAACTGTTCACCAGTAACCCCACAGATTGAATTATTTCAGGATTGAACACTAACAATGTCATTGAATGGCTGGATGGCTGACATGGATTCTCTCTGCCTCTCTCTGTCTCTATCTGTGTATCTCTCTCTCTCTGTCTCCATCTCTCTCTCTCTCTTTGTCTCTCTCTTCCTCTCTCTTCATCTCTCTCCATCTCTCTGTGTGTTTCGCTCTCCGTCTCTCTCTCCATCTCTCTCGCTCTCTCTTTTACTCTCCCTCTGTTTCTTTCTCCCTCCGATTCTCTCTGTATCACCATACCCCCCCCCCCCCATTCTTTCCCCATTTTAATCTGTCTCCTGTTGGTAATGGTCATACATTGGCAGCGTGGTGGTGAGACCGCTGCAGGAGCATAATCAGCTGTATTATCAGCAATTGATAATTGCCTAGTATAGCCTTTGGCCTCAAGGATATCTTGTAGCAATATTCTATTTTTTTTTTTTAAAAAGGCACAGTGCTGGAGCAACTCAGTGGGTCAGGCAGCATCTCTGGAGAACATGGATGCGTGATGTTAACGGTCAGGACCCTTTTTCAGAGCATTAATGTTAACATGTTGGGATTCTAGATAATGAACAAGCATGGATTAAACAAACAGATAATACACCAAAATAATCAAGGACCAGTCCTCGAAAAAAATAGGTGCAGGGATAGGCCATTCAGCCCTTTGAGCCAGCACCGCCATTCAATATGATTGTGGCTGATCATCCAAAATCAGTACCCCGTTCCTGCTTTCTCCTCATATCCCTTGATTCCATTAGCCCTCAGTATCTCAAACTCTCTCCTGAAAATATCCAGTAATGTATTCCACTTCCACAGATTCACAACTCTCTGGATGATCTCAGCCTCATCTCAGTCCTAAATGGCCCACCCCTTATTGTTAACTGAATGGCCTATCCCTCATTCTTAATCCCCGTATTCTTAATCCCATCCCTGTCACTCCCTCCTCTCCCCTCTCCCATCAGGCAAGATGTTTGAAAACGCACACCTCCAGATTCAGGAACAGTTTCTTCCCAGCTGTCATCAGGAAACGGAACCATCCTCTCACCAGCCACAATGCAGCCCTGACCTCCCATCTACCTCAATGGAGACATTTGAATTGTCTGTAATGGGACATTGTCCTTTGTCGGTACACTGCGGACAACTTGATTGTGATGACGTAGAGCCTTTGACTGGATAGCACGCAACAATATCTTTTCACTCACCTCAGAAAACGTGACAATAATATACTAAACTAAACTAAATTGGCGGCACGGTGGCGCAACGGTAGAGTCGCTGCCTTACAGCGCCAGAGACCCGGGTTCAATCCTGACTACGGGCGCTGTCTGTACGGAGTTTGTACGTTCGCCCTGTGACCTGCGTGGGTTTTCCCTGGGATATCCGTTTTCCTCCCACACGCCAAAGGCGTAAAGGTCTGTAGGTTAATTGGCTTGGTAGAATTGTACATTGACCCTAGTGTGTAGGATAGTGTTAGTGTGTGGGGATCGCTAGTTGGCGTGTACTCGGTGGGCCGAAGGGCCTGTTTCCGCGCTGCAACTCAAAACTAAAACTAAAACTAAACCAAATAATCTCCTGAAAATAAATTCAAGAAACAATAATAATCTGAGAATTCGGAAATCTGATACAGAAGCAATATAATGGAAGAAATATGCCAGGCAATATCAGGGAACAGAACGTAGATATTAATATGAGGACAGTTAACAGTAATGTCAACAAAATTATTTGGCATTGACTGCAATGCAATGCATTTCACCAGACTGTCAAAATGCTGGAGTAACTCAGTCGGACTGGCAGAATCTCTTTACAGAAGGAATGGGTGACGTTTCAGGTCGAGACACCTCCTCAGTCTGAAATTCAGGGGAGAGGGAGACACAGAGATATGGAAGGGTAAAGTGTGTAAACGAGACATCAAAGGGGAAAAAGGTCAAGGAAAATGTAGAATAAATCATTGTTAGCTCGGGGAAAGTGACGACAAAGCATACAGAGATAAAAATGCAATCAGGAGGACAGTCAGACTGGTTGGAGAACTAGGATGGGGGAGGGATGGAGCGAGAGGGAAAGCAAGGGTTACTTGTTAGCAAGCTAGAGAAGTCAATATTCATACCGCTGGGTTGTAAGATGCCCAAGCGAAATAGGCAGTAGGGTTAGGTTATCATTTCTTGGGCAGTGGGACAGAATGCCCTCTGGAGATTCCTTTTCACCAATGTACTGCCACTTTGGTTTGGCCCAGGGTCCCATTACCCTCGTGTAAATCTTCTCGCCTTTACACCTGCCCCTCTGTAGATTTGTAGGAGTCAGCCTGGGTGCATTAGGGTTAGGGTTAGGAACTCAATGACATGACCCGCATTGACGGAGAAGCACTTTGTCAGAGGGTTAACGTGCAAATATGAATCGTTCTGTCGCCGCCTTAAGTATTGAGAGTTCTCGAACTTTTGTGATTTATTTTCCGAGCTTAGTTGCTGACAATGACAAAGATTCCAAAAGTGAAAACAGTCTGGATTTGAATAATCTTTCTCGAGACCTATTCTAACCCTTAAACACTCGGCAATAAACCACAGCTCTAATTCCGGCACAGAATCGCAATGATTTGATTCACCAAGCCCGTAAGTAGAGAGTTAAGCCTGAAGGTTCTATCCTGATGAAAGACACATTCCAAAAGTGCGAAGCGATCGCTTACAGATGCTGATGGATCCGTCTGCTAACTTCAACATTTTCTTTGAGTTCAAATAGTTTTCTTTTTCAGAAAATAGTAATTGCTAACAGTAAAAGTGCTCCACTAGTGGAAGAATCAAGACTGCCTAACCGGTCAAGGCACTGCACTCTAACAATTTATAATTTAATTGCAGATTCCGTCATTGAATGTCATTGATTAGATGAAGTGATGGGACAATGAAAAAAAATCATTCGGCAGACTGTCCCCATTGTGTAGCATGTACCCAACTTCAGAATTGGATAACACCCTATAATTTGAGAAATAAAAAACACAGTTGATACAGACTTGAGACATAACTCATTGTCACGAGTGCCGTTCTTTAGCAGACCAGGATGTAACGTTACAAAATAAACATCTTTGCCTTCCCACTCAAAAAAGGAACTACTTTTTCTTTTGTAAAAAAAAATCTATTAGGAAATCGAGCCTTTTGACAATAGTGAACATTACCGCCTGAGCGAAATATGATGCTTCTAAAAACAAATAGAAGAGCGCACGGATGCTCCCAATTGTAATTAAGTTGTCATGCGGTCTGCTCAGAACGTGATTTGTGCAGTAAAAACACTTCACTGATTTTGTGCCAGGGACCGTTACACACAGATTAGAAATGATTACTTCAAATCCTCTGCTGTACTAATCTGGAGAAACCATTTAACAACAGTAATGGGCCTGTCCCACTTACGTGACTTTTACGGCGACTGCCGGCACGTTGAGAAATTTCAACATGTTGAAAATCGAGCTGCGACCATAACAAGGTACGACTCAGTAAGCGATTACTCACGACCATACAGGCCTCACCCCGCGACATGTCGTAGCGTCTTTCTGGTCGCCACTGGATTTTCAACATGTTGAAAATTTTCGGCGACCTGCAACGACCTATGACGGGTGCCGGCAGTCGCGAAAAGGTTGCGTAGGTGGGACAGGCCTATTACTGAAACCTTCTCTGTACTCCTGCCTCGCGTATTCACAGTAGATTAAAGATAGACACAAAATGCTGGGGCAACTCAGCGGGGCAGGCAGCATCTCTGGAGAAGAGGAATAGGTGACGTTTCGGGTCGAGACCCTTCTTCGGACTGCGAGCCAGGGGAGAGGGAAACGAGAGACATGGAAGGGTAAGGTGTGAAAACGAGAGATTAAACGGGATGCAGATCAAGGAAAATGTACAATAGGTCATTGAGATAGATACAAAAAGCTGGGGTAACTCAGCGGGTCAGATAGCATCTCTGGACAAAAGGAATAGGTTTTCTGGTCGAGAACCTTTTTCAGACTGAGAGTCAGGGGGGCCCATGTTATCTGATCATTGTTAGCTTGGGGAAGGTGACAACAATTTAATCAGGAGGGCAGTCAGTCTGGTCGGAGAACTAGGGAGGGGAGGGATGGAGAGAGTGGGAAAGCAGGTGTTACTTGAAGTTAGAGAAGTCAATATTCCTACTGTTGGGTTGTAAGCTGCCCAAGTGAAATCAATATTTTGCTTCAATAAAATGGGAGAAGGATAAATGTAGAACTACCTTTGTAAAATGCATGACATTTGATCCTAGTTTGTTATTGAATTAACAAATCTCAGCCAGAGGTTAGTGTTATTGCCATGGTGTACGTAGATGTAATGCATCGTCCAAGGGATGTCACACATTGGACCCATTACTGCTAATACATTCTCCAGTGAAGATTTCTAAACTCTTTTCTTTTTACCTTCTATTCCTTACTATTTTTTGATAATCTAAGTTTGTTACAACTAGGTTCAATGAGCCTGAGCTTTGGAAATGGGAAATTAGCCAGGCTTTCTTTTTAGTTTTTAGTTTTGACAAGATACAGCATGGAAACAAACCCTTCGGCCCACCGAGCCTGTGCCGTCCAATGATCACCCATACACTAGTTCTAACCTGCACACAAGGGGCAATTTTCAGAACCCAATCAACCTACAAACCCGCATGTCTTTGGAATGTGAGCACCCAGAGAAAACTCATGCAGTCGTAGGGAGATCGTGCAAACTCCACGCGGACAGCACCCATGGTCAGGATCAAACCCGGGCCTCTGGTGCTGCAAGGCAGTAACTCTACTGCAGTGCCACTGTGCCGCCCTTCCCAATGTAGATCATGGAGGCATGTGGACAGTGGGTGACAGGCAACACCTTCAGGCTCAGCTGTGATGCTTCGTAACAACTCGTTCCAAAGGTTGGCAAAAGGAACCGCAGATGCTGGTTTACAAAAAAAACCCCACAAAATGCTGGAGTAACTCAGCGGCTCAGGTCGGGACCGTTATTCAAACATTTCTCTGGGGCGGGAGGGGGGGGGGGAGAGAAAGCTGGAAGAGAGGCAGGATAAAGCCTGGCAGGTGACAAGCGGGTTTTACTTGATAGGTAGGTAGTTGGACAAAGGCCAGAGATGAAGTAACAGAAGGAGTGAGTCAGAAGGATTTACGGGTTGCAAATTGTGAAGCCAGAGGATGGAATGTAGGTGGAGGGAGGAGCGGGAGGGGAGAAACATGAGCTGTGGGGATACACGGGAGTGGTGGGAAGACAGGAGGGTGTGGGGGGGGTGAAAAGAGGTGAGGGGTGGGGTCAGAGGTTACCATGTACGCCATGTATACTGACACTATCCTACACACTAGGGACAATTTACAACATTTATCAAATCCAATTAACCTACATTTTTGCAGCGTGGGAGGAAACCGGAGCATCCGGAGAAAACCCACGCGGTCACGCGGAGAACGTACAAACTCCATACAGATGCCACCCGCAGTCAGGATCGAACCTGCGTCCCTGGCGCTGTAAGGCAGCGACTCTACCCCTGCACCACTGTGCCACACAAGCTACCCACAAAATGGGTCTTCCATCAAAAGCATCCTGCAACTTCTCCTGATAAAATAGATGACATTTTGCACTAGGCTGCCCAAATGGAGACTATTGCTCAATTAGCTTTGGGGTATTTGTCAGCAGTTGTGCACATTTCGGCTTTCGGTGGCTCTGCTGCCAGTCTGCCATCTTTGTGCTTATTTTAGTCAAATGCTTCTGTTAATGATTCTCGTAGTCAATTAACTACGATGTCACTGCACCCCAAGGTCATGAGGTCCCTGCCAAGGCGATTCACATAATGTTTAATGATCTGAAGTCTCGCAGGAGTAAAACCATCCAAGGCATCATATTTATAAGTATGCTTTCCATTCTACGCTTACAAGTTTATATACACATACAAAGGTTCTGCAACAATGCCTCCACTTCCTTCGATCGTAAAGAGAGCCTCTACATCCTATGAAGATTGAGGAGATTAGGTTTGTCAACGAATGCTCTCTTGAATTTCTACGGGTGTACAGTTCATAAGATATAGGAGAAGAAATAGGCCATTTGAAATATTCCATCTACTCCACCATTCAATCGTGGCTGATCTATCTCTCCCTCTGAACCACATTCTCCTGCCTTCCCCCCATAACCCCAGACATCCGTACCAGTCAAGAATCTGTCAATCTCCCACCTTATAAATATCCATTGACTTGGCCGCCACAGCCTTCTGTGGCAATGAATTCTGAAGATTCACCACCCTCTGACTCAAGAAATTCCTCCCCATCTTCTTTTTAAAAGTACAGTAGAGAGCATCTTGACTGATCACGGGCGGAAATCCTGGGGGGACATGTCCCCCCCCATGTTTGAGAGGTGGTGGACAATCCCCCCCATGTTTTGTAATCCGGGTTTTTAAAAAAATCTATTAAAATTCTCCATTTTCCGCGAGACAGTTGGGGTGGGACTGATGATCGAGGGCGCCGATTGGACAAGAAAGACGTTGGTCAGCAGGCAGTGGGGGGAGGGGTGGAACCATGGTGATTAAGCCCAGTGATTGGTGGAGCAAAGATCATAGAGCGGAGCTTGAATCGGTCCGTTCGCGGGAGTTTTCATCGCCCGGCACGGCGTGGCGCGGCTTAAAATCGACCACGGGATCTTCCACCGCCCCGCGGTCAAATTGCTGCGTCAAGGCGATCGAGGCTCCCGATGTTGAAGCCCCCGCCGGGCGATGAAAGGCCCCGTGAACGGGCCGATTGAAGCCACACGATTCGGGGCAGACGAAGCTGCTGTTGCTGGAGTTCGGAGTCGGGCACCAACCTGGTCAGCTCCCGATGTTACCATCTGCAGGGCCCACGGCTGAACCCTCCAAAGCCCATGTTTTTTTCAAAACTTCCCTGTTGTAACAAACAGTGATCCTTGCCAGCGTAAACGGTCCCGAGATAAATGAATTCTCTGGGTTAGCTTTACTTAGCCAGAGACCCGGGTTTGATCTTGACTATGGGTGGCAAAGACCCTACAGCGAGCAAGATAGTCCACTCGACGAAAAAGACGTCGTACGCTCATGGGCAGATTCGTGGGTAATTTAAGGCCCCATTTCCGTAACCGGCTTCCGTCTCCGCACCAAAGATCCCACAGGATAATAGTGCGGAAACGGAAGCCGGTTACATCCTCATAAAAATAAAAGTTAGTTGGTAAAAATCTTCTCTTCATTTTCAGAATTTTAATTTATTAACACAAACTGTTCCCCCGCAACGTTGATCACACTGCGAGTCGGGTCGGGTCGGGTCCGGTCCGGTTACGGAAATGGATGAAAAACTGGCCCGCGTTCCGTTCCGTTGCGTACCACACGTCAGCCCGTTGCATTTAGCAGGAGTGGTCTATCTTGCTCCGCTGCAGGATCTTTGATGGGCGGTGTCTGTTCGGAGTTTGTACGTTCTCCCTGTGACTGCGGGAGTTTTCTCCGGGTGCTCCGGTTTCCTCCCACATTCCAAAGATGTCCAGGTCTGTAGATTAATCGGCTTTGGTAAAATTGTAAATTGTCCCGAGTGTGTAAGGATAGTGTGCGGTGATCGCAGGTTGACGTGGACTCGGTGGGTCGAAGGGCCTGTTTCCATGCTGTATCTCTAAAACTAAATCCAAACCTTCAACGTGTATTCAGCAAAGCTGTTTGAAAGCCAAGAAGAAAATAAGAGGTTAAAATTGTTATCAGGGTAGTGAGTGCAGATAATCATGTTCAGATGCTAATGATTCACTTTTTAAAAGACAGTTATACAAGGTCTGTAAGCTCAGTACCAATTTTTATTTATAATTAGTACTTGCCCAAGGGCACACCACTAACATAATACAGCAGAAGGAGCTTTATAAATTAGGATCGTTACAATGCCCTGGTTAATCATTTGATTTAAAACTGCCTCTGCATCATTGTAAACTCTCATAGTTGCCCTAGTTTCATGCTACCGAATTAGTTTATGGCCAGAGCGCTTGATGGTGCTTCTAAAGAATGCGAGGAGGCATTACTAAATAAAGATGGATCATTAGGAATGAGTTAAAGATTCATGACATTTTTTTCTGAGTTAACCGAGTGAACAAACTTGTTTACCTAACTCGTGCTAATATCCACGAGTGTAGATGAGACATGTTTGTCAATGTGGGCAAGTTGGACCAAAGGGCCTGTTTCGACGCTGTGTGACTTTGACTCTATGCACGGTGGCGCAGCAGTGGAGTTGCTGCCTCACTGCGCCAGAGACCCGGGTTCCATCCTAACTGTGGGTGCAGTCTGTACAAAGTTTGTACCTTCTCCCTGTGACCATGTGGGTTTTCTCCAGGTGCTCCGGTTTCCTCCCCCATTCCTCCTCCATTGTACTCTTCTGAAAAAGAACGCTGTAGCTTTTCCTCTTGTGCTGGTGAGTATTTACCTTCAGCCAAAGTAATTCAATGTAGATACAATCACACTGTCGTTTGATGCCCTGCGCTAATCAGCTGTTCCTTCGCTAAATTGCACTCATTCTCAGTCTGCATTGCGGAAGTAGATAGTTGCAGATAAAATAATTTGAGATGGCCCAAGGTGACCATAATATGCAAGTCGTTCTTTCTTTCCCATTCTATTAATGCATTGCTTCAAACTTACATTGCACAGTACATCGCATTGGGGCAGCACAGAGGCGCAGCGGCAGAGTTGCTGCCTTGCAGTGCCAGAGACCCGGGTCCGATCTTGGCAATGGGTGCTGTCTGTACGCGGAGTGTGCACGTTCTCCCCGTGACCGCGTGGGTTTTCTGCGGGTGCTCCAATTTCCTCCCACATTCCAAAGACGTGTAGGTTGGTAGGTTAATTGGTTTGTGTAAATTGGCCCTAGTGTGTTGGATAGAATTAGAGATAGGGGTGGACTCTGTGGGCACAAGGGCCTGTTTCCACGCTGTATCACAAAATGACACAAAAAAATGAGTCTTTTCTAGTTTCCAAGTCACAGACAATTGTCTTGTCACTCTGTATAAGTGAACTGCTGGTTCAAGCTAAGCAAGATAAATGTGTAGTTAAGGCAAATCTCTCAGGGAGTTTCTTGTATTCCCAGAACCTGGATAGTATGCATCTGTTACGAGAATTCAGTCTGTGCAATGCAATGAAGTCAGAGCTGATTTCTATTTCAAACAGCATCAGGCAGTAGTCCTGAAGTGAACTTGCAGTCATGATGATAAGATCTGACTGCTGCAAAAACTGGGTTGTACCTGAGTGACTGGTCAAATACCACCGTTGATTTCTGTGATGGATATACTTTTACACATCTCAGCTAGGGGAAGTAGATTGCCACAGGGGATAAAATTGATTTCAATTTACTGTATCTACAGATACAGAAAGAAGTGTGATCGCTAGCCTACGTGTGTTTTGTCCGTGTATGTGTCTATATTCAACAGCACAGTGGACCAGCGGTGGAGTTGCTGCCTAAACAGCCCCAGAGATCCGGGTTCGATCCTGAGTACGGGTGCTGTCTGTACGGAGTTTGCACGTTCTCCCCGTGACCATAGGTTTTCTCCGGGTGCTCCGGTTTCCTCCCACACTCCAAAGACGTACAGGTTTGTAGGGTAATTGGCTATGGTCAATTGTCCCTAATGAGTAGGTTAGTACTATTGTACGAGGATCGCTGGTCGGCTCGGACTTGATGGGCCTACTGGCCTGCTTCCACGCTGTATCTCTAAACTAAACTGAACTAAGCTAAATGTGTATGTGCGTATTTGTGTAGGTACATTTGTGTGTGTTTTGTATGTGTGTGCGTCTGCGAGTTTAGTTTAGAGACGCAGCATGGAAACAGGCCCTTTGGTCCATCCAGTTCATGCCGACCATCGATCACCCGTTCACACTAGTTCCACGTTATCCCACTTTGGCACCCACACCCTACATTAAGGAGCTATTTACAGAGGCCAAATAACCTACATACCCACATGTCTGTGGGATGTGGGAGGAAACCGTAGGACCCAGAGGAAACCCACGAGGTCACAGGGAGAACGTGCAAACTCCGCACAATCAGCAGCTCAGGTCAGGATTGAAACCGCGTGCCCAGCGTTGGGAGGCAGCGATTCCACCAGCTGCGCCATTGTGCCACCCGTTTTATGTGTGTTTGTTCATATATGTTTTAAAGTGTTTGTACGCCCATGTGCCTGTCTGACTAAAACTCAATGCTCCCCCAGGCAAAAAGTTCTGGCACAGCTGGCATGACATTTTTCTGACAATGTAGAAACATTCTTGGGTATAACTTGTGCAGAACAAATGCAAACTGGTGAATTACCATTCAGTCACTAGTAAAGCGATGGAAAGTATGGTCAAGTGTGCTATCAAATGGCACACGCTCACTACTAATCTGCATGGAGGTACAGTGTCGCAGCGGCAGAGTAGCTGCCTTACAGCAGCAGTGATCCCAGTTCAATCCTGCCAATGGGTGCTGCCTGTACGGAGTTTGTACGTTCTCCCTGTGACCGCGTGGATTTCCTCCGGGTGCTCCGGTTTCCTCCCACATTCCAAAGTCGCACAGGTTTGCAGGTTAATTGGCTTGGTGTTAGTGTACATTGTCCCTAGCGTGTTGCATGGTGTTAGTGTACAGGTCATCGCTGGTCAGCGTGGACTTGGTCAACCGAAGGGCTTGTTTCCACACAGTGTCTCTAAAATCTAAAGTCTATTTACAGTCTCGCAATGAGCTTAAATTTAGGAGTGAGGCAATAGTGATTGCCCAAGAGCATAATCACGGAGTTCTGGTAAAACTGTAGCTAGTGGACATCAAAGGTCATGCATTCTAATGGCTGGAGTTCACATGCACGCAAGGGAAGATGATTGCGGTTTCTGGATACCGTCATCCCAGTTCCACAGAAATTCCTCTTGGATGTGTCTTCAGCCCAGCTGTTTCATTAATGTCCTTTCTCCCTTCACAACTCCTCAGTAGATATGTTCTCGAAGTAAACTTCACAATTCCTCAGTTCTTAGTTTAGTTTAGTTTCGACATACAGCGCGGAAGCAGGCCCTTTGGCCCACTGAGCCCGCGCCGGCCAGCGATCTTCCCACACACTCACACTATCCTACACACACTGGGGACAATTTACAACGGTTTTACCAATGCCAATTAACTTACAAACCTGTACGTCTTTGGAATGTGGGAGGAAACTAGAGCACCCGGAGGAAACCCACACGGTCACAGGGAGAACGTACAAACTCCGTACGGACAGCACCCATTGGCAGGATTGAACCGGGGTCCCTGGCGCTGCAAGGCAGCAACTCTACCGCTGCGCCACTGTACCTCCATGCAGATTATTGGTGAGCGCGTGCCATTTGATAGCACACTTGACCATACTTTCCATCGCTTTACTAATGACTGAATGGTAATTTAGCAACTCTGCCTTATAGCCCCACCGTGCCGTCCTGATAAGGAATAAGTCCATGTTCACATGCAAAAAATTCCTGAATAACATTTAGCCGTAACATTCGTTCCACAATACTGGTCAGCAAGAATTATAATTGCAACTTTCAAAAGGCATTTGGCCAGATTTATGGAGATGAAGGGATGAGAGCGATATGGGCTAAATGCAAGCAAATGTAACCAGCCCAGAATGTCAACTTGGTAGGCATGGACAAGGTGGGCTGAAGGACCTGTTTACCTGATCTATTGCTCTATAACTCTGTTGCTTATATGACATCTATTCTTGACATGTAATGGCATTCTGATCTCCAGAGTCCTCATCAACAAAATCCTGGATGCATCAATGACCAGAAATCTTATCTGGACCAGCCACACAGTTGCTGTCAATGGAAGTTCAGACGCTTGGTCACTTGTAGCAATTGAGTTATTCCCTTTATCCTGTATTGGTACACTGTGGACGGCTCGATTGTAATCATATATGGTCTTTCCAATGACTGGTTAGCACAAAAGACATTTCACTGCACCTGGGTACAGTTGACAATAGCTAAAAAAAGGGATACAAGTCAGGATTGTGACGGAGCACATAGATAGACTCAAGGAACTACATATGCTGGTGTATTGAAAAAGGCACAAAGTGCTGGAGTAATTCAACGGACCAGGCAGCATCCCTTGTGAACATAGATGGGTGATGTTTCGGAAGAGGTCTGAAGAAGAGTCCGAAACGTCACCTATCCATGTTCACCGGAGTTGCTGCCTGACCCACGAGAAGACAAGACTGTACTGAGAACCTTTGAAACATTGTCGATGTGAAAAACGTGGCGACTCTTTGTGTTTCGCCTGGGTGAGGTCTGCTGTATGATTTTACCAGATTGTATACAAAAGCAAAGAATGTCACTGCACCTAGGTACATGTGACAATAGAATATCATTGCGTTACTCCGGCATTTTGTGTTTTGTTTTTGGTCTTTGAGCGAAGAAACACTCTTCACTTTATTGGATGTGCGAATCACTCTCATAATAAGTTTGACAACATCTGGGGAAAAGGAACCTGTTCATTGGCATGGCATCATGCAAGCTAAATATTAATTCCCTACACCGCTGGGTATACCCTGGCTGCAGTACAGGCCCACAACAAAATGCACTACGAATACTCACAGAGGCAATGCTCACAGTATCTCTGACACCTTCTTTAGCCACAAGAAGGCCAAGTGCAGCTGGCAATGTGACACCACCACCTTCAGGTTCCCCGCCAAGCCTGCACCATCCTGACTTGGAAAGATATTACTCATTCCACACCCTGGGCTTGTCATGCAATGGGACTACGAGAGTCATTTCACCAGAAAGACTGCAGTGCTTCAACAGGGCCAGATTTACGTATAAGCTTCACAAGCTTAAGCTCAGGGCCTCGAGATCTAGGGCCTCGGGATCTAGGGGGGCCTTGGCAGGGCCGGATTTACCTACAGGCCTCATAGGTTGAAGCCTGGGGCCTCACAATGTAGGGGGCCTCCGGCCAAGGTGTTTTTTTCCCAGAGTAAAGAAAATCCCGAGAAACCAAAAATTGGAGCGCTATCAGCGTTTCCACTTTGACGGACATTACCCAAAATTCTGGTTCCGGCCGCTGGAACTTTTGGGGAGAAAAATAGCGACCATCCGCTCCCGCACAGTTGGGGGAAGCCGGTGACGCAGTAGCGACACAAAATGACGCTGAATCTCCGCACGCGCGGAGTGGGCCCGGGCGGGTTCAGATCTCCATTTCCACACAATCACCTCGATGCCTCGTGTCTACTCCAGGTAAGTAGTGGAATATTGCGTTAAAGAAGGAACTGCAGATGCTGGAGAATCGAGGGTACACAAAAAGCTGGAGAAACTCAGCGGGTGCAGCAGCATCTAAGGAGCGAAGGAGATAGGCGACGTTTCGGGTCGAGACCCTTCTTCCTTTTTTTGATAACCCAGTCTGGGTTGTTAAGGAGTGAGTCGATGGCAGTACGTTCAGGGCTGGAGAGATTGGAGTGAGACAGGGGGGTGGAGAAGTCGAGGCGGTTGATGTCCCGACGGCAGTTCTGGATAAATAGTTCTAGAGCCGGAAGGCTACGAGGGGGGGTCCAAGTGGAGGCGGTACGTGGGAGACAGGAAAAGGGATCATCAGTGGGGGGCGAGGGCTTCTTCCCGTGGAAGAACGCTGTGAGGCGGAGGAAGAAGGGTCTCGACCCGAAACGTCGCCTATCTCCTTCGCTCCTTAGATGCTGCTGCACCCGCTGAGTTTCTCCAGCTTTTTGTGTACCCTAGTGGAATATTGCGTTGCGGGAGTGGCCGTTTCTCCGGGCCGGGAGGAGGGTTGCGGTGTCTGTGGCGTGGAGTCGGAGCCTCGCTGCGTGGGAGGCAGAGAGAGGGGGAGGGTGAGAGAGGGTGGAGTTGAGAGGGGGAAAGGGGGGGTTGAGACAGCGGGAGGGGAGGGGAAGAGGGAGAGAGAGAGGGGTAGGGGGAGAGAGAGAGAGAGAAGGGGGAGGGGGAAGAGAGAAATGGGGAGTGAGAGGGAAAGGGGAATTATCTTTAGTGAGATTGCAAAATTAAGGTAGGTTTTAGAGCAATTATATTTTCTCCTCCATATGAATAATATCAAACAATTGGAACTGCTTTCTTTTCCGTGATAACAATACTGAAAAATATGATTTCCATAGCTTGCGACTTTCATTTTGCATCATATTTTTAATGTGCACACACTAACACAGTCGAACAGTAACAGACAATCAAATTAACACACAAAGCATTTTCTAAAAAAAGGTTTTACTGCAAAAACGTACAGTATTTTATTTGCCGTGTTTGCATGCTCCTTTATAACATTTTACATAACATTTTACAGTACAACTTGATTATTAAAACAAGGACAGCTTCAATTCTTGATTTAAAAAAATGTATACAACAATGACCCCAATCATCACATTCCAACCACTCCTCTTGACTCAACCAAAATTATTTCTGAAATATTGGTCATATATTTGGTGCAAAAAATGCTCCAAAATAAGACTCAGAATGCACCAGAGAGCATCTAAAACCCCAAAACCCCGGCTGCAGGGGTCTTTCAGCTTTGCGCTTGTGATATGCACTGCGTGCACTTATTTCACATCATTTTTTTGTAATCCTGCCATCCCACCCCCCTTTTTGAAAATCCTCATACGGGCCTCGTGTATAATATTTTGACACTGTCATAGGCCTTTCTTACATATGCTGTCACAACGCACTGTAGTCTCTAAACAGCACTTCAGTAATTTTCCTTGCCCTCCATTTCAGAATAATAGTGTTTTAAGCTGATAACTCGACACTAGCACTGGCAATAAATAAAAAGCGCAGCTTTCCAGCCCTTATCTCATTGGCCACGCTCGGCTGCACATCGGTGTCAATCTGGTGGACTCTTCCATCTCGTCGTGGGGGTGGGGGATTGGGAGAGGCCTCACAAATGGATTAGCCTAGGGCCTCTCTTCATCTAAATCCGGCCCCGTGCTTCAAGGAGGCCACTCACCACCATCTTGGGCTGCACAGTGTCTCAGTGGTAGAGTTGCTCCCTCACAGCACCAGAGACCCAGGCTCGATCCCGACTATGTGTGCTGTCTGTACGGAGTTTGTACGTTCCACCAGTGACCTGTGTGGGTTTTCTCTGGGATCTCTGGTTTCCTCCCACGCTCCAAAGACATACAGGTTTGTAGGTTGGTTGGCTTCTGTAAACTGTCCCTAGTGTGTAGGATAGAACTAGTGTACGGGGTGATCACTGGTCGGCATCGACTCGGTGGGCCGAAGGGCCTGTTTCCACATTAATCACTAAAATCCAAAGTTTTCAAGAACAATTTGGACTTGCAAGTGTTATCTGTATCCTTAAAAATGAGTTTTTAAAAAAAATCGCAAATTAGCTAAAGTAACACTATTAAAATTGCATCCCCCTTCATACCTGAGCTACAACAAAGGAACAGATAATATTCTGGAGATAGAGTACCGACCCGAAACGTCACCCATTCCAGCTCTCAAGAGATGCTACCTGTCCCTCTGAGTTACTCCAGCATTTTGTGTCTATCTTCAGTGTAAACCAGCATCTGCAGTTCCTTCCTCTTCATAGATAATATTCTGGGACAGGTGTAAAACATTCAATGTCGATCATTCATCAGTTCTATCAGTGCTATTATTGTTGAAGCTTTATTTAAAAATGCGCTTCAAATGTGCACAGCTCAGATTTTTACGAGAACCTTTCACAACATTACTGACGGAATTAATTTCAAATGAGGAGGCCAGAAGAGAAGGAATGGGTGTGGATGTGTGTTCAATCAAAACATTATGGATGCTTCACATGAAGTAGATTAACTCCGACTCGCAGATGGCGCTGGGCCAAACAGTGTGCTTACAAAAGAATGTGAACCATATCACTTAGTGTAAATCTGAGAGACTTCAGGTGCTTGTAATTCTGAGGAGTCCTGACCAAAACAGGCCGTTAAAGGTAATTGAGACACAGTTAATTGAAATGAGTGCAGAATGAGTAAACATATTTCCTTTTCAATAGGCATACTATAATTAATCAACTCTACCCAAGGCCGTTGCCTGGTGAAAGGAGCTATATTCTTCTAAATACCCATATTTATCATTCTTTTCTTCAATGTGTTCTCACGTCTTTTCTCAATCCTAGTTTATATCCACCTGGTAATAGACTTCAATGTGCGATTCATGTTGTCTCCATAACCCAGGTGAAGGATTCTACATTGTCGAACCAAACCAGTTGCATTAATATGTGGAAGTTTGAAGAAATGGTGGTATTTATGTCTGCAAAGTGGAAGAAAAGATTCATGGTCTGGAACGTCTTTCACAACCACAGAGGGCCCTGCAAAAGTGCCTTACCAAGTGCCCTGCAGCGAAAGCCCCTGTCCCACTTTCCCGAGTTACTCACGAATTCTCCCGAGTTTTCCCCTTGATTCAAACTCGGAGAATGTCCGTAGCGAGTCCGTAGATGTTTCGTAGCGGCTCGTAATGCCAGCCGTAGGTAGGTACTCGGGGCATCAGGTAAGCCGGGACGTTTTTTCAGCATGTTGAAAAATGTCCACGAGTGAAAAAAGTAGCCCCGAGTACCTACGGCTGGTTATTACCGTAATTCTCCGAGTTTGAATCAAGGGGAAAACGCGGGAGAATTTGTGGTAACTCAGGAAAGTGGGACAGGGGCTTAATAAGGCTTCAGTTTAGTTTATTGTCACGTGTACTTAGGTACAGTGAAAAGCTTTTGTTGCATGCTATCCAGTCTGCAGAAAGACAACAGATGATTACAATCAAGCCATTACAGTGTATAGACACATGATAAGGGATTAACGTTTAGCAAGGTTAAGCCAGCAAAGTCCAAAATACTTTTTAAGTGTGAATGTCATTTTGCGATAGTAGGGGACTCGAGGACCAGAGAATATAGGTTTAAGGCGAAGGGGACAAGATTTAATAGGAATCTAAGGGGTGGCTTTCTCACACTAAGAGTGGTGGGTGTATGGAACGAGCTGCCAGAGGAGGTGGTTGAGGCAGGGACTAACCCAACGTTTAAGAAACTGTTAGACAGGTACATGGATAGGACAGGTTTGAAGGGATATGGACCAAACGCAGGCAGGTGGGACGAGTGTAGCTGGGACAGGTTGGCCAGTGTGGGCAGGTTGGGCTGAAGTGCCTGTTTCCACGCTGTAGGATGCTGTGCCTCTCTGATACCAGCCCGTGCCAGGCAATCTCTCATGAACACCATGAAATAACTGATCTGTTATTCTGATATTTTTTAACAAAGCAATTTTGTTCCACCAGGGGCCCCGTACGATTGGCAGCCCCACCAACAGTGTGTTTGTTTTTTGTCTTTTTTTAATTTTTAATGTGCGTTAAAAGTTCGTGTAAATGTTCTCCAGTTTGTTTTATGTGGGGGGAGGGGTCGGGGTCGGGGCCGGGGGAAACGTTTTTGTCAGTTTCTTACCTTGCCGGAGATGCGATCACATTTTCGGATCACATTCTCCGGTCGCTGTGCAGCCGATCATCGATGGAGCTGAAGGCCTCCTCGGTCTGACCTTGGGCCCCACTGCAGGGCATGGACTTACATCGGACTTGATCCCTTGCCTGGGATCGCTCCAACCATGGCCTGCGGTCTTTACATCGGGAGCTCGCAGTCTCGGGAGAGGACGTGGATGTTGGGAGCTCCAACGTCGCGGAAGGTTCGACCAGCCCCGACACGAGGTTTGATCGTCCGCCGCGGGGGGAGCTGACATCCCCCGATCCAGGAGCAGATCGCCTCGACACTGAGGGCCTGCCGCCGGCTACGGGAGTCAAGATCAGGAAGAGATGTATTAGCAGGAAGAGTATTAGCAGAGCCATCTCCATCATCAAAGACCCCTACCACCCATCGCATCACATATTCTCCATCCTGCCATCTGGGAAGAGGTACAGGAGCATCAGCTGCAAAACCAGCAGGATGCTCCTCAGCTTCTTCCCGCAGGCTAGAAGACTGATAAACGGACATTGCCCCCTGCCAAAGTATCGCGCACCAACCACCAACCTGGACACACTGAAGCAGAGCCATTGTCGTGCCACTGCCGATCGGAACTCGTGACATATGTACTTTTATTCTCTATCTCTATTACTGAATGGACACTGGTTGAGAAACGCTTTTTCGTTTTCCTCTGGGTATGCAAATACTCAGAAAAATGATAATAAAGATATACAACATACAACAGTACAGGATCATCCCATCAACGGAGGGCTCGAGGCCCCCGACCGCGGGAGAGGAAAGGGAAGAGATTGAACTTTTCTTTCGCCTTCCATCACAGTGAGAAACATGGAGGAGTCACTGTGGTGGATGTTCATGTTAAAATGTGTCTTGTGTGTTTCCGTTGCTTTTTATTTGTATGACTGACTTGGCAAATGAAATTCCTCGTATGTTGCAAAACATACTTGGCTAATAAAGTATTATTGTGATTGTGATTGTGATAAATCCTCAAGCTCTTCTTCAAAACATTTCCTGGGATCTTTTAAGAGTTAAGAGTCAAAACATTTAATTATCATATGTACCAGCAACAGAATAATGATTTTTTTTTTTTTACGCAGCGGCTTTACTGACAGAGTAACACAATAACACACAAATAGATAATACTATAATCAACAATATTGTACAATAAATTAATAATTAGTAATGCCCGGCTAATGTTTTCAACGATTTAATAAATAAATAATAAGTAATGCAAGGTGACGTTAGTGCAAATGACAGTATCCGTGTAAAACAGATGTATGTAGGACAGCCATAACATTGTCCATTGTAGATCATAGTTACGGGATTGTGGTTAGTGTTGTGCACTGTTCAAGAGCCTGGTTGGGACGGTGGCGCAGCGGTAGAGCTGCTGCCTTACAGTGCCACAGAGACCCAGGTTCGATCCTGACAACGGGTGCTTGGCTGTGCGGAGTTTGTACGTTCTCCCCACGTTCTCCCTGCGTGGGTTTTCTCCGGGTGCTCCGGTTTCCTCCCACCCTCCAAAGACGTGCAGGTTTCTGGGCTAACTGGCTTGGTATAATTGTAAATTGTCCCTAGTGTGCGTGTAGGATAATGTTAGTGTGCGGGGATCGCTGGTCAGCGGGGACTCACCAGGGCCTGTTGTATCGCCAAACTGCCCAGAGTAGGGTAATCAAGAACCAGAGTTCAGAGGCAAGAGGGGTACGATTTATTAGGAAACTGAGGAGCACTTTTCCCACTCAGAGGCTGGTGGGTATATGGAACGAACTGCCGGAGGAGGTAGTTGGGGCATATACTACAACAGGCAAATGAAAACTAGATGGGCTTTGTGGAATATTTTGAAAGAGGTAAAAGGAAAGACACTTGGACAGGTACATGGCGAGAAAAGGTTTAGAGGGATATGGGCTAAATGTGGGCAAATGGGACTAGCGTCGATGTGGCATCTTGGTCGGGGAGGGACATGTTGGACTGCAGTGCACTGAATCCGTGCCGTCTGACTCGATGATTCACTAAGTATCATGGCATGTGCACTGAGTATTAAGGCAGGCGTTCTTGAACAGCAGCAAAGTGCGGCGCGCAGAGCAAGCCTTCTATTCTGCAAACACCACTGGTCAGTTGCCGCTCGGAGTTGGTCATCAGCTGGCTCGGGCCTGGGTTCGGTGTCAATTCGATGCTCAAACAGAGCTCTGACGTAGATTACAATTCAGAAGGAAGCATTCAGGGAGAAATCACTCAAGAGACCAGAAAAATAAATGTAATTACACCGCACGCGTCACGATGAAAAGCAAGACCGCACATTATAAGTGGATGATATAATTTCCCGGCAACTCTCTTCACAATGCGTTTGTAAACAAGGTCACCATCCCAGTGTGAAGCAGATTGTCGTAATCATGTTTGTCCCAGACATCCTTTTGTCTGCTGCAAGAAGTAAATTCTAAATGGTTAATAAGTGGTGCCAGCGTTATAAGTCTTAATTGAATGTGTTCTCTTGAGGCTGAGCTCACTTGTACAATTATCCGTAAATCGAGGTGCCAATTTGGGTGTGTCTCCGCAATAAACTAATGATGCAGCTGGAAACTGTTTCCAACCAAGATTTAAAGGGATATAAACACAGAGGAAGAGAGCCTGCAAACTGCTGAGGACACAAAGTGCTGGAGTAACTCACCAGGTCAGGCAGAACACGAACAGGCCACGTTTTGGGTTAAATTACGCAGTTATCTCAAGGATTAGAGGCTCTACATATATTGTTCATCTCCCAGAGCAAAATGCTGTGAAACTCACTGATTCCACGATTTGGTTTTTTGGAAATTGTTTGGGTGGCGCAGCGGTAGAGTTGCTGCCTCACAGCGCCAGAGACGCGGGTTCGATTCTGACTGCGGGTGCTGTCTGCACGGAGTTTGTACGTTCTCCCCGTGAACTGCGTGGGTTTTCTCCGGGTTCTCCGGTTTGCTATTTGGCTGCGCAGGGTTATAACGTAGAGGATTGTGTTCATAAACGGCCTGTCCCACTTAGGTCGCCAACATTTCCAACATGTTGAAAATTCAGCGGTGACCAGAAAGACGCTGCGACTCTTTGGAGACCTCTCACGACCATAGAGGCTGTATGGTCATGAAAAGTCTCCTATGGTCATCAGAGGTCACCCGCGACATGTAGCCAGCGGTCGCCTGTATGGTCGCGAGAAGTCTCCAAAGAGTTGTAGTGTAGTTCTGGTCGCCGCTGAATTTTCAACATGTTGAAAATTTTGGCGACCTATGACGGGTGCCGGCAGTCGCCTGTAAAGGTCGCGGAAATGGGACAGGCCCTTTACCATCGGGACAGAGGAGAAACCAGCCCTGAAGATAGAACAGTGCAGCTCACAAACAGGCCCTTCGACCGACAATGTTCATACCACACATGGTGCCAATTTGAACTCATCTCCTCAGCCTGCATGTGGTCCATGTGCCTCCATCCCTGCATATCCACCTGCCTATCCACAAACCTCTTGTACGCCACTATCGTATCTCCCTCCACCACCATCCCAGACACCATGTTGCAAGCACCCACCACTCTTTGCCCCACACGTCCCCTATAAACTTTGCCCCTCTCATGAAGTCCTGTATTCATTTGAAAATGTGTACAGTAACGGTAGATTGAACAACCCAAGGCATTTTATCATCTTCATCACTGCCAGTTCATGTTCAGAGGCTGATTAAAATGCATAACTTGTGACTCTTTTTTTGTCAGCAAATAAGGCCTTATAAGTACAAAGTTCTGATGTACATTGTCATGTAAGTTGATAGATCGTTTGGTTGAACCGTCACCTCCGTCAGCAACTTGTCATGTTTAACTTCACTTGAGGTAATAAGCTAGGCTCACTTTCCTTTGCCTTCATGAGTGAGCCCCGTGCTGTTGGTATAATTTTTCATCTTCAGTTTTCAGCCAAGTCTCTACCTGGCTCTCCGGTTCATAAGTTCGTAAAATGGGCCATTCGGCCCATCAAGTCTACTCCATCATGGCTGACCTATCTTTCCCTCTCTTCGCCGTTCTCCTGCCTTCTCCCCATAACCCCTGACACTGATATGAATCAAGAATCTGTCAATCGCCACCTTAAAAATATCCATTGATTTGGCTTCCACAGACGTTTAGTTTAGTTTCGAGATACAATGCAGAAACAGGCCCTTCGGCCCACCAAGTCCATGCCGGCCAGCAATCCCCGCACACTAGCACTATCCCTACACACACTAGGGACAATTTACAATTTTACCAAGCCAATTAGCCTACAAGCCTACACGTCTTTGGAGTGTAGGAGGAAACCGGAGCACCCGGAGAAAACCCGCAGAGGACACGGGGGGAACGTACAAACTCCGTACAGACAGCAACCATGGGCTGGATTGAACAAAAGCTTTTCACTGTACCTCGGCACACGTGACAATAAACTAAACTGAAACTTTATGTAGATGCTTTACACTTGAGGGAAAATGCAATGTTGGGAAGAAAGATTAGGTAATGGGATGCAATAAATTACCTTTAAGGCAGGACGGTGGTGAAGCGGTTTCTGCCTTATAGCGCTTGCAACCCGGGTTCAATCCCGACTACGGGTGCTGTCTGTACGGAGTTTGTACGTTCTCCCCGTGACCGTGTGGGTTTTCTCCGAGATCTTCAGTTTCCTCCCACGCTCCAAAGACGTACAGGTTTGTAGGTTAATTGACATGGTATATATGTAAATTACCCCTTGCGTCTGTAGGATAGTGTTAATGTGCGGGGATCGCTAGTCGTTGCGGACTCGGTGGGCTGAAGGGCCGGTTTCCGCGCTGTATTTCTAAAAAGTACCGAGCCAAATTAGACAATGGGTCAAATGGCCTAATTCTATACCAAAATTACCAGACTGATTCTTAAGATGGCAGGACTTTCATATGAAGAAAGACTGGATAGACTCGGCTTGAACTCGCTAGAATTTAGAAGATTGAGGGGGGATCTTATAGAAACTTACAAATTTCTTAAGGGGTTGGACAGGCTAGATGCAGGAAGATTGTTCCCGATGTTGGGGAAGTCCAGAACAAGGGGTCACAGTTTAAGGATAAGGGGGAATTCCTTTAAGACCAAGATGAGAAAAACAATTTTCACACAGAGAGTGGTGAATCTGTGGAATTCTCTGTAGTTGAGGCCAGTTCGTTGGCTATATTTAAGAGGGAGTTAGATGTGGCCCTTGTGGCTAAAGGGATCAGGGGGTATGGAGAGAAGGCAGGTACGGGATACTGAGTTGGATGATCAGCCATGATCACATTGAATGGCGGTGCAGGCTCGAAGGGCCAAATAGCCTACTCCTGCACCTATTGTCTATGTTTCTATGTTTCTACTCTGTGAGTGCCTTGTAGATTAAAAGGATTGAAACCCGAGATAGAGAAAGGCAGGTCGCTGATCATGTAGAGAAGGGAAGAGGCAATAAAGCAATAACAATGAAAAAAACATTGTGGATCATTGTGCGCAAGAGTAGAGAGCTAGAAAGACAAGAATGGTTTGGTATATTTTATACATGCAGCATGGAAGCAGGGCCATCGGCCCACCCAGTCCACGCCCACCACCATTCACCCGTCCACACTAGTTCTCCGTTATTGTGGCTAGGCCCTTGTGGATAAAGGGATCAGGGGGTATGGAGAGAAGGCAGGTACAGGATACCGAGTTGGATGATCAGCCATGATCATATTGAATGGCGGTGCAGGCTCGAAGGGCCGAATGGCCTGCTCCTGCACCTAATTTCTATGTTTCTATGTTATCTGGCTCTTGCATCCATTCCCGACGCACTAGGAGACAACTTACAGATGACAATTAACCTACAAACCCCGCCACGCCTACAGGATGTGGAAGGAAACCGGAGCACCCGGAGGAACCCCCACGCGGTCACAGGGAGAACGAGGAAACTCCACACAGACAGCACCCGAATCGAACCTGTGTCTCTGTGCGCGGTGAGGCAGCAGCTCCATCAGCTCCGCCACTGAGCCGCCCACAATGAAAGAATCGGAGAAGGAGCAGAAATATCTGGTGGTGTTTAATCAGTCTCTCCACTGGTTCACAAGGTCCTACAATCCTGCTCCAAGCGTTTTAACGGCCACTTTGTTTGTGATTTGGAGTTCCTCACTGATGCCTCCTCACTTTCATTGCCATCTCTGTATCTTTCGGGGCAAAAACGTGTGAAGGATGTGTGTGGTCTTTGACTCTCAGATGGTATTGGGTGCCTGGAAAGCGCAGCTAGAGGTGGCGAGGAGGCAGACTTGATAGCAACGTTTAAGAGGCTTTTAGATGGGCACATGGATAAGCTGGAAATGGTCTATGAATCATGGGAATCAGAGGAGTTGAGTTTATTTTGGCATCGTGCTCAGCGCAGCCAAAGGGCTCGTTAGTCCCTCTGCTATATGTTCAATGTTTATTCTACTGCATTGTTTTCATATTATGTTCCTTCCCGTCTGGATATTTCAAACATGTATTTTTCTTTTGTTTTAGTTTTAGAGACACAGCGTGGAAACAGGCCCTTCGGCCCATCGAGACCACGCCTACTAACTAGTTGTATCCTACACATCAGGGATGTGTAGGCCAGATATCACCTCTAATAGTGTTACGCCAGAGATAGGCTTAAATTATTTGAGCCCAGAGCCTTCTGTTGCCAAGGTTAAGCAGCGGAAGGTGAGTTACTCCAATTCCCAAGATTAAGGAAAAAACATTTGGTCAAGGCTCCACCCTCCTTTGATTCACCGCCTACCCAAGCTGAAAACGCCTAGTTTAATTTAGTTTAGAGACCCAGCACGAAAACAGGCCCTTCGGCCCACCTAGTCCGCACCGACCAGCGATCCCCGCACACCCCTTAGTCACACTAATGGACAATTTACCAAGCCAATTAACCTACAAACCTGCACGTATTTGAGGTGTGGGACGAAACCGAGGCTCCCTCCCATAGAAAACCCACGCAAGTCATGGGGAGAACGTGCAAACCTCAGTGCCAGACACCTGGGTTCGATCCCGACTATGGGTGCTGTCTGTGTGGAGCTTATGTGCTCTCCCCGTGAGCTGCGTGGGTTTTCTCCGGGATCGCCGGTTTCCTCCCACCTTCCAAAGACGTACGGGTTTGTAGGCTAATTGGCTTGGTAGAAAATTGTAAATCGTCCCCAGTGGCTGCAGGATATCGTTAGTTTGTGGGGAGGGGATCGCTGGTCGGTGCGGACATGGTGGGCCGAAGGGCCTGTTTCCTCGCTGTATCTCTGAATTAAACTAAATTCAATTTCAGAAGTCCAGGACTGTATGCACAGCCTACATCTATCTGTAGGGAACCATCAATTAAAAATAAAACTATACACTTAAACCAAAGAACCATGTAGTCATTCTGCAGATCGGTGTTAGTTCCAGATGTGAACAATGTTTCCAGTCAAACAGCCACATTAAAATATTGTCAGTTGATCTACCAAATACGCGTTACCCTTTGAAGTCAAAGTCAGTGATTGAAACAGTTTATTTTACAGTCTGAGTCCTACGAAATCTCAGGAAATTAATGCTTAGTGGATAAGCAGTTGGCTGCTACATATTGCTGCCTTCGTTCATACGTGGGGATAGCCAAAAGTAGTGATGCCAAAAGTCTGATTGACTTCTCCAAGATTTTTGAATGGATCTTTACTAGTAGAACAGCGTGATACTTACTAGCTGAATACTAGATGAGGCTCGCACCGGGGTCTCCTCCATACCCCGCAACACGGCCCTCTCTCCCCATTCCCCCACTCGCAAACAGGGCAGAGTCCCCCTGGTCCTCACCTTTCACCCCACCAGCCGGCAAATACAACACATAGTCCTCCGCCAGTTTCGCCACCTCCAACGTGACCCCTCCACTCGCGACATCTTCCCATCTCCACCCCTGTCTGCTTTCCGCAAAGACCGCTCCCTCCGCAACTCCCTTGTCAATTCTTCCCTTCCCTCCCGCTCTACCCCTTCCCCGGGCACTTTCCCTTGCAACAACAAGAAATGCTACACTTGTCCCTTTACCTCCTCCCTCCACTCCTTTCAGGGACCCAAGCAGTCCTTCCATGTCCGACAGAGGTTCACCTGCACCTCCTCCAACCTCATCTACTGCATCCGCTGCTCCAGATGCCAGATGATCTATATCGGTGAGACCAAGCGGAGGCTTGGCGATCGCTTCGCCGAACACCTCCGCTCGGTCCGCAATAACCAACCGAACCTCCCGGTGGCTCAGCACTTCAACTCCCCCTCCCATTCCGTATCCGACCTCTCGGTCCTGGGCCTCCTCCACGGCCAGCGTGAGCAACACCGCAAGTTGGAGGAACAGCACCTCATATTCCGCTTGGGGAGTCTGCATCCTCTGGGTTTGAACATTGAATTTTCTCAATTCTGTTAACCCTTGCTGTCTCCTCCCCTCCCCACCTCTACCTCAGCCCTCGGGCCCTGGCATTCCCTCTCTCTCTATCTCTCCCCCCCACCCTAGTCGCACCAGCTTCTCATTTTCACACCACAAACAGCTTACAATGGCTTGTTCCCTTTATCATCGATACTTTTTTGCATATCTTTCATTCATTGTTCTTTATCTCTCCACATCACCGTCTATATCTCTCGTTTCCCTGATCCCTGACCAGTCTGAAGAAGGGTCTCGACCCGAAACGCTGCCTATCTCCTTCGCTCCTTAGATGCTGCTGCACCCGCTGAGTTTCTCTAGCCTTTTGTGTACCCTAGGTGAATACTTAAGTCACTTTGAACAAGTCCAGGGATTGTGCCATTCAAATTAATTAAAAAATTGACTGGCATCTCATGTGATTTTTAAGCTCTCGTGTTAATGAATGGGGAAAGCTCCCGTATATCTGTGTAGGAAGGAACTGCAGATGCTGGTTAATACCAAAGATAAGCATCATTTTCTGAGGCAGCAGCTCGACCACCGGTTATATTGAGGATTTGGCCATTGCCCATTCCATCCAACTCAGGCAACAACCGCAAGCAACTGAACGCCGGAAACTGCTGAGAATTGTGCACGCAGCCCAGACCATCAGGCAAACCAACCTCCCTTCCATTGACTCCATCTATGTTTCACGCTGCCGTGGCAAGGCCACCAGCATAATAAAGGACCAGTATCACCCCTGGTCACTCACTCTTCTCCCATCTGCCATCGGGCAGGAACTATAGGCAAGTGCGTGAAAATGCATACCTCCAAATTCAGGGACACTTTCTTGAACCATCTTATCAACAACCAGAGGGGGTCTTGAGCTGCCATCTACCTCTTAAGGAGACCCTAGGACTATCTTTAATTGTCTGAACTTTTACTGAACGTTATCTTGCACCGCACATCATTCCCTTTTTCCTGTATCTTTATGCTGTGGATGGCACAGTTGTATGTATGGCCTTTATAACAAGAGGAATCAAATATAGGAGCAAAGAGGACCTTCTGCAGTTGTAGAGCCCTGGTGAGACCACACCTGGAGTATTGTGTGCAATTTTGGTCCCCTAATTTGAGGAAGGACATTCTTGCTATTGAGGGAGTGCACCGTAGGTTTAAAAGGTTAATTCACGGAATGGCGGGACTGTCGTATGCTGAGAGAATGGAGCAGCTGGGCTTGTACACTCTGGTGTTTAGAAGGATGAGAGGGGATCTCATTGAAACATATAAGATTGTTAAGGGCTTGGACACACTAGAGGCAGGAAACATGTTCCCGATGTTGGGGGAGTCCAGAACCAGGGGCCACAGTTTAAGAATAAGGAGTAAGCCATTTAGAACGGAGACGAGGAAACACTTTTTCTCACAGAGAGTGGTGAGTCTGTGGAATTCTCTGCCTCAGAGGGCGGTGGAGGCAGGTTCTCTGGATGCTTTCAAGAGAGAGCTAGATAGGGCTCTTAAAAATAGCGGAGTCAGGGGATATGGGGAGAAGGCAGGAACGGGGGTGATTGGGGAAGATCAGCCATGATCGCATTGAATGGAGGAGCCGGCGCGGGAATACTGCCATAAGGGAAGAGGAGAGGGTGGGGGGGAAGAGAAGGAAGAACAAAGAAGGGGCCGGCTGGGGTAGTTTGTAACGTTGTCAGCGCCGTTTATGTGGCGACTATATGCATACCTTGGGTACGCAAGCAAAGAGTTTCACTGCGCCTCGTCACATGTGACAATAAAGTATTCCATTCCAGCCAAAGTGACTTTTTAAACAGGCCTCCCCGCGCAGCGCATTGTTTGTCAACGGATGCTCTTCATCTTCAACATCCACATTTATATCATTATCGTTTTTTCTTGTAAACACCCACCTGCGGTTCCTTATTTCCACATCCACATTGATCATTTCAGGAGCTCACAGTGGCGCAGCGGTAGAGTTGCTGCCCTAAGGCGCCAGAGACCCGGGTTCGATCCCGACCACGGGAGCTGTCTGCACGGAGTTTATACGTTCTCCCCGTGACCGCGCGGGTTTCCCCCGGATACCCCGGCTTCCTCCCACGCTCCAACAACGTACCGGTCTGTAACTTAATTGGCTTCCGTAAAATTGTTAGTTGCTAAAATTGCTAGTATGTATCATAACGCTAGTGTATGGGGTGATCGCTGGTCAGCATGGTCTCGGTGGGCCGAAGGGCCTCTTTCCATGCGCTACCTCTAAAATCTAAAATCAGTTAAAGTTATCTGTTCCTTCTCAATTCCATCTCATTCACCCAGTAGTCAGTCTTATGCTCCTAGTTGTAGCTTCTGTTCCCTTGTCCGTACCTCCAACACCCTCCCCCCCCCCCCCCCCCTCCCCAGTACAATGAGGGGCATATTTTTTCATTAAATATGCTTTGTAAAAATTGGGCGTTGCATTTTATCATTGATAAGAAAAATAAGTTTCTCTATCCAATTGCACAAAATTAGAAAGAGGGATTTGGCAATGAAATGGTTAACGTTAATTTCAAAGAAAATATAGAACAAGAAGTGTAAGATTAAGTTTCAGGTACTTTTCAAAGGAGCAGAATGGATCAGCTGAACGGCAGTTGTTTCCAGAGCATAGCGTGACTCATGTAAAATTCACCTGCATCAGCTCCTCACGAAGATCTCCCAGAAATGACTGGCTTGGAAGCAGAGCAGGCTGGAACCTGCGTGACTAACAATAATCTCTATTGTATCCACTGACAACAGCACCTCCATTCAGTGCAAAGGCACAGAGTCAATCAGTCACTGAGTGTCAACACACAATGCAAACCGCAAGCCGCAGGCGAGAGCTCAGGCGTAATCACAACTCAAAATCCTCACTGCTCTTTACACGCAACGTGTCAATCACGGCGCTGCCACCTGATCTTTAATGGGCAACTCAGTCAACCAAACAACAGAGTGCCAGTCAGTGGGAACACCAGGGATAGCTTCAAGGTGGGACTTCAACTGCATGTGAATTAAGTCCTTAAAGAAACATTATTTTGTTTTTAACCAGTTCAACAATTCAGTTAAATAAACTTGACTTTCCCCCCCAAGGACTCGCCCCCTCGGTAGATGTTTTATGCATTTCAGATTTGGTTTGATTTGACAATAGACAAGAGACCATAGACAATAGGTGCAGGAGGAGGCCATTCGGCCCTTCAGAGCCAGCACCACCATTCAAGGTGATCATGGCTGATCATCCCCAATCAGTACCCCGTTCCGGCCTTCTCCCCATATCCCATGACTCCACTATCTTTAGTAGCCCTGTCTAGCTCTCTCTTGAAAGTATCCACCGCCCTCTGAGGCAGAGAATTCCACAGACTCACAACTCTGTGAGAAAATGTGTTTCCTCGACTCCGTTCTAATTGGCTTACCCTTATTCTTAAACTGTGGCCCCTGGTTCTGGACTCCCCCAACATCAGGAACATGTTTCCTGCCCTTAATAATTGTATATGTTTCAATAAGGTCCCCTCTCATCCTTCTAAACTCCAGAGTATACAAGCCCAGCCGCTCCATTCTCTCAGCATATGACAGTCCCGCCATCCCGGGAATTAACCTTGTAAACCTACGCTGCACTCCCTCAAAAGCAAGAATGTCCTTCCTCAAATTAGGGGAGCAAAACTGCACATAATAATCCAAGTGTGGTCTCAATAGGGCCTTATACAACTGCAAAAGGACCTCTTTGCTTCTATACTCAACTCCTCGTGTTATAAATTCCAACATGCCATTCGCTTTCTTCACTGCCTGCTGTAGCTGCATGCTTACTTTCATAAACTGATGTACAAGGACCCCCAGATCCCGTTGTACTTCCCCTTTTCCCAATTTGACGCCATTTAGATAGTAATCTGCCTTCCTGTTTTTGCTACGAAAGTGGATAACCTCACATTCATCCACATTAAACTGCATCTGCCATGCATCTGCCCATTGGTTTGGTTTAGAGATGCAGCGTGGAAACAGGCCCTTCGGCCCACCGAGTCTGCCCTGACCAGCTACCACCCCACCCCAGGCACCAGCACTATCCCACACAGTAGGGATGATTTACAATCTTTACCGAAGCTAATTAACCTGCACGTCTTTTGGAATGTGGCAGGAAACTGGAGCACCCGGGGAAAACCCACGTGGTCACGGGGAGGACGTGCGAACTCCGCACAGACAGCAGCCATAGTCAGGATCGAACCCGGGTCTCTGGCGCTGTAAGGCAGCAACTCTACCGCTGCGCCACCGTGCCGCCCCACAGAATATACAGAAAAAGAAAATAAGGGGGTTAATTGCAGTGAGGAATTTCACAGAAACAATCCAGTCATTTCAGTTTGGAATGCAGATCAACGTTGCAGTTTTTAGCAGTGTATTACCGAACATTTGGACAACATCGTATCTCATTGTGGTCCTGAAGGCCCCCTGTTACTGTACCGTACCTGCAAATGGGGTCAAGGGAAGGGCATTCACGTCGCAGCCCAGTTTCCACGATTCTTTCCACCACCACGCACAAGAAGTGCAAGAAACGACAAGACAGACACCACTCTGGCTGAACAACTTCTAATCTTGCGTGTGGATCCGATAAGGAGAAGAGGAAACTGCAAATATGTGGCGCATTCCTCTTTGCTGGGCAGAAGGGTAAGGTTCTCAAGCGGTGCCACTAATAACAGTGGGGAATGCTAAGAGGATCTGACACATCAGTTCAACTTATTGTCGGTCAATGGACACCCGGCATTTCAGGTTGGGCTGCTTCTTCAGACTGAAGAAAAGTCCCAGTCTGAAGTGGACATCTGTCCATTTCCCTCGCAGATGCTGCCTGACCCACTGAGTTCCTGCAGCGACTAGCTTTTTGCCCAAGAATCCAGTATCTGCCGTCTCTTGGGTCCTCAGAAGCACCCACGTACACAGATCATCCACGAATCCTACATTCCACCAACGTCCCCAGATTCTACCGTCCACCTGCACAACACGGACAATTTATGGGAGCAATATCGGGGCCACAGGGTGGTGCGGCGGTGAATGTTGCTGCCTTACAGTGTGCAGTGTACATTGGTGAGCCCAGACGCACAGGAGTGTAATCCTGGAAGGGAAATATCAAAAGAAAAATGCATTCTGCCTCTGCTGCCTACAAGGCCAAACTCAACACGGTCTCCCTGAGGCTGCCAACATTTTGGACCTCGCAGCCGAGGGTTTGGTTTCGACGGGCCGAATCCCAATTTCACATCCGTGGTGTTACAGCTGATGAGACTGGCTATCACTATGTGGTAAGCACCCTTGACCGGCAGACGGCCGGTCGGGTCATTCCTTACCTGGGTAACCCACCGGTCGTGGGGAAATACGCAGGCCTCAAGGGGCTGTTGCTGCGGATCTACGGGCCGAGCCTGTCAGGTCCCGAACATGGGCGGGCTCGGCGACCGGATGCCCTCGGCCCCCATGAGCGAGATGCTAACGCTCATGGGTCGACGATCATGTCAGCTGAGGAGTAGGGAGCTGTACGCGGAAGATTAAACACGCCTAGAGCACACAACCTGTGTCCAACTAGTTTTTGGCTGGACTCCTGCCAGTCCCTGCCACAGAGTTCTTAAGTGGATGGCATGCACATTTGCTATATTAATTGAAACATTTCTACAAATACCTTCTGGACCTCAGTCAAGAATTACATCTTGGTTAGAACGCGAGTCCACATGAAAATCTGTGACGGCTCTTAGTTTGTTTAGATTTAGTTTACAGATACGGCGCGAGAACAGGCCCTTCAGCCCACCAAGTCCACACCGACCATCGACCACCCATTCCCTTGATCTATTTTAGAAAATAGACATAAATTGCTGGGGTAACTCAGTGGGTCAGGCAGCATGGGTACACTAAGCGGGTGCAGTAGCATCTTAGGAGCGAAGGAGATAGGCGACATTTCGGGTCGAGACCCTTCTTCAGGCAGCATCTCTGGAGAATAAGGATGGATGGCGTTTCCGATTGGGACCCTCCTTCAGATTCAAGACGAAGGTTTACTTTAGTTTAGTTTGGAGATACAGTGAATAAACAGGCCCTTCAGCCCATCAAGTCCACACCGACCAGCGATCCCCACACATTAACGCTACCCTACACACACTGCGGACAATTTACACTTATACCAAGCCAATTAACCTACAAACCGGTGCTTCTTTGGAATGTGCGAGGAAACCCAAGATCGTGGAGAAAACCAACGCACAGTCACGAAGTGAACGTACAAACTCCGCACAGACAGCACCTGGAGTCGGGATTGAACCCGCGTCTCCGGCGCTGCAAGCGCTGTAAGGCAGCAACTCTACCGCTGCGCCACCGTGCCACCAGGTCTGAAGAAGGGTCCCGCCCTGAAAGGCCACCCATCCTTTTTACCCAGAGATATTGCCTGACCAGCTGAGTTCCTCCAGCACTTTGTGCCTATCTTCTGTATAAACCAGCATCTGCAATTCCTTTCTACACCTCGTTCTATGTTATCCCGCTTTCGCATCCTACAAACCAGAGGCAATTTACGGAGGCCAATTCACCGACAAACCTGCACGTCTTTGCCGCTGTTTGCGTCTGCTGAAGCTATATTTCTACCGCTAATTTATACTAATATTTCCCGTGGTATACTAGATGCCATGATTAGATTCAACAGATAAAACTGGATGCATTCTTTTAATGTTCCCAGACATTTTTCGCAACACCTCTTTTCACAACTGAACACTAAAAGTATGCAGTTCAGCTAATCTTTCCAGTTTACCCTGGGTGTTTCATTTGTAAAGTGTAGTGATCGGTACTCATCCTTCAACCTTTTATTGGCTTCTTTAGAATTGACCTCTTTTCCCACATACCTTTCAGTTGTGTCGCAGCTTGTGGATCCCTACAGCTGAACTCGAAGACTATCACGCTTAAAAAAACTGCGAGGTGGCACAGTGGCGCAGCGGTAGAGTTGCTGCCTTGCAGCGCTGGAGACCCGGGATCGATCCTGACTCTGGGTACAGTCTGTACTGAGTTTATGCGTTCTACCTGTGGGCTTTTTTTTTAGAGAAACAGCGCGGAAACAGGTCCTTCAGCCCACCGAGCCCGCACCGACCAGCGATCCCCGCACATTCACACTATCCTACACACACTAAGGACAATTTACACTTAAGCCAAGCCAGTTAACCTACAAACCTGTACGTCGCTGGAGTGTGGGAGGAAACCGGAGATCTCGGAGAAAACCCACGCATTCACGGGTAGAATGTACAAACTCCCTACAGACAGCACCCGTAGTCGGGATCGAACCTGGGTCTCCGGCGCTGTCAGGCAGCATCTCTGCTGCCGCGCCACCGTGTCGGGTGCTCCAGTTTCCTCCCACACTCAAAGGTCGTACAGGTTTGTAGGTTAATTGGCTTCAGTAAAATTGTAAATTGTCCCCAGTGTGTAGGACAGTGTTAGTGTACAGAGTGATCGCTGGTCGGCGCAGGCTCGGTGGGCCGAAGGGCCTGTTTACGCGCTGTATCTCTAAAGTCTAAAATCGAGGAATGTGAACTGATAATTGTAATGACTTCTCATGTGAAAATGGTTGCTAGGTGAGGAAGTGAGAACTGAGAATAAGTGATCAAAGGTTGGCCGGACGAGATGTGTTTTGTAAACAGTTTTTAAAAAGAGAGAGTTTGATGGGGTTTAAGGCAGCTGACTATATTCTCTATTTACAGAAGAGGCATGCTGTAATTTGATCAAAAAATACACTAAGTGCTGTGTAACCCAGTGGGTCAGGAAGCCACCTATTCATGTCCTTCAGAGATGCTGCCTGACCCAGCTGCTTTACTCCAGCACTTTGTGTCTTTTTTTTTGTAAACCAGTATCTGCAGTTCCTCGCGCCTGCAATTTGATCAGTCAGAAGCAGGCTCGTGACCAGAACCATCACCTCTCCATTCCTCCAGCATTCTGCGCTTTGATCAATATTCCAGCAGCTGCAGTTTCTTGTGTCTCCATGCTGGAATGTTTGTGATTGATTAATTGTGTTGAAAACTCTGAAGAACAACCTCAAGTTAGCAATAGACTTTTTTCCCCCCAAAAGGAAAATGACATTGAGTCATCGAGTCTTACAACATAGAAACAGGCCCTTCGGCCCAACTTGCCCATGCCAACCAAGATGTCCCATTATCGCTAATCCCACCTGCCCATGATTGGCCCACACATCTCTCCAGACCTTTCCTATCCACATCCCCGTCCAAATGTCTTTTAAATGTTGTTGTATGCTTGCCTCAACTACCTCCTCTGGCAGGTAGTTCCATACACCCATCACCCTATTTTCTAAAGAGTTTAAAGTCACCATTCAGCTATTTAAAAATAATTTTAAGGTCCACCTGCTCATTTGAAAAGGACATTCAATAATTCCCATTCATTTATTTATAAAGAGGAGAATTCACACTAACCTCTCTTGACCTGTTATAAACAGCGTCTCGTTTTGATAAACTGAACTTGGTTTCAAGCTGTCATATTGCTAATTTATTTCTTAATATTTGTTCACAGTGTCTTAGTGATCTGTGGCCTTCAGTCTGTACCAACCCAGCAAAAAATACTGATCACTGACGTTTCGCAGGCTAGAGGCCAAAGAGTAACAGAAGGCCTTTATTGGGGAGCGATGGGATGTATTATTCACTTCATGAGAGAAATCTCTTCATTACTCACTAACGGCAGCAGAGTGGCGCAGCGGTAGAGTTGCCGCCTCACAGCGCCTCACAGAGGCTTGGGTTTCATCCTGACCGGGAGTGTTGTCTGTGCGTTCTCCCAGCGACTACCTGGGTTTTTAGCATAAGTTTAAACCTGTGGTGGGACAAAACGATGTCCAAGAACCCAACATAAAGCCAACCACACATAGCCATCCGTTTACACATTACGTTATTTTCCATATTTGTTGCTCAATATGAATGTTTTTTTTGCAGGAATATGATACATTGGCGCAGCGGTTGGAGCTGCTGCCTTACAGCGCCAGAGACCCGGGTTCGACCCTGACCACGAGTGCTGTCTGTACGGAGTTTGTACGTTCTCCCCGTGACTGCATGGGTTTCATCCACACGCTCCAGTTTCCTCCCGCATTCCAGAGATGTGCAGGCTTGTAGGTTAATTGGTTTTCTGTAATTTGCCACTAGTGTGTAGGAAGAAAAGTGATCGAACATCAAACTAGTGTGCAGGTGATTAATGGCGAGCGCGGACTCAGTGGGCCAAAGGGCCACAGTTCCCACACTGTGTCTCTAAACTAAACTAAAGTCATGAGTTTGGCTATGAACTAAATGTTTGAATGTGAATTAAATTCTGCTTTCAATTCTCTTCTGAATAGTCCATTTATGTTACACATGCGTATTATGTTAGTTTGATGACTCACCTTATATGTGAACCGTGCTGTAATTCCCAATACATCATTCATCTGCTTCCCCGCTAAAATGTATGTTCACCATTGTGCAAGCCCAGGATTATTCATTGCAACAGTTAAGACTTCATAAAATTATGCTCTAGCATGAGGCGCACAGTTGAAATCTAGTCCTCAAAATTAATCTGAAGCAGTTTTCTTACATCATTGATGAAACAAGGCGGCAGATTCAACAACGTACAGATTCGATACGGACAGCACCCAGGGTAAGGATCGAACCCGGGGCTCGGACACGGCGAGGCAGCAACTCTAACACTACGCTAATGCACCGTCACAAATCTACCCATGAACTTTGATACTTCCAATGGTTTACTACGACTAGTAACTGAGGTCCACTCCTCACAAAAGTACAATGACTGTAAATGAGAGCAAGGTCCAGTAATAACCGTGCACAAATATCTGGCTGGGAATTTGAGGGCATTTGAAATATTTCTTGCTCCTGCACCAACTTGCGAGAAGATTTTAAGTTGTTCCCTTTTCACAACTCATGGGCGGCACGGTGGCGCAGTGGTACAGTGGCTGCCTTACAGCGCCAGAGTCCCGGGTTCGATCCTGACCACGGGAGCTGTCTGTAAGGAGTTTATACATTCCTCCTGTGGCCGCGTCCCAGATAGGGCAATTCCAAATTCTTGCGGGTTTGTAGGTTTATCATGGTCGCCAAAGGTCCTGTTTCCACGCTGTATGTCTAAAGTATTAATAAAGTAAAGACTAACAGGTCCGCTCCAAGCTACTGCAGATCAATCGGTTGGCTTTGGGCTGGATAAGACGATGACCTTAAATAAGAAAAAGTGTGAGATGTCACAGATTTTGTCTCTTTTTGAACTGAGCGAACATCCGTGCACCACATCAGCTGTGATACCTTACACTTTTAATTAGCATTTCAATTATATTTCTAAACTGGTATTGATTGTTTGAGAGAGAGCAAAAGTGCATTGATTAGTTTCCCTTCGCCCATCCCACGTGGTCTAATTTGGGGGCCTGTAAAAGGGTGGGACAAGGGGCTGGAACAGGCAGTGACCGGACATCCAGCTGAGGTTGTCGTTTGTACTCAAAGACTTCCAGGTATTTTGAATGGCAAATCGTTCAAAAAGTGGGAAGCAGGGCGGCACGGTGGCGGAGCGGTAGAGTCGCTGCCTTACAGCGCCAGAGACCCGGGTTCGTCCTGACTGCGGGTGCTGTCTGTAAGGTGTTTGCATTGTACCCCCTGTGACCGTGTGGGTTTTCTCCAGGTGCTCCGGTTTTCGCCCGCACTCCAGAGACGAACCGGTTTGAAGGTTAATTGGCTTCAGTAAACTGTCCTTAATATGCAGGATAGTGTTAGTGTATGGGGTGATCGCTGGTCTTGTTTCCACGCTGTATCTCTAAAGTTTAAAGTAATAGCCCAGTTCATTCCAAGAGTTCTCCCGAGTTTGCCCTGATTCGAACTCGGAGATTTACGGTAATGGCCGCTCGTCGTAACTCGGGGCTCTCGTGGACATTTGTCAACGTGTTGAAAAATCTTCACGAGCCTTCCCGTGCTTACCTGCCGCTAGCGAGTCTTCCCGAGTACCTGCCGTTAGTGGTAACAGCCGGTATGAGACGTCCCCGAGCTCAGATGTACCCGCTACGTTCATTCTCCGTGTTTACCATGAGTTTGATTTTTTTTAAACTCGGGAGAGCACTTGGAATGAACTTGCACCGTGGGACAGGGCTTTAAAGTCTAGAAACAAAGAACTGCAGATTCTGGTTCATACAAAAACGGACACAAAGTACTGGAGTAACTCAGCAGGACAAGCAGCATCTCGAGAGAACAGGGATAGGTGACCTTTCGGGTCGAGACCCTTGTTCAGACTTCACTTCTTGACGTTTCGTCCTGAAACGTCACCTATCCCTGCTCTTTTAAGCTACTGCCTGGTCTGCTAGTTTACTTCAGCACCTTGTGCCCTTTTGTGTATTAACCAGCACTTTGAATCAAATTAGTGGAAGTAATTGCTGATATTGACACAGGGAGTAAAATCAGTAATTTGCGAAGAGAATGAACAGGGGCAAACAAATTAGAATCTCCTAATCCCGATCAGGTTCAAAGGTGGTGAATTAATCAGGCTGCGAAGGAAGTGTAAACAGAGAGGGTGAATTCATTACGGGTAGGAAAGATTAACAGGGGCCTGGGCCAAACGTGGGCTAATGGGAACTTGCTTAGATGGGGCATCTTGGTTGGCATTCACTAGTTGGGCCAAAGGGCCTGTTTCTGAGCTGTATTGCTATACAATTACAGAGAGAGAAATGAACAGAAAATAAGAGAGTTAAGATCAAGAAGAGAAATGACATTTTAAACATATTTCAAAATGTTATATATTGCTTAAAATATCAACAATTAATACAAAAAATTAGATCCACATATTTTTAATAAGTTCATTTTCAGAGTCAGAGATGTTACCTCACTATTAACACATGGTCACTGAGGCAAAGAGGAAAACAGATAAGCAGCTCAAACAGAGAGTTTGACAGTTAGTCATCAATCCTAATAATCTGATGTTAATCCCACTTGCTCTACTTTTTATCAGCTCCCTCCAGATTCCTTTATTCACCTAACTGAATGGTCCTCACATCAGCTAGAGTGTGGTCCTGACCTCCCATCAATGGAGGCCTTTGAACTGTCATTAATCAGACTTTATCTTGCACTAAATGTTCACAAGTTCACAAATTATAGGAGTAGAATTAGGCCATTCGGCCCATCGAGTCTGCTCCGCCATCCAATCACCGCTGATGTCTGCCTCCTAATCCCATACAAGTTCACGTTATATGAGTAGAATTAGGCCATTCGGCCCATCGCACCTTGGGCATTGGACCCTTTATATTTATCTGTGCATAGAAACATAGAAACATAGAAAATAGGTGCAGGAGTAGGCCATTCGGCCCTTCGAGCCTGCACCGCCATTCAATATGATCATGGCTGATCATCCAACTCAGTATCCTGTACCTGCCTTCTCTCCATAGCCCCTGATCCCTTTAGCCACAAGGGCCACATCTAACTCCCTCTTAAATATAGCCAATGAACTGGCCTCAACTACCTTCTGTGGCAGAGAATTCCAGAGACTCACCACTCTCTGTGTGAAAAATGTTTTCCTCATCTTGGTCCTAAAGGAATTCCCCCTTATCCTTAGACTGTGACCCCTTGTTCTGGACTTCCCCAACATCGGGAACAATCTTCCTGCATCTAGCCTATCGAACCCCTTAAGAATTTTGTAAGTTTCTCTAAGATCCCCCCTCAGTCTTCTAAATTCTAGCGAGTACAAGCCCTGTGGACAGCTTGGTTCATTCATGTATAGTATTTTCTTTGACTGGACAGCACGCAAACAAATACTTTTCACTGCACCTCGGTACATCTGACAAAATAATAAACAAATCTACACTGAACTAATCAATTCCCGGTGGCCAATTAACCTACAGACCCGCACGTCTTCGGAAGAAGACTGGAGGAAACCCGCACGGTCACAGGGAGAATGTGCAAACTCCACACAGACAGCACCCAAGATCAAGACCCAGCACAGCAGGTCGGAATTGAACCCGGGTCACCCGCGCCGCGAGGCAGCGACTCCACTCCCTGCTCCGCCGCAGACAAACGTTCAAAAAGTTATTTTTGTAGTAAGCTACTTTCAGTCCACTGTGCAGAAACAACATAGGGGCGGCAGGCACGGTGGCGCGGAGGTAGAGATGCTGCCTTACAGTGCCGGGGACCCGGATTCGATCCTGAACACAGGTGCTGCCTGTACGGAGTTTGCACGTTCGCCGAGATCTTCGATTTCCTCCAAAACCCACTCCAAACATGTACAGCCTTGTAAGTTAATTGGCTTGGTATAAATGTCAAATTGTCCCTAGGGTGGTGTTAATGTGTGGGGATCGCTACTCGGTGGGCCAAAGAGCCTGTTTCCGCGCCGTATTTCCAAACTAAACTAAAACTAACTTAATATTCACAACTTTCAATTCATTTTAATGGCGATGCAAAGAGCTCGACAACACTCTCGTGAAACACTTGCCCAAGTGGCTTTATCCTGGGCATCAACATTCGAGTAATCGTATTGCATCTGCCTCTTACCTGAAGCCCCTGTACCAACCATTCAAAAATAATGGACTCAATAATTAGCTCTACAGTTCATGTGATAGCAAAGTTTCTTAAGAGATTTGGCATTGTAGTATTGAAATTGGTTTTCCAATATGTACTGTATTAAAACTATACTGTGGAGCATCTAATAACCAAAATAATGATCTGAATTTCTGAAAAAACCTGAATTTCATTATAACGTATCAAAATAAAATACGTAAATTCAATCTTTAATTGTCATTGTGCAGTGTACAATACAGAGACAACGAAATGCAGTTGGTATCTCCGACGGGCGAACTTACAAATAAACAAGTAACACATATACATGTGCAGTGGTATCCGTGCAATTTGCTGGTGATTGGATAGTCCGGGGGGTGGGAGTGGGGGGGGGGAGACAGGCAGTCATTGAGGTGCAGCGTTGAGAAGTGCGACAGCCGCAGGGAGGAAGCTGTTCTTGAGCCTGCTGGTCCGGCAGCGGAGGGACCTGTAGCGTCTCCCGGATGGGAGGAGGGTAAACAGTCTATGGTTGGGGTGTGAGCTGTCCCTGGCGATGCTGTGCCCCCTGCGCAGGCATCGTTTACTCTGGACAGGCTCAATGGAGGGGAGTGAGGAGCCTGTGATGCGTTGGGCGATCTTCACCACCCTCTGCAGAGCTTTCCGTATGAGTTTGCTGAGTTACAGGGAGGTATTGAAAATACCAGTTGCGCGTGAAACAAAAGCTTTTGTTAATTCTTCTGTTGCTGAACACTTGTTTAGTTTAGAGATACAGCACAGAAACAGTAAGCTCACAAAGTCCACGCTGACCATCGATCACCCGTTGACATTAGTTCTATGTTATCCCACTTTCTCATCCACTCCCGACATACTAGGGGCAATTTACAGAGGACAATTAACCTACAAACCTTTGGGATGTGGGATGAAACCGGAGCACCCGGAGAAAACCCACGCGGTCACACAGGGAGAACCTGCAAACTCCAAACAGACAGCACCCGAGGTTAGGATCCAATCTGGGTCTCTGGCAGCAAACATTGTGAAAGTTTTCATTCGTATCTCGTCACAAAGTTGAAGACTCATCCAGGCGGATCCCTTCCATTTAATCTTTGGCCAACAAAGAGAAAAAAAAGGCACAAAGTGCGGGGGTAACTCAACAGGTCAGGGAGCATCTCTAGAGAACATGGATAGGTGACATTTCGTGTCGGGGGCCTTCTTCGAACTGACTATGGTGGAGGGGGGAGGGGGGGTGGGCTGAGGGGAGAAAGCCTGCTTCCAAGATGGCAACCAACCCAGACTACTATTTGCATGCTAGGCACAGAAACAGATCTGGCGCTGGATTTAAAACATCGCGGAGCCTGGGATCTCTCGCCGAGATCGCCGGAGTCGGAGCTCCGACCAGCGCGGCCTGTGGACATCGGGAGCCGCGGTCTCCAGGGAGGGAGCGGCCGTTCCAGACGTTCCAAGCCGCTGAGGAGTGCTTCTCCCGGTGCCGGAGTTCCATCATCCAGCAAGAGGGCCTGAAAACATCGGGCTGGCTGCGGAGGCCTCAAATAGGCCCCGACCTCGGGTGATCACAGAGGAAGAGGACTGAACTTTCTAGTGCCTTTCCCCACAGTGGAAAATTTGATTCTGCTGTGGGGGGAAGTTCATGTTGGACTCTAATGTGTTGTGTCATTTTTATTTTTTAAATTTTTCTATGGATGTACGGAAGCCTAATTATTTCTTCTATGTAAAGCACTTTGGTTTCAACGCGAGTTGATTTAAACGTGCTATATAAATAAAATGTACTTACTTACTAGGTCTGCAATCAGGTAATACAGTCACTCTGCCCTCAAGTAATCGGCGGATGGATTCCAACCCGAAGCGTCACCTATCCATGTTCTCCAGAGATGCTGCCTGACCCGCTGACTTATTCTAGCATTTATTGTCTTTTTGGTTTAAATCAGAACTTGCAGTTCCTTGCATCTGCAGTTATATTAGATTCCAATTCCCACAATCTTAACGTTATTTTAATTCAATGTATTTTACATAGGTGAACACGCCTTGCAAGAAATGAATGGCCAAAATCTAATTAATTTGATTTTTAATAAAATTCCTTTTGGCAGAGCGCTGCAAAATTATTCTGAATATAACATCTTAATGAGGCTTTTAACCCAACAGTCAAATAGAATTCAGAGAATTGTATTGGGTCTCTGCACTTTACATGTACTAAAAGTGTATAACGATAAGTCTAAAAATAGATACAAAATGCTGGGGTAACTCAGCGAGTTATGCAACATCGCTGGATAAAATGATGGGTGATGTTTCGGGTTCTGAAGAGGGGTCCCGACCCGAAACGTCACCCATCCATTTTCTCAGAGATGCTGCCTGACCTGCTGAGATACACCAGCATTTTGTGTCTGTCTTTGCTATAAGCCAGCATCTATAACAATAAAGAGAGACACAAAAAGCTGGAGTAACTCAGCGGGTCAGGCAGCATCTCTGGAGAGAAGGAATGGGTGGCGTTTCGGGTCGAGACCATTCTTCAGTCTCGCCTTTTGCTGCTGCTAAACCTTTTCCAGAAAAGCGGAAAGAAGAATTTCAGAGGAAGAGATCAAGCATCTGTATCCATTATCCTGCTGCAAAGTTTCAGGGACACTTTTCAATTTATAATAAATCCACTTCAAATAGTAATTTGCAATTGCATGCACATTTCATGAATTATACTTTTGTTTAAAATACGGTAAGAGATACTTTGGACTCCAAAAGTATGAACAAGTCAATGCCAACTTTTGTTTCCTTTCCTTTGTTACTATCCAACTCTGTATCCTCTCCTCTCTGACTATTTTTCTCCCTTTCCTCTAATTAACCTCCAGCCCTGTCCCACGGTGCGAGTTCATTCCAAGAGCTCTCCCGAGTTTAAATAAAATCAAACTCGTAGTAAGCACGGAGAATGGACGTAGCGGGTACGTCGGAGCTCGGGGACGTCTCTTAGCGCTAACGGCAGGTAAGCACGGGAAGACTCGTGAAGATTTTTCAACACGATGAAAAATGTCCAGGAGAGCCCCGAGTACTGACGAGTGGCCATTACCGTAAATCATTGTCCTCCCCCACCACTCATCTTCTCCCCTACACCCTCCCAAACCTCTAACCTACCCCCCGCCCCGCCTCATTACCCCATCTCACCTACCCCCCACACTACATTCTACCTATCTACCTCTACTCCTCACCTATCACCCCACCTCTCCCCATTGCCCCCTACCCACCCTCTGCCTTCTCACTTACTCCAATCCCATCTCACCTAGCCCACCCCTCCCACTTGCCCCCTGCCTAACCTCTCCTCCTCACCTACCCCCACCCCGATCCCCCTGGCCCACTACCTCTCCTCTCCCCCATTGCCCCTTACCTCACCCCCTTGCCCTTCGCCCCACCCCTCCCACTTTCCCCCTCTCCCCACCTCACCTATCCCACCTCACCTTTCTCACCTACCTACCTTCCCATCCCCACGGACCCCTGCCCAACCAACCTCTCCCTCTTTATCAACTATCACACCATCTCTCTCCCTTCTCACCTCTCCCCCTTCTCACCTCTCCCCCTTCTCAACTATCACACCATCTCTCCCCTTCTCAACATTCACACCATCTCTCCCCCTTCTCACCTCTCCCCCTTCTCACCATCTCAACTATCACACCATCTCTCCCCCTTCTCAACTATCTCACCATCTCTCCCCCTTCTCCATGCCCCTTCCCCTTCTCCTTCTACCCCCACCCCCTTCCCTTCTCCCCCTCCCCTCCTCCCCTTTGCAAATACACAGGCGCATTTAAACAGCGCTGTCAAATCTGCAGCAGGTAAGGGTTTCTAAAAAAAAAAAATATTAAATTGCCTATTTGTCTGTTGGAGTGCTTTCTATTAGCTGGCTGGCCCGGGGTTGTGGAAGAAGGGAAGCATTGTTTGAAAGGGCCCCTTGTTTGAATGTGCGTGCGAAGCTGGCTGCTCCCTCCCTGCGCCCACTCGCACAGACCGCAGGCCGCTCCGCCGCACCTTTCCCCGGGGTAGTAAACAAGCGCTCTCCGCACGCAATCTCACCTCATGCATTCCCAGCCTGTGACTCAGTCCGACACCCGGAACACCAGCAGCAGGCAGGGCAGCCACGCCAGGCACCTTTCCCTCCCGCCTTCACCCCTTTCCTGTTTAATCTCTCGCTAGTATTTTTTTTCCTCTCTCTCTCTCCCTTTGATCTCTCGCTGAAACTTAACGAAACCCTCTGCGAGTAACACAATCTCCCCGCAGGGCAGGCTGCTGGTAGCATTGCAGTAGATACTCTGTAACCAGGCTCTCTCTCCCTAACGCTCAAGGTTCATCAGTGAGAGGAACAGAATTAGGCCATTCGGCCCGTCGTCTACTCCCCCATTCAATCGTGGCTGATCTATCTCTCCCTCTTAACCCCATTCCCTTCTCCCCGGAACCCCTGACACCTGTACTCATCAAGAATCTTATCGGCGGTAGAGTTGCCGCCTTACAGCGCTCGCAGCGCCAGAGACCCGGGTTCGACCCCGACTACGGGTGCTGTCTGTACGGGGTTTGTATATTCCCCACGTGACCGCGTGGGTTTTCTCCGAGATCTTTGGTTTCCTCCCACAATCCAAAGACCTACAGGTTTGTAGGTAAATTGGTTTGGAAAAATGTGCAAATCGTACCGCCAGAGTGCAGGGTAGTGTTAATCAAAGATCCTCTAGCGACCAAGATAGACCACTCGACGAAAAAGACCTAGTACGGTCATGGGCAGATTCGTGGGTAGGTTTCGGCCCCTTTTCCGTAACCGGCTTCCGTCTCCCGTAGGACAATAATGCGGAGACGGAAGCCGGTTACGGAAACATCTTCGTAAAAATAAAAGTTATTTGGTAAAAATCTTCTCCTCATTTTCAGAATTTTAATTTATTAACACAAACTGTTCCCCCGCAACGTTGATTACGCTGCGAGTCGGGGTCGGGTCGGGTCCGGTTATGGAAATGGATGAAAAACAGGCCCACGTTCCGTTCCGTTGCGTACTACACGTCAGCCCGTTGCATTTAGCTGGAGTGGTCTATCTTGCACCGCTGTAGGATCTTTGATGTTAATGTGCGGGCGATCGCTGGTCAGTGCGGACCCGGTGGGCCAAAGACCCTGTTCCCACGCTGTATCTATAAACAAAACGAAAAAAACCTCAGCCTTAAAAATGTCCATTGACTTGGCCTCCACGCCCTTCTGTGGCAATGAATCCCACAGATTCACCGCCCTCTGCTCTGCCATAACCCAAGCTATTTGCAATGTTCAACAAATGATTAAAGCATCACTGAGCATTGAGATGACCGCTTTTAATGTCCAGAAATACAGTTATTGATGTATTTTGCCATCCAGATCTTCACGGGATTGGATTCAATTGACAAACCCAAGTTCCAACAGGTAAATGTGTAAGAAGGAACTGCTAGTTTTAACCAAAGATATCACTGTCTATATCCTTTCCCCCTGACTCTTAGTCTGAAGAAGGTTCTTGCCCCGAAACTTCACCTATTCCTTTTCTCCAGAGGTGCTGTCCGACCAGCTTGTTGTGTCAATCTTTGGTTTCAACAGGACTTGGACTGTGATCACACTTCCTAATTGCTTTTTCAACGCAATGGAGCGGTTATAGTGGGAGCGTGACGTAGATTTAGAGAGGCCAATTAACCTCCAAACCCGTGCATCTTTGGGATGTGGGGGAAAACCGGAGCACGGACTGCAGGTGCTTGTCTGTACAGTTTGTACGTTCTCCCTGTAACCACGTGGGTTGTCATCGGGCTCTTTGGTTTCATCCCACTCTCCAAAGATGTAAATGCAGGTTTGTGGGTTAATTGGCACCTGCAAATTGTCCCTATTTGTGTGTAGGATAGAACTAGTGTACAGGTGATCATTAGTTGGCACGGACTCAGTGGGCCGAAGGGCCTGTGACTACGCAGTGTCGCTGAACTAAACTGACTGGGGATGATCAGCCACGATCACATTGAATGGCAGTGCTGGCTCGAAGGGCCGAATGGCCTACTCCTGCACTAATTGTCTATTGTCTATTATCTAACCATTCTTCCCATTTGCTTATCTAGGCCCTTGTTAAATTTATAAACTTCAAGTAAACCTCCCTTCAGTCTCCTCAGCTCAAAGAAGCACAATAGGAAGGAACAGCAGTGGGCCAATCAGTCCCTCAAGCCTGCTCTGCCTTTCAATAGGCTCATAATCGTTTGTTATCCTCAATACCTTGCACTAAACGTTATTCCCTTATCATATATCCACACACTGTAACTGGCTCGATTGTAATCGTGCATTGTCTTTCCGCTGACTGGACAGCACGCACCTCGGTACACGTGACAATAAACCAAACTGAGACTTTCTTTCCCCAAATGTCTGGTGTTTTTATGCGTCGAGGAATTTATCTTCTTGATCTTAAGTAATAAATTCCACATGTTCACCGAATAAACTTCTCTTCATCTCTTGCGGTGCAACCTGGTAAGCTGATATTGTGAGCCCTCGTTTCTAGATGTCCCAGGCATTGGAAACATCCTCCCAACATCCCGTCTGGCTCGGCCCTGTCAGGGCTTTATAGGTTTCAATTAATTTCCCTCCAATTCGTCTCAACTCTGGTGAATACAAATCGAGTTGGCTGAAACACCCCCCTCACAAGGCCACCCGGCCATCCAAAGAAAACAATCCCAGCCCTTCCATACTTTTCTCCGCACAAAAATTTCCAGTCTTGGCAACATCCTTGTAGATCTTTGCGTTCTCTTGCATCTTTCCTGTAATGTGGCAGCTTCTTCCTTACAGCCATGAGGCGATTAATCACTACAACCTCAAATAAGCTCTGAGCTACACATACTACTATTGTTTGTTTATTTTTATGTGTACGTATGCGTATGTGTGTGTAGGTAAACACACTGAGCATTTTTTTCCTCATTGATTATATCGTTTTCAGCGTCCGATGTTTACATATTCTGCTGCGCTGCTGCAAGTCAGAATTTCATTGTTCTATCTGGGACACATGACAATAAAACTCTTGACCCTGGAACTCAATAGTAGTGGGAAGGGTGCGGCATGAAGCTCCAGAAACATCTCCCCATTCTAATATCCTTTGGGGCAGATATCAGTTTGGCTTATTGTCACGTGCACCGAGGTGCAGCGAAAAGCTTTTGTTGTGTGCTGACCAGTCATCGTAGACAATACATGATTACTATCGAACCATTTACAGTGTATGGATACAGGATAAGGGAATAATGTTTAGTGCCAGGTCGAGCCAGCAAAGTCCGATCAAAGATAGTCCGAGGGTCACCAATGAGGTAGATAGTGGTTCAGGACTGCTCTCTGGTTGCTGTAGGATGGTTCAGTTGCCTGATAGCAGCTGGGAAGAAACTGTCCCTGAATCAGGAGGTGTGTTTCCTTTTTCGCACTTCTATACCCTTTGCCCGAGGGGAGAAGAGGGAGTGGCCAGGGTGCGACTCGTCCTTGATTATGCTGCTGGCTCTGCCGAGGCAGCGTGAGGCCTTGGCTAATAAACAAAAGTATCCCATAAGTATGCAACATAGAACGTAGAATAGTACAGCACAGGAACAGGCCCTTCGGCCCACGTTGTCTGTGCCAAACACAATGCCAAGAGCAACTCTTACCTGCCTGGACGCAATCTATTTCCCTCCATTCCCTGCATGCCCATGTACCTATCCAAAGTCTTTCCCCATTCATCTGTGTAACTGATTATAGATCCCTTGACAGCCCTTTTCACTGCCTGCATCTTTTTTTATAACATCTGCAAACTTTACTAATGAATCCATCTACATTTTTGTCCAGTTCATTTATAAATATCATCAATAACAGAATTCATATAGTGCAGGTCCATGTGAAACAGAACCGTACAACACAAGCTCAGGCCCTTCAGCCCACAATATCTGTACCAAACATGATGCTAAATCCATCACTTTTCTATCTCGCCCCATATCGCTCCATTCCCTGTGTATCCTGGGAATGCCAACAATACGATAAGATAGAATTTTATTTATCCCAGGAAGGAGGTTGGCCTGCCAACAGTCATAAAACACGATTCATGAGACTTAAAATTAAAGTGACGAGTGGAAAGGATTGCTCAGCACTTGCTCTGGACCTACCCATCACTTGTCCGGCTGACCAAGATCCCGCTGTAATTATTGATAACAATTTCACTGTCTGCGATACCATCTATTTTATTGACAGCTTCAAACTTACTAATCATGCCTTGTACATCCTTATCCAAATCGTTGATATAGATGACAAATAGCGATAGGCCCTCACCGATTCTTGAGGCACATCAGTCGCCACAGGCCTCCGGTCCAAAAAACAACCTTTGATCACTACCCTCTGCTTCCTTCCAAAAGTCAATTCTGTATCAATGGACCATTGTTGGCTCCACATTTCCTTGGTCGTTGGTGCTGGCTTTGATTGTTCTGAAGCTTTTTATACTTCTAATGTCCCTCCCCGCTGACTCTCGGTCTCTAGGTAATGTCCAAAAACATTACCTACATAAACAACACTCGCTAGAATTTAGAAGATTGAGGGGGGATCTTATAGAAGCTTACAAAATTCTTAAGGGGTTGGACAGGCTGGATGCAGGAAGATTGTTTCCGATGTTGGGGAAGTCCAGAGCAAGGGGTCACAGTTTAAGGATAAGGGGGAAGTGTTTTAGGACTGAGATGAGAAAAACATTTTCACACGGAGAGTGGTGAATCTGTGGAATTATCTGCCACAGAAAGTAGTTGAGGCCAGATCATTGGCTATATTTAAGAGGGAGTTAGATGTGGTCCTTGTGGCTAAAGGGATCAGGGGGTATGGAGAGAAGGCAGGTACAGGATACTGAGTTGGATGATCAGCCATGATCATATTGAATGGCGGTGCAGGCTCGAAGGGCCGAATGGCCTACTCCTGCACCTATTTTCTATGTTTCTATTCCTTTTCTCTGGAGATGTTGCCTGACCCACTGTGTTACTCCAGCTTTTTGTGTCTATTCGTATCTAGTTAGCCAGCTCTCCCTGGATCTAACCTTCCGGAAACGTGCGTGGAAGTTATTCCTACTTTGTGGATCCTTATCAGATGTTTAAGGACCTGCCCTCAACATTCTTCTTGGCTACTTCTTCTAAAAATACTAAATCAAATTGGTGAGACATGAACCATGTTGACTATTCCTAATCAAACCCCATCTTTTCAAAGACATCTTATCCCTCAGAATCTTCCCCTGTATCTTTTATCTACCACAGATGCTAAGCTCACTGGTCCAAAGTTTTTCTTTACCCTTAGAAAGAGGCGCAACATTAGCCGTACTCCAGTCTTCCGGCACCTCACCCATCTCTAAGGAATGATGTCTATATGAATTATGAACTGTGATGTTTGATTCCCTGCCAATGTTCAAGAATAAAATTTCTTCCACCGAAAATTACACTGATATGCTTTTCCTCTACTATTTATCACATCTAGTCACATCTGTGGAATCTTTTAAGTTCCTGGGAACCATCATCTCCAAGGACCTTAAATGGGGGGCTACCATCGACTCCACAGTCAAAAATGCGTAACAGAGGATGTACTCCCTACGGCAGCTGAGGAAGCACAATCTGCCACAGGCAATGATGGTCCAATTCTGGACACGGCCATCGTAGAGTCTGTCCTCACCTTCTCCATCATGGTCTGGTTTGGCTCAGCCACCAAGCACGACACCTGGAGGCTGCAGCGAATCGTCCGGTCAGCAGAGAAGGTTATTGGCCGCAACCTTCCCTCCATTGACGAACTGTAGACTGCAAGGGCCAGGAGGCGAGCGGGCAAGATCATCTCTGACCCCTCTCACCCTGGCCACAAACTCTTTGAATCACTTCCCTCTGGAAGGCGACTCCGGACTGTCAAAGCTGCCACAGCCGGACATAAAAACAGCTTTTATCCACGAGTAGTAGCTCTACTCAAAAGCCAAAAATCTGTAGCCTCCTTTTGCTCTGGTATTTTATTTAATTCACATGTTTAATCAATAATGTTTTATTATTAATGTTTAACGTTGTATGTGTCATTCCTAACAGTCACTGTATGTCATTGTCACTTGCGAGCAGAGCGCCAAGGCAAATTCCTTGCATGTGGATACTTGGCCGATAAACTTATTCATTCATTCATTCGTTCATTCAATCGCACTGAAATTACACTGATACGCTTTTCCTCTATTATTTGGCTCTGAATTTCTTACTCAGTTATGGGTTCACCACATTTAAAAATGCATTGAATCAGTTGCTGGAGAAAAAGCCAAGAGGTATGTATCTGAGGAACAGAATAGTTCTTTATTTGATGTAGTCTTGGGCTAAATTTAAATGTGACCAAGACCTCAAAGGGTTGCTTTGTGCAAAAAGTATGCTTTCAATTATCTGTAACAAGATCATTCCATCCTGCACTTTGTTTTTTATGGATGACCCAACGTATATCAGTGACAATACAGTTTGATTCACGATAAGATTATTTTTCTTTTGAAAATTTTGATTATTTTTCTACCTCTTTGTAGAAAACCAAGAAGGACGCCTCATGCCCTACTTTAGTTTAGTTTAGTTTAGAGATGCAGCGCAGAAACAGGCCATTCGGCCCACTGAGTCCGCACCGACCAGCGATCCCCGCACACTAACACTATCCCACACACACCAGGGACATGTTGCAATTATACCAAGCCAATTCACCTACCAACCTGGACGTCTTTGGAGTGCGGGAGGAAGCCGGAGCACCCGGAGAAAACCCACGCGGGTCACGGGGAGAACATACAAGCTCCCTAGTGTACAACCAAAATGTTATTTACAATTGGTCCGGAAATGCAGCGGAAATGTTTTTCTAAGACAGTAGCTATGTGGTAGACTTGCTGCCTTACAGCGCCAGAGACCCAGGTTCGATCCTGACAACGGGTGATGTCTGTGTGGAGTTTGCACATTCTCCCTGTGACCGCTTGGGCTTTTCTGGATGCTCCTGTTTTCTCCCACACTCCAATGGCGTACAGGCTTGTAGCTTAATTGGTTTTGGAAATTGGAAATTGTCCCCAGTGCGTGGGGCGGTGCTGGTGTACGGGGTGATCGACAGATGGGGGTGGAGTTGTACAGTTAGATCAGGGGTTCCCAACCTTTTTTGCCCCGTTTACCCCGGGCAACTTTTAATAGCACATGACAATGTTATTTCACTTATTAATGAACAACTAATGATGAACAGATACCAGAACCAAACACAGTCAGTCAATGAGAAAAAACATGTACAAATCCGGAATCAACAAATTTATCCCTCTGGGTCGGCAAAATTTACCCCAGGTTGGGAACCCTTGAGTTAGATGGACAACGGGAAGCAGAGGAAGTCGGGCAAAGAGAGGGACTTTGGTTGGCGAGCCAAGCTGGTCGAGGGCCACAGAGGAGGCGCTGTTGCAGCCTGTGGCTTGTGTAAGAACTGCAGATGCTGCCGTGGATCGAAGGTGGACACAGCGGGTGAGACAGTACCTCTGGGGAGAAGGAATGGGTGACGTTTCGGGTCTGAAGAAGGGTCTCTCCAGAGATGTTGCCCCATCTCTGGAGAGACTCCAGAGCATCCAGCATGGCCACATTTTGGACTTTTTACATTTTTATTTTGTGAATGCTGCCAAAATATGGCGATGGGTGCAAGGATTTGACTGCAGTGCATATGTGACAATAGAGAACTATTGAGCATTACTATTGAGCATGGTATTTCTGGATTGAACAAATCACAATCATTCTTTGCAGTCCAGTTGCAGTGGTCCACAGACCTTGATGCGGCTCAGGATTGTTTGAAATACATTCTATGATCCTCTGTATAAATGGAAGGCCAAGAAACTCAGTAACGTGAAGCACATTTGTGCTGGGCTGCAGGTTGAAAGACTCAACACGCTTCTTCAAGATCCATAAAGTCCGCCAAAGATTGGCCCCAGAGCAGAAGCGTCCACATCACGGGGCTGGAAACTGGAAGTCTCCCGAGCGAAGTCTGCAACCACCATCATCCGTTGCGACAAGTGATGGCTTCGCCTGATTGCCGCCGGAAGCCTGCGTCCTTTTCAGGACGGGCGATGACAGCGAGGCCTACCTTTGCTACAAGATGGACACAAAAAGGAGAAGGAGAAGTTAAAGATAGACACATAGAGCTGGAGTAACTCAGCGGGCCAGGCAGCATCTCTGGAGAAAAGGAATAGGGGACGTTTCGGACCGAGACCCTTCTTCAGTCTCCTCATAAAGTCAGTGTTCATTCTACAGGACGTGCAATCACACGGGGCCAGGCAGCTTAAGTGTGAAACGCATGCCATATGCCACGAGCATAGGTTTTCATTGACACTAGAATGGGCTCACATGCAGATGGTGGTCTTCACAAGGCATGTGAGAGACGCTTCCACGAAACTGAAAAGAAGCAGCCCTCCAGAACAGCCCTGGGTTGTAGTTTAGGTTAGATTAGAGAGACAGCACGGAAACAGGCCCATCAAGCTGTGCTGACCAGCGATCCCTGTACACTAAAGGGCCTGTCCCACTTTCACCACCTAATTCACGACCTCTGCCGAGTTTGCCCTTGACTCATACTCGCAGCACGAGGTCTGTCGTCACGAGGTCGTAGGTGCTCGTGGCATCAAGTAGGTCGAGGCGTTTTTTTCAACACGATGAAAAATGTCCACGAGTAAAAAAGGTTGCGAAATAGATTTTGAAAGTGGGACAGGCCCATAACTCTATCCTACACACACTCGGGACAATTTACAATTTTACCAAGCCAATTAGCCTACAAACCTGTGCGTCTTTGGAGTGTGGGAGGAAACCGGAGCCCCACGCAGGTCACGGGGAGAATGTACAAACTCCGTACAGACCAGCACCCGTAGGCAGGATCGAGCCCGGGTCTCTGGCGCTGTAAGGCTACAGCTATCGCTGCGCCCCCGTTTCAGGTGGGTACAGCGAGGCATCAGGCATTTAATGCAGAGCTTGATTAATGCGGTGATTGTGCGGAGGGAGTGAAGGAATAGACTTTGAGCCATTACTTTTTACAAGGCTAGTCTATTACGTACAACATGGGCAATATCAATTTGCAGCACTGGACCCCCGAGAGAAATGTTCATTGGCCCTTTGTGCACTGCTGAATCCAAGCCATTGAAGGAATACTAGACCACGTTCCTATAAACATCACAAGAAAAAATATGGTATTTTTCTTGGTACCACTGGAATTTAGGAGATTGAGGGGGGATCTTATAGAGACTTACAAAATTCTTAAGGGGTTGGACAGGCTAGATGCAGGAAGATTGTTCCCGATGTTGGGGAGGTCCAGAGCAAAGGGTCACAGTCTAAGGATAAGGGGGAAGTCTTTTAGGACCGAGATGAGAAGATCTTTTTTCACACAGGGAGTGGTGAGTCTGTGGAATTCTCTGCCACATAAGGTAGTTGAGGCCAGTTCATTGGCTATATTTAAGAGGGAGTTAGATGTGGGCCTTGTGGCTAAAGGGATCAGGGGGTATGGAGAGAAGGCAGGTACGGGATACTGAGTTGGATGATCAGCCATGATCATATTGAATGGCGGTGCAGGCTCGAGGGGCCGAATGGCCTACTCCTGCACCTATTTTCTACGATTCTATAAATCCCCCACCCCCCCTCCCCCACTTCCCCTCCTCATAGAGTGATACAGCATGGAAACAGGCCCTTCGGCCCAACTTACCCACACCGGCCAACTTGTCCCAGCTCCACAAGTCCCACCTGGGATACGTTTGGCCCATATCCCTCTAAACCTGCTGTATCCATGTACCTGTCTAATTGTTTCTTCAACATTGTAATTGTCCCAGTCTCAACTACCTCCTCGGGCAACTCGTTCCATGCACGCTCCACCCTTTGTGTGAAAAAATTACCCAGGTTCTTATTAAATCTTTTCCCCCTTCACCTTAAACCTATGTCCTCTGGTCCTCGATTCCTCAGCTCTGGGCAAGAGACTGTGTGTGTCTTACCCAATCTATTCCTCCCATGAGTTTGTACACCTCTACAAGATCACCCCTCATCCTCCTGCAGTGCAAGGAATAGAGTCCGAGCCTGCTTAACCTCTTCTTGTCGCTTAGACCTTTGGATCTTGGCAACATCCTCATAAAATCTTCTCTGTACCTTTTCCAGCTCAACAACATTTTTCCTGTGACATGGTGCTCCCCCACGAAATGTCAGTTAACTCGCTTTATAGATCACAACTAGACACACCTGTTTCTATCGGGGAACCTCCTTGCCTGAGGACATCTGTCACCGGACAGTTTTCTTTTTACCTACTCTCCCTACTAGTCAGTCAGTCTGATGAAAGGACTCGAGCTGAAATGTCACATATCCATTCTCTCTGAAGATGCTGCCTGACCTGCTGACCTACTCCAGCATTTTGTGTCCATCTTCATAAATTGATGTATTCAAAACTGAGGTGATGATAAAGGGCCTGTCCCACTTACGCAATTTTTTTTCGCCGGCACCCGTCACAGTCGCAGCAGGTCGCCAAAACTTTTCAACATGTTGAAAATCCAGCGGCAACCAGAAAAAGGCGCGACTCTTTGGGCGACTGCTCACTTTCCATCCAGGCGTCACCCCTCGACTATGCCGGGTGCCGGCAGTGGGCGAACAAATTGGGACAGGCCCTTAAACCTTTCCCCCACTCATTAGAGTTGAATGCCACAGCACCACATTCTACTCCATCTCTGGATTCATTCAACTGCAGTCAACAGAATAGGTTTGGTTTAGCTTAGAGATAGAGCGTGGAAACAGGCCGACTGAGTCCGCGCCGACCAGCGATCGCCCCACATACTGGCTCAGTCCTACACACTAGGGACAATTTAAAATGTATAGAAGCCAATGGACCTACAAACTGTTAAAGAAGGAACTGCAGATGCTGGAGAATCGAGGGTTACACAAAAAGCTGGAGAAACTCAGCGGGTGCAGCAGCATCTAAGGAGCGAAGGAGATAGGCGACGTTTCGGGACCTACAAACTGTACACCTTTGGAGTGTGGGTGGAAACTGGAGCACCTCAGAGAAAACCCACGCAGCCACAGAGAGAATGCACAACCTCCCTTCGCACAGCGCCCGCAGTCAGGGTCGAACCCGGGACACTGGCGCTGCTCCACCGCGCCAACACTCTGCCGCACTGTGGGATCCGTGAGCAATAGGCCCTTCTATCATTTGTCAATGGGTGACGTTGGGCCATGAGCAGAACGGCCTGACTTTGGCAGACCTCGATGGCTGAAAGGCTGCAATTGTCAGCAGTCAGGACTCAACATGGTTTTCATAAACGTTGCCATTTATTAGTGAGAATGAGCTGCTAGAAATATCGCCTTTACTCTCTCATACAGATTTGGCGTGTTAAGTAGGCATTACTAGGCTGCACATGAAACGTTGCAATTCCTTCTTCGAACCTCCCCTGCCTTTCCCCCTTTAAGACCATCTCTAACACTTGCCTCCTTCACCGACACGTTTTGTCCTTGCTGCCAATATTTCTTGATGAAGCTTTAGTGAAGTGCCTTGGAACATTTTAATTGATTAATGACTACACTCAAATGCTTGTCCTGCCCCGTTTACCCGCCCCTGTTCATTTGGTGGAAGGATTACCAGAGTTCATGTGCAATAGTATCGCATCGGGCCAACTTAAATTCTAAATCAGATCATTTTTATCATAAAAGGATGGTGGTTCTATGGAACGAGCTGCCAGAGGAGGTAGTAGAGGCCGTTACAATAACTCCATTTAAAAGGCATTTGGACAGTTACACGGACAGGAAATGTTTTGTGGGTTATGGGCCTAAAGCGAGGTTGTGGGAGTTGAGTAAATGGGGCATGTTGGTCAGCATGGGCAGGTTGGCCAAAGGACTTGTTTCCACGCAGTATGACTCGGGTCAGGTCGGGGGGGGGAGATCCCCCCGCCACGGGTACCATGTAATCCCCTGCTCCATGGTCGGATAGTCGGCGACTGAACCGTCTCCCCCACCTGGTTTGCCGGGTGAGGAGGGGGCTGTGGACCCCCAGCAGGACCAAAAACAAGACTTGTCAAAGGGCGGATGGATGAGCTTCTAGTGAGCCAACGGCCATCCACGCTTCAGTAGAAGCTGCGATCACTGTCGTACACGGCATTGTAAGGATTGATAATAAAGCACACACACCAAAATTCCTATACTTCCAGCGGGCGGAGGTCCGCTGGAACTGGAGTACAGAGATGTGTGGTGCGTCCGTCACCGTTCCTGTCGGAAACCAGCACCACTGCGTCACTAATGTTTTCAACGATGATGAATGAAAGAGTGACTCTATGACCAGGGGTCTGTGAGGTCAACTGTTCAAATGGGAGAATCACAACGCTATCAGGTGTCTCTGCATTTCATTTGGCACGCACACAGCCCAATTGGAAACTGAGAGATTGGAACCTTCAGAAGCAGATGAGTGAGGTTCCATCATGATAAATGGTGGTGGCAGCTTGATCAGATCACGGATGTGTTAGCTTTACTTTGGTTCTGTTTTGCGTCTGGATGTTATAATTAACAGGGAGCTGATATCATATGAAATAGCATCCCGAAACGAAACGTTACCTAGCCACGTTCTCCAGAGATACTGCCTGACCCACTGAGTTACTCCAGCACTTTGCACCTTTTCTTAGCTTATATTGAATGCTGCATGTCTGATTTAAGAGTGTCACTTATGAATGTGGAAAAACCCACAGGAGAAACCTTCACTGTCCAACATTGATGCAGAAGGAATTGAATATGAACATAAAACAGCAAACCTTGCTGTTGCATGCTCTCACAGACTCTCATAGGCATCATAAGCCAAGGCATTCTCTCGTCTTTGGGGACTCAACGCAGTCAATGAAAATTGTTATTCTGTGGAAAAACTCAGCTGGCCAGCCAGCTTCTGCAGTGACAGAAACAGAATCAATGCATCAGATTGATGACTTCTCTTTAGAACCAGGAAAAGTCAGAAAACAATCAACTGCAGAGAAGGGGGAAGAGTGAAGAAGACATTGGGACCATCTGTGTAGGAATGAACTGCAGATGGTTATAAACTAAAGATAGACACAAAAAGCAACCGTAACTCAACGGGTCAGGCAGCATCTCTGGAGAAAACGAATAGGTGACGGTTCGGGTCGAGATCCTTCGCCTATGTTGATATGGAGACCTAGACAGATTGAAGGACATAGAAAGTGTTGGGTACCATAAATGGGGCAAGATGAATCAGAACGGAAGAGATTAAAAAAAAATCTAATGCTGGAACAAGAGGTGCAAAACACTGCAGATGCTAGAAGTCTGAAATAAAGAAGGAATTTTGTTTGGAATTTTGAAAAGTCCTTTTCACCCATGGAAATTGGCACAAAGTCAATTTTTAAGTTCAAATCCGGGCCAAACTAAATATAAAAAATCTAATGTTTAGGGATGTGGGGAAAAGGTAGGAAAAGAGAGTTCGGCTGCAGTTCATCTGCAATCCAGCAAAATAAAATATGTTCCAGGCCTGTCCAGGGGGATGTAAAGATTTGCTTTTTATTTCCCAAGGATTGCAACAAGGCCTTTATCCAACCATCGATCAGCTGTTCTCGCTACTTCTATGTTATCCCACTTTCTCACCCACTCCCAACACATGAGGAGCAATTTCCACAGGCCGATTCATCTATAAACCCGCACGTCTTTGGGACGTGGGAGGGCACCGGAACACCCGGAGGAAACCCACGCTGTCACAGGGAGAACGTGCAAACTCCACACAGACAGCATCTGAAGTCAGGATCTGAACCCTGGTATCCGGCATTGTAAGGTGGCAGCTCGACCAGCTGTGCCGCTGTGGGCAATTAAATTGGCAGGCACCAACTGCACATCTAAAACATATTTCAGGCAGGACAATAACTTCCGGAGACAAATGTTTGAACCTAATTTTATATGCGTGTTTATATCTTTATATTAAACTATTGAAGAGAGTTCCACAGTATCTTTTCCATATAATACAGTAAAACACATTTATGACTTCAGACACAAAGATTATTCAAGTGTAACACCATTTAGTAGGCACAACATCAACATCTGGAGGGAACAGTGGGCATTTCAAACACATCTGCACTACAACAGGCTGCTGCCGTGATTTTTTTTAGATGCCAGAGAATATAGACTGACTTTCTGTTACATTTGACTTTCAAGCAAAATACACGAGTTCCAATTTTGTTCACCGTCCATTGAAAACCGAGCCAAGATAGATGCAAAAAGCTGGAGTAACTCAGCGGGTCAGACAGCATCTCTGGAGAAAAGGAATAGGCGACGTTTTGGGTCGAGACCCTTCTTCAGACTGAGAGTCGGGGGAAAGGGAAATGAGACATGGATGGAGATGTAGAGAGGTGTAGAACAAATGAATGAAAGATATGCACCATAGTAACGAAGATAAAGGAAACAGGCCATTGTTAGCTGTGACCTCGGTGAAAACGAGTACAGGCAATGAGAATCAACAAGATGACTCTGTCCCCTCCCCCTTATCCAGTTCTCCCATTAGTTTTACTGTCTCCGACCACATTCTATCTTTATCCCATCCCCTCCCTTGACATCAGTCTGAAGAAGGGTCTCGACCCGAAACGTCGCCCATTCCTTCTCTCTAGAGATGCTGCCTGACCCGCTGAGTTACTCCAGCATTTTGTGTCTGACCTTGAAGCTGGTACGACTTGGGTGGGGGGAGGGTTGGAGAGAGAGGGAATGCAAGGGGGGGCTTGAAGTTAGAGAAATCATTATTCATACCTCAGGGTAGTAAGCCATACTCATAATCAAAGCATATTTTTGTGCGTTTATGAGCAGTTTAACAAAAACCACAATTTACCTTTATGCAATGAAAAAGATTCATGTTTATTTCAATCTATCTTTTGCAAATGGGTCCTTTGCAGTAATTTAACAGCTTCTATTCATACATATCGTTAAAATTCATCTATGAAATTTATTTGTGCAAAATTACATTACTGATCAGATCCTAAAGGCTAGTCAATGCAAATGTAAAATTCTATTTATGAAATAATTTGAGTACAATTACATTACCATATTTTTGCCAAATAATCTTGCATAACACATGTTTTAATTCTGTTCACAAGTACATAAATAAAGAAAATGCCGCAAATAAATATATAGTGCATTTATTTCATTGCTCACTTTGCATCATGGGTACCAACCATCGAAGATCTCAAAGAGGCAGCCAGCATCATCGGAGGCTCACACCACACTGGCCACGCTCTCATTTCACTCCTGTCTTCAGGAAGAAGGTACATGAAGTGTAACGTCCAGCTTCAGAAGCGGCTGCTTCCCCACAACTATCAAGCTAATAAGCACTACAACCAGGATAGACAGTCTCTTGAGGAAAATGCCTCTTGATTTTCGTCATTTGGATTAAGCCGTTGAATAACTCACTTTGATTTTTCCAAAAGGAACAAGCCCGGTTTGGTCCTGTTTTCCTTACATCTTAAATTTCAGAGACTCAGGTGATTTCTTTAATATTAGTCTTTGAGCCATCTTAAAGGCAAATTATCCTTGATTAAGTGCCAAGACTATCTCTCCCGGGAAATATAATATTCTGAAACATAACAAGGTATATTTAATCAGGGATTATGACTCCTTTATACATAGTCTCTTCACACTCTATGAAGCATTGCATATTAGCCCTCTCTGATTGTGTTGTGACTGAGTAGATTGCTACATCTTTGGAGAATGGAGTCACTTATTGAAAGGATTCACCGACTGACTGACAATCTGACATAACTGTAAACACCTCTGCTCTATTCGATAAGTTTGCTTGGCCCTGATTGGAGAAGGTTCTTGTGGATTCCTACAACCAAGTCACAGTGGTGGAGCTGGTCGAGCTGCTTGCCTCATCACGCCAGGGACCCAGGTTCGCTCCTGACCTCCGGCGCTGTCTTTGTGGAGTTTGCACTTATTCCCTGTGAGCGCATGGGTTTGCACCGGGTGCTCCCACATCTCAAAGTTGGGTATTGGGTGGATCTCTAATGGTCTTGTTGCACCAATGCATTTACCTACAAACAAGGGATACTCTTTTGAACAGCGAGTTGGTGAAACCAGCATTTGCAGTTCCTCCCTACACATTCAGAGTAGATTTCTAGTTTGGAATAGGTACATCTGGTGGATAAGATAAGATTAAATTTCATATTACAAGGCATGATCATGATAATTACAAATGGAGAGATGTCTGTAAGATAAGGGAAGAAGCAAGAAGGTAACCTGAAAGGGCAACTTTATCCACTCTTGGTGGGTATATGGAATGAGTTACCAGAGGAGGTAGTTGAGGCAGGTACAATCTCGGACAGGTGAGTAGAGGGGAAAGGTTTAGAGGGATAAGCGTCAAATGTGGGCAAATGGGACTAGCATAGACGGAGCATCAAGGACCGTGCTCATAGGTTTAGAAGCTCTCGAAGCTGAATTAGGCCATTCGGTCCATCAAGCTGATTCCACCATTCAATCATGGCTGATCCATCTTTCCCTTTCAACCCCGTTCTCCTGCCTTCTCCCCATAACCCCTGGCACCCGTACTAATCAGGAATTTGTCGATCTCCACCTTAAAAATATCCGATGACTTGGCCTCCACAGCTGTCTGTGGCAATGAACTCCACAGATTCACCACCCTCTCAGTGCGATGTGTGCTATATGATTCCACGGCACTATGACTCGAAGTGATAACATCTTGGACCGCATGAGCCATGAATCCCTAATTTTTGCCGAAGATGAAAGAAAACCTTTGCATGGTTCCATTGCCATATTTACCGCATTTGCCCGCCTTAAGCAATGGGTAATTATCATTAATACTCTGTTGAAGAAACATTCCTGGTCTTTCCAGCCACAATTGCCATGAATGAACACTTGTGTCCCAAAGCAAGCCTGTTCAGCCAGCGGAGGTCAAACGCCGCACTACCCGCTGTTTAAAACTGCGAGTGGACTGTTGCAACTTTGGGTTCCAAAGCGGATTTCCTCAAATATTATTGCACGCCCACGCTGCAGATACTCACTCTGACTTGCTTTCTACTAATGAATAGCAACATTGCTTCAGGCAGAAAACCTTCTTTACACCTCAAGACTGTTGACAACAAAATTAAAAGTATGGAACAAATTTGGCGAATGAATCACTGTGTGCTTTGTGCATCCTACTAATAAAATTAACATTTTTATTCAATATACACTGCTCAAACAGACAGAGATTGAACACTGCATAAAAATATGCAAGGTCTTGCTTCGACATTGGAGGTTTAACTCGAGCCATTTTCTCCAAATGATCTATTGATCTTCATCTCCTACACAAGACCTTGTTGATTGTGTCGAAACAAATGGTGGTGGTCTACGCAGAAAAGGACACAAAGTGTTGGTGGATATATATATACATCGTCTGGTAACTTACATCGGACATAGACCCTGTTTCTCCCTTCACAGATACTGACTGACTTGCTGAGTTTGGTTTAGTTTAGTTTCAAGGACACAGCGCAGAAACAGGCCCTTCTGCCCATCGAGTCCGCACTGACCAGCGCTCACCGCACGCTAATTGTAACGCTGCATGGTAAATTACATTTCACTGCACCGTGTAGACACATGTGACAAATAAATTTGAATTTGAACTTGAACTAACACTATCCTACAAACTTGGGACAATTTACATTTGTACTAAACCAATTAACCTACAAACCTGTACGTCTTTGGAGTGTGGGAAGAAACCGGAAATCTCGTAGAAAACATACGCAGGTCACGGGGAGGACGTACAAACTCCATGCAGACAAGCACCCGTAGTCAGGATTGAACCCGGTTCACTGGCAATAGACAATAGACAACAGGTGCAGGAGTCGGCCATTCGGCCCTTCGAGCCAGCACCACCATTCAATGTGATCATGGCTGATCATCCCCAATCAGTACCCCGTTCCTGCCTTCTCCCCATATCCCCTGATTCAGCTGTCTTTAAGAGCCCTATCCAGCTCTCTCTTGAATGTATCCGAGCCTCCACCGCCCTCCGAGGCAGAGAATTCCACAGACTCGCAACTCTCAGTGAGAACAAGTGTCTCCTCGTAAGGCGCTGTAAGGCGACAACTCTACTGCTGTGCCATCCCACGGCGTAGTCCCGGTGTTTCTTATTTAGGCTTATTCCAGCTCTCAGTCTGTAGTCTGTGGGTTCAGCAACTTAAAGAGCTCGCTCAGTTAAATATTTAAATATAGTGAGGGTTTCTATTTCTATGAGCACTCTTCCGCTGTAAACTATAAAAGTTTCAGAGCAGAACAAAATATGTACCAGAATACAGAATGTTTTCTTTTCCCAATGCTGAAAAGCCTTGAGGCTGTAATTAGAATAAACTGCAATTAAAATTAATCTGGTGTTTTCTGTGGCAATTTTTATTGCAGTGGATTTCAGCCAGTTTGCTCAATGATAATAATAAAATGTGGCAAGTCATAGAGTCACACAGCATAGAAACAGTCCCTTCGGCCCAACTTGTCCATGCCAACCAAGCTATCCCGTCTGACCCACCTGACCGCGTTTGGCCAATATCCCTCTAAACCTTTCCTGTCAATGTACCTGTCCACATGATTTGCAAGTGTGTTAAAATTAAATTAAAGTTCAGGAACAGCTTCTTCCCCACAGCCATCAGACTATTAAACACAACTTCAAACAAACTATGAACTATAACAGTGTTAAAGAAGGAACTGCAGATGCTGGAGAATCGAGGGTTACACAAAAGGCTGGAGAAACTCAGCGGGTGCAGCAGCATCTAAGGAGCGAAGGAGATAGGTGACGTTTCGGGTCGAGACCCTTCTTCAGACTGGTCAGGGATCAGGGAAACGAGAGATATAGACGGTGATGTGGAGAGATAAGGAACAATGAATGAAAGATATGCAAAAAAGTATCGATGATAAAGGGAACAAGCCATTGTAAGCTGTTTGTGGTGTGAAAATGAGAAGCTGGTGCGACTAGGGTTGGGGGAGAGATAGAGAGAGAGGGAATGCCAGAGCCCGAGGGCTGAGGGAGAGGTGGGAGGGGGAGGAGACAGCAAGGGTTAACAGAATTGAGAAAATTCAATGTTCAAGCCCAGAGGATGCAGACTCCCCAAGTGGAATATGAGGTGCTGTTCCTCCAACTTGCGGTGTTGCTCACTCTGGCCGTGGAGGAGGCCCAGGACCGAGAGGTCGGATACGGAATGGGAGGGGGAGTTGAAGTGCTGAGCCACCGGAAGGTCGGGTTGGTTAATGTGGACCGAGCGGAGGTGTTCGGCGAAACGATCGCCAAGCCTCCGCTTAGTCTGACCGATATAGATCATCTGGCATCTGGAGCAGCGGATGCAGTAGATGAGGTTGGAGGAGGTACAGGTGAACCTCTGTCGGACCTGGAAGGACTGCTTGGGTACCTGAAAGGAGTGGAGGGGGGAGGTAAAGGGACAAGTGTTGCATTTCTTGCGGTTGCAAGGGAAAGTGCCCGGGGAAGGGGTAGAGCGGGAGGGGAGGGAAGAATTGACAAGGGAGTTGCGGAGGGAGCGGTCATTGCGGAAGGCAGACAGGGGGGGAGATGGGAAGATGTGGCGGGTGGAGGGGTCACGTTGGAGGTGGCGAAACTGGCGGAGGACTATGTGTTGTATTTGCCGGCTGGTGGGGTGAAAGGTGAGGACCAGGGGGACTCTGCCCTTGTTGCGAGTGGGGGAATGGGGAGAGAGGGCAGTGTTGCAGGGTATGGAGGAGACCCTGGTGCGAGCCTCATCTATAGTGGGAGAGGGGAATCCCTGTTCTCTGAAGAATGAGGACATTTGTGATGACCTGGTGTGGAACACCTCATCCTGGGAGCAGATGCGGCGTAGACGGAGGAATTGGGAATAGGGGATGGAGTCCTTACAGGAAGCAGGGTGGGAGGAAGAGTAGTCCAGGTAGCTGTGGGAGTCAGTGGGTTTGTAGTGGATGTCGGTCAGGAGTGTACCACCTGCAATAGAGATGGTGAGGTCAAGGAATGGTAGGGAAATGTCGGAAATGGTCCAAGGTATTTGAGTGCCGGATGGAAGTTGGTGGTGAAATGGATGAAGTCAGTCAGTTGTGTGTGGGTGCAGGAGGTGACACCAAAGCACTCGTCAATGGAACGGAGGTAGAGGTCGGGGATGGGGCCCTGGTACGCCGAGAACAAGGATTGTTCGACGTACCCGACAAAGAGGCAAGCGTAGCTGGGGCCCATGCGTGTGCCCATAGCTACGCCTTGTGTTTGGAGGAAATGGGAGGAGTCAAACGAGAAGTTATTGAGGGTGAGGACCAATTCCGCGAGGCGGAGGAGGGTGTCAGTGGACAGGTATGGGTTGCTCCTCTGGTCGAGGAAGAACCGGAGGGCTTTGAGACCGTCCTGGTGGGGGATGGAGGTGTAGAGTGACTGGACGTCCATGGTAAAGATGAGAGGATGGGGGCCTGGAGAATGGAATGCACGGAGCCGACGGAGAGTGTCTGGGGTGTCTTGAACATAGGTGGGGAGGGATTTGACAAAGGGGGATAGGATGGAGTCAAGGTATGTGGAAATGTGTTCGGTGGGGCACGAACAGGCAGAGACAATGGGTCTGCCGGGACAGTCGGGTTTGTGGATTTTGGGGAGAAGGTAAAATCGGGCCGTGCGGGGCTGGGAAACGATGAGGTTGGAGGCTCGGGAGGGTAGGGAGCCGGAGCTGATGAAGTCGGTTATGGTGCTCGAGATGGTGGCCTGGTGCTCGTCAGTGGGGTCATGGTCCAGGGGTAAGTAGGAGGAGGTGTCCGAGAGTTGGCGCGTGGCCTCCGCTTTGTAGAGATCGACGCGCCAGATTACTATGAACTATAACAGCCTATTGCACTTTATCTGTGTATTTATGTGTGTATATATATATATATATTCTATGGTATATGGTCACACTGGTCTGATCTGATCTGTATTTATGCCTACTATATTCTGTCGTGCTGCGGCAAGCAAGAATGTCATTGTCCTATCTGGGACACATGACAATAAACTCTCTTGACTTGACTTGACTTAAAATTGTCATCTCATTTTGATAATGATTATTGATGAAAGGATTTATTTTTAAACTCCATTTTTAATTATCAAGGCACAGAGGTATAAATTCGGAACCGAGTTTACTTAAATTAGAATATTGGTTGATTTTATGGATAGGATAGGTTTCGAGGGGTTTGGGCCAAACGCAGGCAGTTGGGACTAGTGTAGATGGGGCATGTTGGTTGTCATGGGCAACTTGGTCCGTAAGGGCCTGTGTTCACACTGTACGAGTCTACGACTAACTTTATACCAACAAGCTGAGTGAGGTTGTGTTGATAAAATGTATAATTTAGCAAAAAGATGTGTAAAACTCAGGGGAAAAAAACCATTCACATTCATCGTTTTTTTGCCGTTAAATAACACTTTATTTCAGAAGATTGCCTTACACATAATTACTGTTGAAGTTTGGCAACTGCTCTGTTGTTGGCAGTTGCAAACAAACTACTTAAATATTTAGGTGCAGTAAAAGTTGACAGCTTTGTGGTTAATGAGAGGTGATGCGTCATCAACTGAACACTGGCTCACAGGTTCATTCCTGAATTGTATTTGGTAAACTGGCCCTTAGTTTAGTTTAGAGATACAGCACGGAAACAGGCCCTTCGTCTCACCCAGTCCGCACCGACCAGTGATCCCTTCACACTCACACTATCCTACACACACAAGGAACAATTTACATTTTACACCAAGCCAAATTAACCTACCAACCTGTACGTCTTTGGAGTGTGGGAGGAGACTGAAGGTCTCGGAGAAAACCCACGCAGGTCATGGGGAGAACGTAAAACTCTGTAGAGACAAGCACCCGTAGTCGGGATCGAACCCGGGTCTCTGGCGCTGTGCGGCAGCAACTCTACCGCTGCGCCACCATGCCACCCATCACATTGTATGCATGTTGCTATTCAGAATCCTTGCACACAACCAAGATGTGAAGAACTAGGCACATTTTTAGTGCTGGGATAGTTTGGAAATATTGCACAATTTAGTGGATTTATCATTGGATTGATCTCTCAATGTTTGAACAACGTTTTGATACGCAACCATATTGGGCCATTGTGGGCATTTCCTTTTCCACAGCCAACAACAGACCATTGTGGGCTCCACCTTTCCTTGATGATTGGTGCAGGCTTTGATTTATTCTTTCCATACAGTTTCATTCATTAGATCTTAGTAGCCTGTCATACCTCCAGTTTCCCCCTCCTCTGACTCCCCGTCTGAAGAAGGGTCTCGACCCAAAATCATCACCTATTCGTTTCCTCCAGAGATGCTGCCCGACCCGCTGAGTTACTCTGGCATTTTGTGTCTATCTTCGGTGTAAACCAGCATCTGCAGTTCTTTCCGACTCATATTGGATTTTTGCCAGGCTATTTGGTTTCAATGTAAGGAAATATGAAACACGGCCACACTATCACAGCTGAAAATCAAGGTGATCCACTTTCCAACTTTTCCACCCCATACTCCTTGCCTTCCTTCGTGTTCAACAACCTATTGATCTCAGTGATGTTTCCTCGAGTGGGAGAATGTAGGAACAGAGACCACAGCCTCAGCATAAAAGGATATACCTTTAGAAAGGAATTGAGGAGGAATTTCTTTAGTCACAGGGTGGTGAAACTGTGGAATTCATTGCCACAGAAGGCTGTGGAGGCCAGGACAATTGATATTTTTAAGGTGGAGATTGACAGATTCTTGATTACTACTGGTGTCATGGGGTTATGGGGAGAGAAGGCAGGAGAATGTGGTTGAGAGGGAAGGATAGACCAGCCGTGATTGAATGGCGGAGTAGACTTGATGGGCAGAATGGCCTAATTCCGCTCCTAGAACTTATGAATATACATAGCTCCTTGTGATGAAAAATACCAATCACTAACCAACCTCTTACTCAGAATGTACCCCCCACCTCAGTGGTAAACGGCTGACCACTTATCCCAGAATCCCAACTCTCTGGCCGGAGGTAACATCCCCTCGATGATCTTCCGAGACACCACCAATATCAGTAAGACACTGGTCCCTCTCTAGTGAGTATCAGCCAGTATCTCTCAACCCTTCTTCCCAGTGATCAGATACATGGTTTTGTGTTACAAATGTGGTCATCCTTGTAAACGGAGACTAATGCCAGACTCAGTATCCCAGGAATTGTCACACCAATTGTACAGATGTAGCCACAGCCTCCTTATTCTCACTGTCCATATTCCTTTCAATGCACGTTGACATCTCACTGGGCTGAGCAACTGCTTCCTTGTTGCTATCTCGGCACAGAGAATCTTTTGTACATCTGCATTCGTGTTTCATGTGTCTAAAAATATTGATCCAGAAATTCTCCTGAGCGGACACACAATGCTGGAGTACCTCAGCAGGTCAGGCAGCTTCCCTGGAGACCATGGGTAGCTGATGATCCTGGTCAGGACCCTTCTTCAGACTCAAGAACGGTCCCTACCCAAAATACCAGTCTGAAAAAGGGTCCCGACCTGAAACGTCACCCATTCCTTCTCTCCAGAGATGCTGCCTGTCCCACTGAGTTACTCCAGCTTCTTGTGTGTATCTTCTCCTGGGATGCTGCCCGATCCGTTGAGTAACTCCAGCAAATGTGTGTCTTTCATTGGTAAGCCAACATCTTCAGTTCCTACAATTGTTGCTACAATTATTTTTGGGTAGTTCAGCGTTACTCACGTGCCAGACGGAAGAAGGTAATTGGAAATCTGATTGATAAATGCATTTGCGTGCTTCATACCAAAATTTGCAGGTGCAGGAAACTGTAGTATTCCTTTATATCTACTGTGCATATGGCCACTAGACAGTGAAATCAATCAATATACCGAGCTCAATCACGGCATTAGGCGATTTTTCACACAAGGCAAATTTGTGAAACGCATTAGCGTTCATTACATCTAGTGACATGTCCCCTCCTCTGCTTAAAAGCTCCAATCCTACTGCTTTCAGGGCATCAATAATTGAGTAAATCAGCTTTCAGATTGGACATCCCCTTCTTAAAGGCAATCTCCAGTTTCCTTTTGACATTCCCAATGTCCGTCTCTGCTCTTTACTGAAAGAAGCTGTCTCAAAAAGGCAGCCAGCATCATCAAGAACCCACACGACCCCAGCAATGCTTGCATTTCACTCCTGCCACCAGGAAGAAGGTGTAGGAGTCTGAAACCTATAACGTCCAGGTTCTTCCCGACAACCATCAGACCATTAAACTCTACGAACTCTGAACTACGAACTGCCTGGGTTGCACTCGGGATCAAAGACCCTACAGCGAGCAAGATAGCCCACTCGACGAAAAAGACCTAGTACGGTCATGGGCAGATTCGTGGGTAATTTTCGGCCCCATTTCCGTAACCGGCTTCCGTCTCCGCACCAAAAATCCCATAGCAGAGCAAAGATACTAGTGCGGAGACGGAAGCCGGTTACGGAAACATCCTCGTAAAAATAAAAGTTCTTTGGTAAAAATCTTCCCCTCATTTTCAGAATTATAATTTATTAACACAAACTGTTCCCCCGCAACATTGATTACACCGCGAGTCGGGTCGGGTCGGGTTACTGAAATGGATGGAAAAAAGGCCCACGTTCCGCTCCACTGCGTGCTACACGTCAGCCCGTTGCATTTAGCAGGAGCGGTCTATCTTGCTCCGCTTCAGGATCTATGCTCGGGATTTTAGGGTTTGTCCTGTTATGCACCACTTGTGTTTTTTTTTGTTTCTTGAACTTTTATTTTTGTTTGTTTGTTGTGTGAACTATCGTGCAGTGTTTACAATCCTCTTCTGTGGCTGAAAATAAGAATGACATTGTCAACGTTTCAATAAAACACTTCTCTCTTTTCGCACCTTACGGATGTCCTCACGGGCTCGCTGGGTTGCTCTCCCTGCCTCGACTTTCAGTTTGAGGAAGGGTTCCGATCCAGACGTCCCCAATTCCTTTCCTCCAGAGATGCTGCCTGACCCGCTGAGTTACCCCAGCATTTTGTGTGGACACAAAACCTTAGCCTGAGCCGTAACACGGTAGATGCTAAATTTGTTCCAGATCCTGACATCTTAGAAATAGATCCTGTGATTAATCTGCAGTTGCAAAGCAAATATTAACATGTAAGTTATGGGGTACTAATGCATCTGTTGGGGAGGAAAGGTGAACTTTAGAATCTAGAGATGCAGCGCAAAAACAAGTCCGCGCCAACCAGCGATCCCCGTACACTAGAACTATCCTACACACTAGGGGACAATTTACAATTTTACCGAAGACAAAACCTGCAAGTCATTGGATTGTGGGAGGAAACCGGAGCACCCGAAGAAAACCCACGCGTTCACGGGGAGAAAGTAGAAGCTGCACAGACAGCACCCGTAGGCGGCTATCAATTGTACAGAAAAGCTCCAGGGCAGTATGAAAGATAGCACAGAGTGCTGGAGTAACTCAGCAGGTCAGACAGCATCTGGAGATGGGAGCATTTCAGGTCACGAGCCCACAGGCTGAAGAAAAGTCCTGAGCCAAAATGTCACAGTGTTCATTCCTGCCAAGCTTTGTCCTGCCCCTCCTATCTTCCATCTTCCTTACCCCCAGCCCCGCCCAAATCAGTTTAAAGAACATCGCCTATCCAGGTTCTCCTGAGATGCTGCAGGACCCGCTGAGTTACTCCAGCACTCTGTGCCATCTTTCATACTGCCCTGGAGCTTTGCTGTACAATTGATAGCTGTAACCTCACAAGCAGAACTTGCCAGATCTGTTGGGACAAATTGCAAGATGCTTGGGGAAGTCATTAAAAAAAAACTTTATTTGTCATAGAGTCATACAGTGTGGAAACAGGCCCTTCGGCCCAACCTGCTCACGCCGGCCAACATGCCCCATCTGCACCAGTCCGACCTGCCTGCGTTTGACCCATATCCATCTAATCCTATTCTATCCATGTACCTGCCTAAACGTTTCTGTTTTTCCTTTAATAGAATAATTCAAAACATTTCATAATAGCATTGGGAGAAGAGGAGTTCCTGTGGTTTATGGATGTCACATATAGCAGGTTCACATTTACTACTCTCTGAGGTAAATTGCATCATGGCACCATAGGCTATTGTGTTTCCTGGACAATATTACAGATATCCCCTTCATCTACTGCAACCCCTGACAATTTGCCTGCAATTTAAACCTTTTCACTTTTTCAGTTCCGAAGGGAGGCCATTGACATGAACCGTTCTGTGTTTTTCTCACCACGGACGCTGCCTGACCTGCTGAGTATCCCTGGCATGTTGTGATTTATTCTTTCATCTAATGTCAGATACCGGCCTCACAAAATCCCAACGTGACAGTTATGGTTCAACCGGTAGGCTCTCGATTGAAGGGACCTGAAGCGAGGCCTTTAAGAGGGATCATTTGGTTTCACGCTCTCCAGGAAGTCACAGTGGCACAGCTGGCAGAGCCGCTGCACCACAGCACCAGAGACCCGGGTTCGATCCTGACCTCAGGTGCTGTCGGTGTGGAGATCTGCACATTCTCTCTGTGACTGCGTGGGTTTCCTACGGGTACTCCGGTTTCCTGCGACATCGCAAAGGCGTGCAGGGTTGTAGGTTAATTGGGCTCTGTACATTGTCCCTGATGTCTAGAGAGTGGATAGGAAAGTGGGATAACAGAACTACTGTGAACAAGTGATCGATGGCCGGCTTTGACTCAGTTGGACGCAAGGGCCCGTTTCCAGGCTAATGTTATCCCACTTTTCAAGAAAGGAGCGAGAGAGAAAACGGGGAATTACAGACCGGTTAGCCTGACCGGTGATGGGAAAGATGCTGGAGTCAATTATTAAAGAGGTAATAACTCAGCATTTGGATAGCAGTAAAAGCATTAGTCCAAGTCAATATGGATTTATGAAAGGGAAATCATGCTTGACTAATCTTCTGGAATTTTTTGAGGATGTGACAAGTAAAATGAATGAAGGTGTGCCAGTGGATGTAGTGTATCTAGACTTTCAGAAAGCCTTTGATAAGGTCCCGCACGGGAGACTGGTGACTAAAATTAGAGCACATGGTATTGGGGGTAGGGTGTTGACATGGATAGAAAATTGGTTGGCAGACCAGAGGCAAAGAGTAGGAGTGAACGGGTCCTTTTCAGAATGGCAGGCAGTGGCGAGTGGAGTGCCGCAAGGCTCAGTGTTGGGGCCGCAATTGTTTACCATATATATTAATGATTCGGAAGAGGGAATTAGGAGCAACACTAGCAAGTTTGCGGATGACACAAAGCTGGGTGGCAGTGTGAACTGTGAAGAGGATTTTAGGAGGTTGCAGGGGGACCTGGACAGGTTGAGTGAGTGGGCAGATGTGTGGCAGATGCAGTATAATATAGATAAATGTGAGGTTATCCACTTTGGTGGCAAAAACAAGGGGGCAGATTATTAACTCAATGGAGTTAGGTTAGGTAAGGGGGAGGTGCAGCGAGACTTTTACACCAGTCACTAAAAGTTGGCGTGAAGGTACAGCAGGCAGTGAAGAAAGCTAATGGAATGTTGGCCTTCATAAGAAGAGGATTTCAGTACAGGAGTAAAGAGGTTCTTCTGCAGTTGTATAGGGCTCTGGTGAGACCACATCTGGAGTATTGTGTACAGTTTTGGTTTCCTAATTTGAGGAAGGACATCCTTGTGATTGAGGCAGTGCAGCGTAGGTTCACGAGATTGATCCCTGGGATGGCGGGACTGTCATATGAGGAAAGATTGAAAAGACTAGGCTTGTATTCACTGGAGTTTAGAAGGATGAGGGGGGGGATCTTATGGAAACATATAAAATTATAAAAGGACTGGACAAGCTAGATGCAGGAAAAATGTTCCCAATGTTGGGTGAGTCCAGAACCAGGGGCCACAGTCTTAGAATAAAGGCGAGGTCATTTAAGACTGAGGTGAGAAAAAACTTTTTTACCCAGAGAGTTGTGAATTTATGGAATTCCCTGCCACAGAGGGCAGTGGAGGCCAAATCACTGGATGGATTTAAGAGAGAGTTGGATAGAGCTCTAGGGGCTAGTGGAGTCAAGGGATATGGGGAGAAGGCAGGCACGGGTTATCAGCCATGATCACAATGAATGGCGGTGCTGGCTCGAAGGGCTGAATGGCCGCCTCCTGCACCTATTTTCTCTGTCTATGGGCCACACCTGGGCTGGTGGGATGTGTCGATGGGGCATCTTGGGCTGAGGGGCCTGTTTACATGAGGTATGATTTTATAACTAATTGTTCAGTTCACATCAGACAAAACAGACACTTGCATTGTTTCAACATTCCTAAATATGGAGATGGTTAAAGTATTAAATGCTTGGCGTACAAAATTATATTATGAATCGTACTTGTTTAAAAAGAATCAGCCAACGGAGACAAATGAATTAATCTAATAAACATCTATAGTGATGTACAGTGTGTAAACAGGCCCTTCGGCCCAACTTGCCCACACTGACCAACATGCCCCATCTACACGAGTCCCACCTGCCTGAGTTTGGCTTATATCCCTCTCAACCTGTCCTATCCATGCACCTGTCCAAATGTTTATTAACCTTTTCGATAATACCTGCCTCAACGTCCTCCTCCACACACCCACCAGCCTTTGTGTAAAAAAAGTTACCCCTCAGGTTCCTATTGAATCTTACCCGCTCACCTTAAACCTATGCTCTCTGGTTCCCGATTCCCGTGCTCTGGGCAAGAGACTGGGCGCCCAACCGATCTATTCCTCTAATGATGTTGTACACCTCCATTAGGTCACGGCTTCATTCTCCTGCGCTCCAAGGAATAGAGTCCGAGGCTGCTCGACCTCTCCCCGTAGCTCAGGCCCTCGGGTCCTGGCAACATCCTCGTAAATCTTCGCCCTTCCCTTTACAGCTTGATTTTGCGCATCGGACTAATTTAGCCCCAGACAGAACCAATTTCCAATCTCTCCGCGATACCATCAGGCACAAGTGCGCCCCAGCAACTGGTCCACGGTCTGAGCAGATGCAGATGAAAATGCCGATGTGCTCCTCCCGATTTTCCATCTAAATAGGCAGAAAATTGTAAGCGTTGTGCCAAGATGTATTCCCAGTGGGAGAGAACCCGTGCCAGGAAAACACATTTCAAACATTAGCCTCATTATCTAAATAGCTATTGACTGGAAGAAGGAATAACTCGCAGTGGCGATAGATTGCACCCCGCCTCATGCAGAGCCTCCATCCTTCAGACTGAGTCAGGGGAAAGGGAAAGGTGCAGATGAACGGCCCGCATTCCACTTTCGGGTCGCAGAGTAGCCCCGGCATTCCCTCTCTCCCTTATCCCTCCCCCACCCAAGTCGCACAAGCTTCTCGTTTTCACCCAACAAACAGCTAACAATGGCCTGTTTCCTTTATCTTTGTAACTTTTTTTGCCAATCTTTCATTCATTGTTCTTTATCTCTCCACATCATCCTCTCTGTCTCTCGTTTCCCTTTCCCCCTAACCAATCTGAAGAAGGGTCTTGACGCGAAACCTCACCTGTCCCTTCTCTCCAGAGATGCGGCCCGCCTGAGTTACTCCAGCTTTATGTATCTATTTTCAGTTTCGGGTCACCAGCCTTGGGGACTTTTCCAGTGTTTTCTGGGTGAATCTTAGCGGGAATCCCAATAACCTCTTTGTACCTTTTCGTTAACATGCATTGTCCCTTGTCATACCTCCAGTTTCCCTCTCCTCTGAGTCCCAGTCTGAAGAAGGGTCTCGATCTGAAACGTCACCCGTTCCTTCTCTCCAGAGTTGCTTGCTGCTGAGTCCCGCTGAGTTACTCCAGTGTTTTGTGTCCGTCACCATCCTTTTGGGTTGTCAGCGATCACTTTGGTCTCACAAATCCAACGATAGTCAAAGACAACACGTGGGGGAACAATTCATTTTGCTCTTTTATTTTTTTTTAAATTCTTTTATTTGTGATGTTAGTTTATGTAAAGTCTCACCTGTGGCGTGATAGTTGATGTTAAGTGCATGTCTTTTGGTCTGGCACTGGGCCAGAGCAGATATCTGTTTACCTCCACACTCGCCTGGAGGGACAAAACCTTCAAGCATGGCAACTTCTGTCACATTACACATATAATTACTTCAATTTAGGTGCAATAAACTGCTTTCAGATTAAAATATTTCATCGCACACACATGCACAACCATGGGGGAAGGCTGGTGAGCATCAGCAAGCTAACGATTCGGGCTGAGAAACAATCAAGGATCATTTCTCCCATGCCAAGCGGGCCCTAATTCAGTTGAAGATGGAGGTTACACAGTGGAGCTTTCACTGCTACACATGGTTGAGACCATGAAAGAATTTGAATTGAATTGAAAGGTACCGCATGGAAACAGGCCACTCGGCCCACGTTGACCATCAATTACGGGTTGCATGTTATCGCTCTTTTCCCTCGACTCTCCACCCACTTGGGGCGATTTAGAGCCCGATTAACCTACATACGCACAGGTCCTTGGACTGTGCAACCGGGGAAAACCCGCGCTGTCGCGAGGAGAACGTACAAATTTCACAGACAGCACCCGTAGTCAGGATCGAACCCGGGTCTCTGGTGCTGTGAGGCAGTGGCTCGACCCGCTGCGCCACTGTGTTTACCCATGGGGAATTGGTTTAGCATCTTTGCAGAAATTAAATTCCAATTTTGGAATACATGTGACAATCGTTTAGTTTGGTTTAGCGATACAGTGCGGAAACAGGCCCTTTGGCCGACCGAGTCCGCGCCGACCAGCGATCCCTGCACACTAGCACTATCCTGCACACTCTACGGACAAGTTGCAATTCTACCAAGCCAATTAACCTACAAGCCTGGATGTCTTTGGAGTGTGGGAAGAAACCGGAGCACCCCGGAGAGAACGGTGAGAACGTACAAACTCCATACAGACAGCACCCGTAGTCAGGTTTGAACCCGGGTCTCTGGCGCTGTGAGGCAGCGACTCTACCGCTGGGCCACCCATGAGTTGCAAAATGGTACAACTTAAAGGAACCATTCACTGGACCTGAAATAGAATCCTGTGAGCAGGCCCTGTTTAATATTCCACATAGAAACTAAACCAAGCTGAACTATTTTATTGTCACGTCTGCCGAGCTAAAATGAAATTCTATTTTTGCACAGTTAAGTAAAAATCTTACTGTACATTGGCACAATCATATTTAAATACTAGAGTGTTAGAGCAGTAGATGACACTGAGGCAGTAAATAAGAGTCGCAACTGAAATTTGCTTAACACCATGTCCGTTTGGATTGTTAAAGATACCTCATTTTCGTTACCGGTCAGGATTTAAATCTCTCTGCGAGCACCTTCGATTTTTCCTTTGTTTACCTCGTCACGGAATAAGGACCAGAAGAGGGGGAGAGAACGCATTCAAACACGAGCTAATAAAAGTATACTGTGTGCACAGACATGCTGGGATAATCACTCCCAGACTGCAGACTTCAAGCAATGAGGGAGCAAGGAAGGAAGTGCAGCTCTAAATTGTATTCCTGGACTGACATGCCAATTATTAGTCAGGGCTTAGAAACCTTTTGGCCCTCACACCCTCGGCTCAGTAGCGATACCATTTCACCTGGTTCACTCATGAATCAAACTATGTTTAAGCAAAATGTGTTGTAAACAGCTCAGGCAGGTGAAGTAATAGAGATAGAATTAGTAATGAAAACTGTCTTGGGCTACCCTGGATTCTTTCAAACTTTCCCAACTCCGACTATCCCAACCGGAGTTTTTTTTGCAGACATCTTCAACCTCTCAGTAATGAGGTCCCCATCTGCTTTAAAAGGACGTCCATACTATGTCCAAGGACATAAGGACGCCCGAGAAAACCAAGGTGACTTACGGAATAGTGAAAGGCCTGGATAGAGTGGATGTTTCCACTAACGGGAGAGTCTAGGACCAGAGGTCATAGCCACAGAATAAAAGGACAAACCTTTAGAAAGGAGATGAAGAATAATTTATTTAGTCAGAGGGCGGTGAATCTGTGGAATTCATTGTCTCGGAAGGCTTTGGAGGCCAAGCCAATGGATATTTTTAAGGCAGAGATCGATAGATTCTTGACTGGTACGGGTGTCAGGTGTTATGGGGAGAAGGCAGGAGAATGGGGTTAGGAGGGAGAGATAGATCAGCCATGATTGAATGGTGAGGTAGACTTAATGGGCCCTACAGCCTAATTCTGCTCCTATCACTTATGAACATGAACAAGCCTCAATGACTACCGGCCAGCACCACTAATGCCTGCGGTGATGAGGTATTTTGAGATATTCAGGCTCCTAAACCTTCTTTCCAATGGTAGGAATGACGTTCTCACCTCACTCCTACCATTGGAAAGGAGCTTTAGGAGTCTGAATGTTGTGATCTCCCAGCAATGATCAGGCTCTTGAACAGCGCACAACACTGATTGCAACTCTACCTCAGTGACTCTGATCCATGTGGACTTCATTTTGGTTGCAATATCGATTTCAGTATTATCGTTTGGTTAGCTGGCATTATGATTATTCATTAATTGTATGTTAATTTGTGTGCTATTGTGTGCACAGCCTCAGCAAGTAAGAGTTTCATTGTTCCATTGCTGGTTTATTTGACACTAAACTCTCTCTCTCTTTTCACTCCTGATGAACGATACCATAGTTTCAGTCTGAAGAAGGGTTTCGACCCGAAACGTTGCCGATTTCCTTCGCTCCATAGATGCTGCCTCACCCGCTGAGTTTCTCCAGCAATTTTGTCCCCCTTCGATGTTCCAGAATCTACAGTTCCTTCTTAACCACTTAACCATAGTTTTATTAGGTTAGTACTTCCCAGTTTTTTTAGAAATACAGTATGGAAAGAGGCCCTTCGGCCCACGGAGTCCATGCCGTCCATCGATCACCCTTTCATACTAGTTCCACGTAATCCCACTTTCTCATCCACTCCCCGCACACACACACGGGAGAATTTACAGCGGGCCAATTAACCGGCAAACCCGCACTCCTTTGGGATGTGTGAGGAAACCGGAGCACCCGGAAGAAACCCACGCAGTCACACGGAGAACGTGCAAAATCTGCACAGGCGGCACCTGAGGTTGGGATTGAACCCGGTGAGCCACTGTTTCTCATCAGCCGAAGCTGATTCAAAATTTACCACAGACAACTGACACAGGGTTTGTGTGATTCAACATGGTTTAATTTGCTTGAATTTTGCTACATTACTCGCGTCTCAGAAATCATTGGAAAGCGATGAGCCCCCCCCCCCCCGATCAAGCCCTGAATCCTGTAATTCTAATCATAACATTGAAACTCATCTTTACATTAGTTGTGACAATCAGTGTCACTGTCCTGAAAGGATATTGCCAGGGAGTTATTGATTAAAGAAGAATTTATAACAGCAATAGAAATAAAGGCAAATCAAATTAAAAGCAACAAGAGTCCAAAAGGGGACAAAGTTTATAGATACAGCGTGGGAACAGGCCCTTCGGCCCACCGAGTCCGTGCCGGTCATTGATCACCCACACATCCGTGTTATCCCACTTCCACATCCAACCCACCAGGGGCAATTTTACAGAAGCCAATTGGAAGCCGGGGCACCCGGAGAAAACTCACGCGGTCACTGGGGGGGAACGTGCAAACTCCACGCGGCCAGGATCGAACCCGGGTCCCTGGCGCTGTGAGGCAACCAGTGCTACCGCCGCGCCGCCCTTATTGAGGTTTCATCAAACAGAATTGGAATACATCTTGTCCTGTGACGTAACTGGTATCAAGGACCCTGGCCACTGGTATTTTCATAATGATTCAGTGCATGAAGTTCAGAGCGTAGAAGAAAACATGACATGAAAGCAAACTATCCCGATAATTTGTCTTCACACAACTAAAAGATGATACATCGTCATCACATTGTTAGTTGCACCAAAACAAGATTTGCTGATTTGGTTTTTAAATAATTCAAGATAAAAATACAAAAATCCTTCAGGTTAAAAGGTTGTATTGAAAAACTTCATTAGACGCCCATAGGAGCAATTATTCCCAAATCGGAGCCTTTTGAGGAGACGTGAAACGAATAACTTTCTTTTGAAATTAGACGTCCCTTTACTCCATCTAGCTTCACGATATACATTTCTGGGCTCCCAACAGCAATGGATTTAACATTAATTCGTTATCTCTGGCAAGTTTTGATGGCTAACGTTCATAGTAGTCTCACAGAGTGCGGTCACACAAAGAGCTGTCGTGTGCATATCTACCCACTCCTCCCTCCATGTACTCTCCGCTCACACAGATAACCATTTACACCTACTGCAATCTTCAACCATGGTTTTGAAGGCAGCTTTCCAAACATATTGTAGTTTTGAATATAGTTGTAAACATGAGAATTTATCCTCCTTTAATTGAGTATCTGGGTCACTCATAACTGAGTATCAAAGCTAGTTAGAAGAAATGAGGGGGGACCTCTATTGAAAGTTATCGAATAGTGAAAGGCCTGGATAGAGTGGATGCGGAGAGGATGTTTCCACTAGTGGGAGAGTTTAGGACCAGAGACCATAGCCTCAGAATAAAAGGACGAACCTTCAGAAAGGAGATGAGGAGGAATTTCTTTCACCAGAGAGTGGTGAATCTGTGGAATTCCTTGCCACGGAAAGCTGTGGAGGCAGTGAATGGATATTTTTTAGGCGGAGATTGACAGATTCCTGATTACTACGGGTGTCGGGGGTTATGGGAAGAAGGCAGGAGAATGAGGTTGAGAGGGAAAGTTGAATGGCGGAGTAGACTTGATGGACCAAATGGCCTAATTCTGCTCCTATAACTTATGAACTAGTACCTTTCTTTGGAAATGTAATACCAGACCTGGCAATTATAAAGAATAATTCGCAATATGACATTATCAGATAGTAATACCCCATGAACAATATGATCTAAAAAACCTTCGGGAGAAAGATGATTCAGATCTTTTTCACACAGAGAGTGGTGAGTCTGTGGAATTCTCTGCCTCAGACGGTGGTGGAAGCCAGTTCTCTGGATACTTTCAAGAGAGAGCTAGATAGGGCTCTTAAGGATAGCGGAGTCAGGGGATATGGGAGAAGGCAGGAACAGGGTACTGATTGGGGATGATAAGCCATGATCACATTGAATGGTGGTGCTGGCTCAAAGGGCCGAATGGTCTACTCCTGCACCTATTGTCTATTGTCTAAATGCTTTCTAACCTTAAACCCCTGGTACTTGTGTTAGGGTTTACAGAGTTCAAGTATTATAATTTATTCCAAGTCACCGACAAGTTCCCCCCCCCCCCTTTTTTATGTTACAATGCCAACTATTTCATGCCAGAACAATATCTTTCAATAACCTTTTTATAATTCACCTCATTACTGTAGTTATATATTTACTTCAAAACAAACATGACATTGTATGCTTACGTTCTGTTTAAAGTGAGCAGCTGGCCAAAAGGACACCAATGTCAAGTTCTGAAATGGGTGTGTGAGTGTGGCACAAACACAGTTAACCTCTGTACACACTGGCCCATTGTATTCACTGGGAAAGGCACGGTGCAACACCGGGTTCTGCCTGACATGAGTTGTATTTGTAGTTTACTTTCTTTTGTGTGGAGCATGGGAAAGACTGCACCAGAGTTTACTGTGTCCTTCTAAATTCCTGGACATCAGACGCAATACTCGAAAATGTTTTATTCGTCGCTCCCGAGATATTCTCTGCCTCCGATCGTTTGCTACCTGACTTATTGAGAAGGATAAAATATGGAGGAGTCCATGCAGCAACACACCCTGTGTCAGTCCATCAGTTGTTTGTGCAGTGTTTGCGAGCTAAATGGTCAATCCAGCACCAATGCCTCTATGCAGCCATCCCATACCCATCAAAGACAGCGGCGGAAAGTCTGCATCTTCTCAATGATGCAGCCTCCACACTTGGCAAAGCTCTGCTCTCGTATCAAAACTCCTAGTCAGGCAGCATCCCTGGACAACATGGATAAGTGACTTTTCAAGCCGGGACCCTTCTTCAAACCCCTTTGGATCTGTAGAATGTAGCTTCAATATTCAGTCAATGTCTCTTGTGTAAAGGAAATCTACTAAATCACCCTTGATTTGGTATCAAGGAATCTGTGCTCGTTCCTTCCCTTAACATTCAATAAGTGCAGGTAAAGTCTGCTGGAAATGCCAGCAGGTCACTTTAAGAGAACAATACCGACCTTTGTGCCAGCGGGTTATAAAAACTTAATGGAGGCCCAAATAAATGTCTCTGTCCTTGTGCTCTTTTTGCGTTAACAAAACAAATGGCTCGGAATCAACAAAGGCACATTTGACCAGACCCCCTTTTTGCGTACGACGACACACTTATTGGTGAAAAAACACAGACAATGTCACTGTAAACAACCCTGCACATCTCAAACAAGTCCAGAAATCACCGATCGAACAATAATAACAATAATGCAGAAATAGATGATTTCAAGGATGCTGCAAATTGAGACTTGGACTTCACCTCAGAATGAAGGTTTCAAAGGTTTTTCGTGACAGGTCTTCTCGAATGTATACATTAAAGATCATGTGTTCTATAATTTTACAGTAAAATAATGATCCTTCAAGGTATCTGCTCACTTCGTGATGCACCACAATTCAACTTTCAACAGGTTATCATAATTAAAATAGCTACATAGCTAATTGCAGTATTAATACATTACAAAATTGTCGACACCAAATTCTAAATCTATTCCTAACCTGAGTTAACGGTGGGATTTTATTTTTGGACTCCATCACTGAAGTGGGAGGGGATGTGGACTGGACTGGAAGAAAACCTCATTATAAACACGCCACAAAAGACTCAAGCATTAAGGACACCCACAACAGAAGAAACATATGCAGAATGATCCATGGCCGAGAGCGTTGAAAGGGGGTCAAGCTATATAGGTAACCCCCCCCCCCCCCCCACCACCCCCCCACCCCCGCCTCCAGACCAGAAGGTGTCATTATTGTGCTCCAGTGAGATCAATGTAGAGATGTGTACTCAGTTTGATGATGTCATCAAGACTTGTGATGGCATCACCATCTTTCGCAGAGAGAGAGAGAGAGAGAGAGAGAGAGAGAGAGAGAGAGATTAGTAGAGATGACAATAATGTTCCAAAAAGTAATTTCTTCAGAAAACAGCGCATCTTCAAATTATCCGAGGCCTACGTCGAGCGACATCATCAAGACAAAGCCTACGATGGAGGTCCAGGAAGCGAGCTTGCCGTTCCCACTGCAAACAAGAACAAGGTTACAAAGTTTTCCCTTCGAGTGATTCAACGTCAGTGCTTTAAATGGCTTTAGAATGATTAGGAAAATTGAAGTGAGCTCACTACTTCCCTTTGCCTGAACTGGACGGTAAAATCCAGATTTTTCTCTGAAATTCGGCGGCACTGTGGCCTAGCGGTAGAGTTGCTGCCTTACAGCGCCAGAGACCCGGGTTCGATCCTGACTGTGGGTGCTGCCTGTACAGAGTTTGTACGTTCTCCCGCTGACCTGCGTGAGTTTTCTTCGGGATCTCCAGTTTCCTCCCACATTTCATAGACGTACAGGTTTGTAAGTTAGAAATAGGCAACGTTTCGGGTAGAAACCCTTCTTCAGACAAGCTTAGACCCGAAACGTTGCCTACTTCCTTCGCTCCATAGATGCTGCCTCACCCGCGGAGTTTCTCCAGCATTTCTGTCTACCTTCCAGCATCTGCAGTTCCTTTTTAAACAGGTTTGTAAGTTAACTGGCTTGGTAAAATCGTAAACTTGCCCCTCGTATGTTTAAGATAGTGTTAGTGGGCTGAAGGGCCTGTTTCCGCGCTGCGTCTCTAAACTAAACTAGGATATAAAATGCACCATTGAGAGAGTTTAGCTGACACACCAAATGTTGCCAACTTGCAAATTATCCGTGTGCCCATGGTCCACTTAACTTTTGCCCATGTCTCGAGGAGTCATTTACCAGGGAGGGCTCATTGTTTATTATGGGGTGGGGGTGGGACAACTCAGTGACATTTGGAAAAAAGGCATCGATTCAATCAGTTCAGTTTACTTTGGAGATACAGTGTGGAAACAGGCCTATTGGCCCACCGAGTCCGCACCAACCAGCGATCCCCGCATGCTAACATAGAAAACATAGAAATTAGGTGCAGGAGTAGGCCATTCAGCCCTTCGAGCCTGCACCGCCATTCAATATGATCATGGCTGATCATCCAATTCAGTATCCCGTACCTGCCTTCTCTCCATACCCTCTGATCCCCTTAGCCACAAGGGCCACATCCAACTCACTCTTAAATATAGCCAATGAACTGGCCTCAACTACCCTCTGTGGCAGAGAGTTCCAGAGACTCACCACTCTCTGTGTGAAAAAAGTCTTTCTCATCTCGGTCTTAAAGGATTTCCCCCTTATCCTTAAGCTGTGACCCCTTGTCCTGGACTTCCCCAACATCGGGAACAATCTTCCTGCATCTAGCCTGTCCAACCCCTTAAGAATTTTGTAAGTTTCTATAAGATCCCCTCTCAATCTCCTAAATTCCAGAGAGTATAAACCGAGTCTATCCAGTCTTTCTTCATAAGACAGTCCTGACATCCCAGGAATCAGTCTGGTGAACCTTCCCTCTATGGCAATAATGTCCTTCCTCAGATTTGGAGACCAAAACTGTACCAGACCTCCCAACATTTGATTGTCAAAATTCATAATATTTCCCCTCAAAATTCATATTTTTAAATGAAAATTCATAATATGTCGCGGCGCCCTATTCGGGGTCCCATGTCACAAATTCTAAATTGTGAAGAAGTATTTTAAATGCCAAAATGTGAAAAAGGTACATGTATGCTGAAACATTTATAATTCTTTGTTAAACTTTGATAAACTTGGCACTAGACTCATCTTAATTTCTCTCACTTGGGGTTGTTGCCGGCGGCTATGCGCCTGCGCACTGGTGCAGATCAGCGGGCTGCCGGCGGGCGGGTGCGGCACATGCGCACTTGGCCAGGTTGCCGGCGGGTCTGCGCCTGCGCACTGGGTGGGGGTGGAGGCCCGGTGATGGGGCTTTAAAGAAGGAACTGCAGATGCTGGAGAATCGAGGGTACACAAAAAGCTGGAGAAACTCAGCGGGTGCAGCAGCATCTAAGGAGCGAAGGAGATAGGCGACGTTTCGGGTCGAGACCCTTCTTCTAGCTGAAGAAGGGTCTCGACCCGAAACGTCGCCTATCTCCTTCGCTCCTTAGATGCTGCTGCACCCGCTGAGTTTCTCCAGCTTTTTGTGTACCCCCGGTGATGGGGCTGCCGCGAGCGGCCGGCTGGCGGCCGGCTGGCGGCAAGAAAGTGCCGCTGATCGCGCGGGCCGGCGCCGCCCGGGCTCTGGGCCGGGCGTGGCGTGGCTCGAAATGGCGCCAGGCCCGGCAACCCTCCCCCACTGCGCACGCGCGGCCACTGGGGCCCGGCAACCCTCCCCCACTGCGCACGCGCGGCCACTAGGGCCCGGCAAAGTGCCGCTGATCGCGCGGGCCGGCAAACCGGGGACACATGGCGCCGGCGTTCACCACGGGAGGAAGAATTTAGCGGGATAATTAGGGTACAAATCGGGATGGCGGGAAGGGAACCTAAAAAGCGGGAATATCCCGCCAAAAGCGGGATAGTTGGGAGGTCTGCTGTACGCAATACTCCAGGTGTGGTCTCACCAAGACCCTGTACAACTGAAGTAGAACCTCCCTGCTCCTGTACTCAAATCCTTTTGCTATGAAAGCTAACATACCATTCGCTTTTTTCACTGCCTGCTGCACCTGCATGCCTACTTTCAATGACTGGTGTACCATGACACCCAGGTCTCGCTGCATCTCCCATTTTCCTAATCGGCCACCATTTAAATAATAGTCTGCTTTCCTGTTTTTGCCACCAAAGTGGATAACCTCACATTTATCCACATTATACTGCATCTGCCAAACATTTGCCCACTCACCCAGCCTATCCAAGTCACCTTGCAGTCTCCTAGCATCCTCCTCACAGCGAACACTGCCCCCCAGCTTAGTGTCATCCGCAAACTTGGAGATATTGCCTTCAATTCCCTCATCCAGATCATTAATATATATTGTAAATAGCTGGGGTCCCAGCACTGAGCCCTGCGGTACCCCACTAGTTACTGCCTGCCATTGTGAAAAGGACCCGTTTACTCCTACTCTTTGCTTCCTGTTTGCCAGCCAGTTCTCTATCCACATCAATACTGAACCCCTAATACCGTATGCTTTAAGTTTGTATACTAATCTCTTATGTGGGACCTTGTCGAAAGCCTTCTGGAAGTCCAGATATACCACATCCACTGGTTCTCCCTTATCCACGCTACTAGTTACATCCTCGAAAAATTCCACAAGATTCGTCAGACATGCTGACTTTGTCCAATGATTTCACCACTTTCCAAATGTGCTGCTATCCCATCTTTAATAACTGACTCTAGCAGTTTCCCCACTACCGATGTTAGACTAACTGGTCTGTAATTCCCTGTTTTCTCTCTCCCTCCCTTCTTAAAAAGAGGGGTTACATTTGCTACCCGCCAATCCTCAGGAACTACTCCAGAATCTAAAGAGTTTTGAAAGATTATCACTAATGCATCCACTATTTCCTGAGCTACTTCCTTACGTACTCTGGGATGCAGCCTATCTGGCCCTGGGGATTTATCGGCCTTTAATCTATTTAATTTACCCAACACCACTTCCCGACTGACCTGGATTTCACTCAATTCCTCCTTTGACCCACAGTCCCCTGCTATTTCAGGCAGATTATTTATGTCTTCCTTAGTGAAGACGGAACCAAAGTAGTTATTCAATTGGTCCGCCATATCCTTGTTCCCCATGATCAACTCACCTGTTTCTGACTGCAAGGGACCTACATTTGTTTTAACTAACCTCTTTCTCTTCACATATCTATAAAAACTTTTGCAGTCAGTTTTTATGTTCCCTGCCAGTTTTCTTTCATAATCTATTTTTCCTTTCCTAATTAAGCCCTTTGTCTTCCTCTGCTGGTCTCTGAATTTCTCCCAGTCCTCTGGTATGCTGCTTTTTCTGGCTACTTTGTACGCATCATCCTTTGCTTTGATACTATCCCTGATTTCCCTTGTTATCCACAGATGCACTACCTTCCCCGATTTATTCTTTTGCCAAACTGGGATGAACAATTTTTGTAGTTCATCCATGCAGTCTTTAAATGTCTTCCATTGTATATGCACTGTCAACCCTTTTAGAATTAATTGCCAGTCAATCTTGGCCAATTCACGTCTCATACCCTCAAAGTTACCTTTCTTTAAGTTCAGAACCATTGTTTCTGAATTAACAATGTCACTCTCCATCCTAATGAATAACTCAACCATATTATGGTCACTCTTGCCCAAGGGGGCACGTACAACAAGACGGCTAATTACCCTTCCTCATTACTCAAAACCCAGTCTAAAATAGCCTGCTCTCTCGTTGGTTCCTCTACATGTTGATTTAGATAACTATCCCGCATACATTCCAAAAAATCCTCTTCCTCAGCACCCCTGCCAATTTGATTAACCCAATCTATATATGTAGATTGAAGTCACCCATTATAACTGTTTTGCCTTTGTCGCACGCTTTCTAATTTCCTGTTTGATACCATCCCCAACTTCTCTGCTACTGTTAGGTGGCCTGTACACAACACCCACCAGCGTTTTCTGCCCCTTAGTGTTTTGTAGCTCTACCCATACCGATTCCACATCCTCCAAGCTAATGTCCTTCCTTTCCATTGCGTTAATCTCCTCTCTAACCAGCAACGCTACCCCACCTCCTTTTCCTTTCTCTCTATCCCTCCTGAATATTGAATATCCCTGGATGTTCAGCTCCCAGCCTACGTCACCCTGGAGCCATGTCTCCGTGATCCCAACTATATCATAATCATTAATATCTATCTGCACTTTCAACTCGTCCACCTTATTACGAATGCTAGAACTATCCTACAAACTAGGGACAATTTACAATCTTTACCGAAGCCAATTAACCTGTACGTCTCTGGAAACCGGAGCACCTGGTGAAAACGTGGCCAGTGGGAGAATGTACAAACTCCATACAGACTGCACCCGTAGTTAGGACTGCACCCATGTCTCAAACCCGCGGGGGGGGGGGGGGAGCGGGCAGGGGGATAGGCAGTAGATAGGACTGTTGGGTGAACTCTGGTACCTCTGTCGGGGCCAAACGCTCTGACACCTGTGTACTGCCCAGGTGATGCCTGTGACATGATTGTACTGGGTTTTGTGCAAAATAACACATTTTACTGTATCCAGGTGGACGTGGCAATAAAGCATCGTTGAATCATTGTCTCTGTAAGGCAGCAACTCTACTGCTGCGCCGCCGTGCCACCCGTGCGTTGCATTGCATTGCAGGAAACCAATGAGGGCGTTCAAACTGCTCCTCGACACAAATCGCTGAAGGAATGAAAATTAAGCCACCCTGTTTTATTGAGGACAATTTCCGAATAAATTTGTAGCCTTTCGTCACTGGCATAGTACCAGCTTTGTACGTTCTGGAAGAACAAGGAACCTCTAACATCAGCCCAGCTGTTGGTGCTGGAAACGCAGCGGTGGGACTGATGCAAAGCAGAAGTGTAGTTAACAAAATACAATAAAAGTCACTCCACAGTGCTCGGTGCTTGCTAGTAAAGCGCAGCAAAAATGGCCTCAATAAAGGCCTGCAGCTGCTAATAGTTTGTCCACATACACATCTGGCCAGGAAATGGTGTTTGATGTGGCAAAGCTCAAAGGGGAGAACAGAATGGAAGTTTTGGAAGAAAAAAAATTGCACCTTCAAGCAATTGAGACCCAATATATTGCACGAAGCCCTGAGCAAGGGCAAGAAAACCTGACACCTCGTACCCAGTTAATGAAAGCGGCCATCTAAAAGGAGCACAAGCTGTTTACACCTGATTTAGAACATGTGCCAATGACAAAAATATAAATCTAAGAGCTCCTAAAGAACACAGTGTTTCAAAGGTTAAACATTGCTTTCACTCACAGGGACGAGATTACAAATTATTAGTGGAAGCTCATCTACCCTTTTTTAGTTCAGTTTAGAGATGCAGCACAGAAACAGGCCCTTCGGCCCTCCGAGTCCACACTGACCAGCGATCCCTGTACGCTAGCACTATCCTACACACTAGGGCCAATTTTACAATTTTACCGAAGCCAATTATCCTACAAACCTGTATGTCTTTGGAGTGCGGGAGGAAACCGGAGCACCCAGAGAAACTCCACGCGGTCACGGGGTAAACGCACAGTGCAAAGTCCGTGCAGGCAGCACCCGTAGTTAGGATCGAACCGGGGGCTCTGGCGCTGTAAGGCAGCAACTCTACCGCTGTGCCACCGTGACGCCCCTTTATCACTGGATCACTTTGTTGCTCAGCTTGTTGAAGCAGAGTTGAAGTAAATCTCTATCTCTTAGGCCGACCGTGGGAATCACTAAAGAATTGGCAATGAGTTCAGAGGCAATTATTCAATTGTAATGGTCTGCTCTTACTTATAAAGCAATTGAACTTGCTTACGTTGTGAAGCATCACCTGAACAGCTTTATTAAAACTTTATCTAACTGCAGATGTTTATGTGGAGGAAGGAACTGCAGGTGTTGGTTTGCACAAAATGCTGGATGGAGTAACTCAGCGGGACAGGCAGCGTTTCTGGAGAGAAGGAATGGGTGACGTTTCGAGTCGAGGCCCTTCTTCAGACTGCTTATTTTCCTGATGGTCATCTGACAAATGGGTGCCACCTGAAACTTTAACCTGCTGTGCCCTTTTTTAACATTACGTCAAACCTGACGGAATGAAGTAAATTAGACTCTCTCTGCTCTCTCTCTCTCTCTCTGAGCCCACAATCTGTTCCATTCCCGTGCTCTTTTCCCATCTCGAAAATTTGATTGAATGTTATTAAAGCTGTTTTCATCACCCTTTCAAACAGTGTATTTTCGATCATAACAATCTGCTGTGGGAAAGGAAATTGTGCAGTAACAGAGGGGGGTGGGGGGTGGAGTCTGTTATTGCCGATTGTCCGTTATAACCGAGTGAGGGGGGGTAACGTTGAACCCAAGGCCGGGAGGGAAGATACGTGGCGTTGCGGGCGGGGGGGGGGTTAAACAAGCGGTGATTCACAGGCCGGGGAGGCAGGGCCGGGCACGGTACTCATGCCACCTTCACGCTGCTTGCTCTCTCCTCCTCTACCGTAACCGGAAGCTCCCGCCACATGGCGCCAACCCGTGTTGGGTAACTGGCGGGAGTGAGGGGGGGGGGGGGGTGCAACTGGAGCCTCGGTCCGCTAAAACCAAAATCCGCTCTGTAGCATTATTGCGAGGGCTAACTGTCATATTTGGAGGTGTTTGTCTCAGTCTATGAGCCTGCGTTACTGCTGCAAGCAAGATTTACTCTGTACTTTGGTGCGGCATGTGGGCACAGCGGTAGAGTTGCTGCCTTACAGCGCCAGAGATGACGGCGCTGTCCGTACAGAGTTTGCACCTTCTCCCCGAGACCTGCGTGGGTTTTTCTCCGAAATCTTCGGTTTCCTCCCACACCCCAAAGACGTGCAGGTTTGTAGGTGAATTGGCTTGGTAGAAATGTAAAATTGTCCCTGGTGTGTGTGTGTAAGGTAGTGTTACTGTGCGGGGCTCGCTGGTACCCGTACTCCTGCACTTGACAATAGAGTCGAATTGACTTGTCCCTTGTCTGGTTAACTGGGAAAGACAACTGTGGTAAAACTCCACGAAGGTGTGGGGAACTATTCAGTGCTCACCTGAGCTGTGCTTCAGGAATGATGTCGTCGACTACCACATACACCATGGCACCGGCTGCAAAAGCCAAGGCGTAGGGCAGCAGGGGCTTGGCCAGGACCACGGCAAACGCACCAAATATTCCCGCCACGGGCTCCACCATTCCACTCAGCTGGCCGTACCTTTACAACAGGGAAACAATTTGACGCTGAATAAACAATTAAACCTCACAATTAGTTCAGTATAGAGAAACAGCTTGGGTAGAGGCCCTTCGGCCCACCGAGTCCGTGCCGACCAACAATCACCCCAAAACAAGTTCAAACCTGCAATTTAATAATAATAATAATAATAATAATAATCAAGTCAAGTCACTTTTATTTATATAGCACATTTAAAAAACAACTCTCGTAGCCAAAGTGCTTTACATTGGTATAAGAATAGTATAACAAACAACAGTGGTTCATAGATTAAATACAAACATCACTACGTACATATAGCCCTCGCTTGGGAGTAGAGTTTAGTTTTTAGTCTCGACTTAAAGGAGTCGATGGAGGGGCCAGTTCTGATGGGAGGGGGATGCTGTTCCACAGTTTAGGAGCTGCAACCGCAAAGGCGCGGTCGGTCGCCCCTGAGCTTATGCCTAGACCGCGGGATGTTCAGTAACCCCAAGCCGGCCGACCTGAGGGACCTGGAGGTGGAGTGGTGGGTGAGCAGACTTTTGATGTCGGTGGGGGCAAGCCCATTGAGGGCTTTGTAGACATGAAGGAGGATCTTGAAGAAAATAATAATAATAATAAATACTTTATTGATCCCCTCAGGGAAATTCAGATGTCCAGAAGCCAACAGAGATTAGAGATACAGCGCGGAAACAGGCCCATCGGCTCACCGCGTCCGCGTCAACCATTACCACTATCCTACGCACACTAGGGACAGTTTACACTTTTACCACACCAATTAACCTATTAACTTAGGAGTGCGGGAGGAAACCGGAGATCCTGGAGAAAGCCCACGTAGGTCACGGGGAGAACGTGCAAACTCCGTACAGACAAGCACCCGTAGTCAGGATCGAACCCGGGTCTCTGGCGCTGTCCCACCTCACCTCTCTTTTCCATCTTTCTCCCCCCCCCCCCCCGCTCCATCAGTCTGAAGAAGGGTCCGGACCGGAAACGTCGACTGTCCATCCCCTCCACGAGTGCTGCCCGACCCGCCGAGTTTTTCCAGCAGTCTGTTTCCAGACGAAGGTTTGGTATTGGGGCACGGTGTTCAACCCTGCCTTCCCAAACTGCATCTTGCGGGGTGCAGAATGGGGCGCGAACCAGAAAACATGGGATCAAATCGATGGGCCGATCTCTTCCAGAAACAAGTGCCAGCGTGCCGATCGGCTGTAATAATTCTCTCACGCCATGCGGCGTAAGAACACAGTGAGAAACTGCCTGATAGGAATTATCAGGAAACACGAGGTCTGCAGATAACACTAAGTATCTGCAGAGAAACCTGCTTTCTGTTGCTGTGCAAAACCACTCAAGCGCGATGACATGGAGATATGTGATCAAAGCAGGCCGTGTTGAAAAGAAAAAAGGTTTTATCTCACAAAAAAGACAGATTTACTTGGGAAGGAGACACAAAGTTAACTGCCAATAAGATAAGGCAGAAAAACAAAACAGCAAAGCGGGTGGTTTTTGACATTTAAAAACACGACACTGTTAGCTTTTCTTAGCAACAATCAAAACACTGAAGGCCTCCCAATTCAATCTAACTGATTTGCTGTTGTCCGTTCTTCTACACTGACGAGGAACAGTTAGCAACCAACCTCCCTGATCACTTAAAAGGAAGTTCTCCCTCTGTCTACCAGTCCCCCCCCCCAGTCATCGCACTAGTTTCATTGTTGAGTTTTACTGTTCGTATAACTCGTTATCACCTACACGACAGGTGACAATGGACCATTGTGGGCTCCGCCTTTCCATGATCATCTGAGTGAGAGTGAGAGTGAGTGAGTGAGGCCAGTGAGTGAGGTCAGTGAGTGGGCCCAAAGTGGGGCCCAGTGCAAATTGGAGGAACAGCACCTCATATTGCGTTTGGGCAGCTTACACCCTAGCGGTATGAATATTGACTTCCCCAACTTCAAGTAACCCTTGCTTTCCCTCTCTCTCCATCCTTCTCCCTTCCCAGTTCTCCGACCAGTCTGACTGTCCCTCTGATTACGTTTGGCTTTGTTGTCACCTTCTCCTATTTAACAATGGTCTATTCTACATTTTCCTTGATCTGCAACTCTTTTGAGCTCTTACACTTCCTTATCTCTGTAACTCCCTCTCCCCTAACACTCAGACTGAAGAAGGGTCACAACCAGAAACGTCACCTGTTCCTTCTCTCCAGAGATGCTGCCTCACCCTCTGAGGTACTCCAGCATTTGGTGCCTATCTTCTATTTCAACCAGCATCTGCAGTTCCTTCCTACAGGTTTGTAGGTTAATTGGCTTATGTGAATTGTCCCCAGTGTGTAGGATAGAATGGATGATCATTGGACGGTGTGGGCTGAAGGGCCTGTTTCCACGCTGTATCTCTAAACTAAACTACAGTCGTATTTAGTTTTGTTTAGAGATACAGCGCGGAAACGGGCCCTTCGACCCAACGCCGACCTGCGTTCCCTGCACAATAACACTATCCTACACACACTGGGGACTATTTACACTGACACCAAGCAAATTAACCCACAAACCTGTACGTCTTTGGAGTGTGGGAGGAAACCAAAAGATCTCGGAGAAAACCTCCGCAGGTCACGGGGAGAACGTACAAACTCCGTACAGACAGCAGTCGTAGTTGGGATCGAACCCGGGTCTCCGGCGCTGCATTCGCTGTGAGGCAGCAACTCTACCGCTGCGCCACCGTGACTGCCCTCGACCGTGCTCTTGACAACGGTGCGTTCATGGTGAGTTTGGGACAATTCAGGCTGAATATTTAGTGCATCTTCTTGCACTACTCTCTGCATATGCACAGCATGGAAAGTTTTTTAAATTTCATTTTTACATGTTAAGTTCTGAACTTTTCTCGAGTTTCTGAAGGGTGATGGTGCTTCCAGCTGTCACAATGACGCCAATAATGTTCCATTGCCAGATTATTACTTGATGTTATCCCATGGGACTGTGTTTTGTTTCCGCCATTCGAGACATGTTCAGCTTGAACAGTTTGAGAATCGTTCCAAGTGTAACACTGATCGTAAGGATCCATTCGAATGGTACAAAATACACCTTCCGGGTAAAAAATAAAAAAAAATTGCTGGAGTAACTCAGCGGGTCAGGCAGCTTCTCTGGCGAAAAAGAACAGGTGACGTTTCGGGTCGGAAACCCTTCTTCAATGAATAAGGTGATCAAGGACGAGTCTCACTCCGGACACTTCCTCTTCTCCCATCAGGCAAGAAGTGCAGAAATGTGAAAACTCATAGCTTCAAATTCAGAGACAGTTTCTTCCCAACTGTTATCAGGCAGCTGAACCATCCTACCACCACCGAGAGAGTGGTCCTGACCTACCAATAAGGCCAATTACCTTATTGAAGACCCTTGGACTATCTTTAATCAAACTTTACTGGACTTTATGTTGCACAAAACATTATACCCTTTGACTGGACATCTGCACACTGTGGGCAGCCTGATTGTAATCATCTATAGTCTTTATGCTGACCGGATAGCATGCAACAAAAAAGCGATTCACTGTATTTTGGCACACGTGACAATAAACTAAACTAAACTAAAATAAACCAAAATTGTAAATAATGATCGGAATATTTCAGTTCAGTTCATTTCATTGTCACGTGTACCGAGGTACAGTGAGGAGCTTGTGTTGCGTGCTAACCAGTCAGCGGAAAGACAGTACATGATTACAATCGAGCCATTTAACGTTTAGTGCAAGGTAGGGCCAGAAAGGTCCGATCAAAGATAGTCCGAGTGACACCAATGAGGTAGATAGTAGTTCAAGACTGAACTCTGGATGCAGTAGGATGATTCAGTTGCCTGATAACAGCCGGGAAGAAACTGTCCACAAATCTGGAGGTGTGTGCGTTTTCACACTCCTATAACTTTTGTCCGATGGGAGAGGGGAGAGGAGGGTGTGGCCGGGGTGCGACTCATCATTGATTATGCTGCTGGCCTTGCCGAGGCAGCGTGAGGTGTAAATGGAGTCAATGGAAGGGAGATTGGTTTGTGTGACTGGCTGCATCCACAACTCGCTGCAGTTGTGTTCAGCATATCCAGTTTGTATTCTGGATTTTTTAAGAAAAAAAAGAGTATTTTAAACATTCTGGTTCATTTTTTAAGTGGATTAAATCTGATTTTATATGATTCTTTACACACTCTTATCTTACTTACCAGAAAGCCTTCCATTTGGACACACCTGCACCGTGCAAAGGCAGGCTAACTGCAAGGCCTTCGGGGAAATTCTGCAGTCCAATCCCAATCGCTAAGTTCCTGTTAAGAAATAATAAAATTAATAAGTGGACCAACAAATGGAAGCAAAACTCGCAAGTTGATCACTCTGAGCATGAGATTCAAAACATTCAATAGGTTGATCGAAAGATACAGCATACGGATAAAGAAACGTTCCCTTTGGCCCTCCGGGTCTACGCTGGCCATCAATCGTATGTTTATATGTTTAGTTTAGTTTAGTTTAGAGACACAGCGCGGAAACAGGCCCTAATGCCCACCGAGTCCGCGTCGATCACCGGACACTTACACACATTAGGTACAATTTACAATGATACCAAGCCAATTAACCTACAAACCTGCACACCTTTGTTGTGTGGGAGGAAACCGGAGATAACGGAGAAAACCCACGCAGATCACAGTGAGAACGTACAAATTCAATACTGACAAGCTCCCCTGGTCGGGATCGAACCCAGGTCCCTGGCGTAGTAAGGCAGCAACTCTATCTGTGCGCCGCCGTGCCGCCCTTGTCAGGACTGTGCCGCTCTCCGGCTTTTGCATGCGCTGCCTACATGCCGGGAGCAATTTCCTGAGGCCAATTAACCTACAAATCCGCACGCCTTTGGGCTGCGGGAGGAAACCAGAGCACCCTGAGGAAATCCACGCGGTCACAGGGAGAACCTGCCAACCCCGCACGGGCAGCACCCGAGGTCAGGATCAAACCGGGGTCTCCACCGCTGTGAGACCGACAGCGGCTCAGCAGCTTCCCTTCTGCCAGTCAACAATGATGAATGGAAATACATTCATTTGAATTTCCGTGTGTTTTCACTCTTCGTGTAGGGAGATTGCAGCAATCCATCAGTGCCCGGATGATTTATGGGTTACCGTTTATTTCCTAATAGCAATCTACAAAATAGGATGTGTTTTGCTTAAAAATGTGCCGCAAATTCATTTTAATTACCTATCTGGGACACATGACAATAAACTCTCTTGACTTGACTCGAATTACCTGCATCTAAAACGAACAATGAAAAATCAGCACTTGTCAAGTATTTCTGCAACACTGCACCACTGAGATGATACAAGAGAGAAAAAAAAACGTGTTTTTGCCACCCCCTCCCCTCCCCCGTTCATGATGTTGATAAAACTTTGGAACTGGAATTCCCGCAGACTAAAACAATTGGTCCGACTGCCGCCCAAATTAATCATAACCACTTTCTGACTGGGACTGTGGACAAGTTGCTTAAGTGAGTTGTTCAGTATTGGCACAGTGCAAGATGGATGTTAAGGCAAGGTCAACGGGACGGGATTCATTCACTGTTACCACTTGTTCAGGAAACCACGTCAACAGGAATGATGAATGGACGACTTTGAAACTGCGGCTCATGAACAAGCACAAGACTTGTGTCATGAATCTCATACATCAGTGGAGTATGCATCACTGCACAATGATCTAACATTGCGTTATATATTATTTTGCTGTCATAAGCTTCAATAATATTTCGCTATCGTAAGCTACAATAATAGCACGTAGAACAGTAGTGCACAAGAGCGGGCCATCATGGTCCAAAGACGTGCAGCTTTGAAGGTTAATTGGCTTCTGTAAATTGCCCCTAGT
>CM069153.1:42341940-42569440 GCA_035221665.1 Okamejei kenojei | reverse complement strand
GAGCTAGAATGAACGGGTGATCGATGATCGGCAGGGAATTGGTGGGCCGAAGGGCCTGTTTCCATGCTGTATCTTTAAAAGTAAAAGTAAAATGAGTTGGGATAGAGATTTTGAAAAATCAGTCTTCATAAAAAACAACAAAATGAAGGCCTTGGGAGGAAATGAATATTCATTTCATTTTTACGTTGTTCAGTTTAGTTTTTTGTCACGTGTACCGAGGTGCAGTCAGTCAGTCAGCAGAAAGACAATATATGATTACAATCGTGCCGATTACAGTGTAGATACATAATAGATAATAGACAATAGACAATAGGTGCAGGAGTAGGCCATTCGGCCCTTCGAGCCAGCACCGCCATTCAATGTGATCATGGCTGATCATCCCCAATCAGTACCCTGTTCCTGCCTTCTCCCCATATCCCCTGACTCCGCTATTTTTAAGCGCCCTATCTAGCTCTCTCTTGAAAGCATCCAGAGAACCTGCCTCCACCGCCCTCTGAGGCAGACAGTTCCACAGACTCACCACTCTCTGTGAGAAAAAGTGTTTCCTCGTCTCCGTTCTAAATGGCTTGCTCCTTATTCTTAAACTGCGGCCCCTGCTTCTGGACTCCCCCAACATCAGGAACATGTTTCCTGCCTCTAGCGTGTCCAAACCCTTAACAATCTTATATGTTTCAATGAGATATCCTCTCATCCTTCTAAACTCCAGAGTGTACAAGCTCAGCTGCTCCATTCTCTCAGCATATGACAGTCCCGCCATCCCGGGAATTAACCTTGTAAACCTCCGCTGCACTCCCTCAATAGCAAGAAAGATAAGGGAATAACGTTTAGTGCAAGGTAATGCCAGCAAAGTGCGGTCAAGGATAGTCCGAGGGATATCAGAGGTAGACGGTAGTTCAGCACTGCTCTCTGGTTGTGGTAGGATGGTTCAGTTGCCTGATAACAGCTGGATAGAAACTGTTAAATGAAATCTGAGGGGAAATTTCCGACTTGAGTGTTTGGCCCTGAAAGGATTATCACAGTAGCCTTTTTGGTTCATAGGAAAGTCAGGGGTTATGTGCAACATGTGTAAAAGTGGAGCTGAGGTCAAGATCAGAGAAACCATGGTCTTATTCTCCATCTACCTCAATGGAGGCACTCGGACTATCTTTAATCAGACTTTACTGGACTTTATCTTGCACTAAACATTTAGCTTTTTAGTTTTAGTTTTTTAGTTGCCTAGTCCTCGCCACTCAGCGACCGCCACACATTATACTACCCTACACACACCTGGGACAATTTTACATTGATACCAAGCCGATTAACCTACAAACCTGTATGTCTTTCAAGTGTGGGAGAAAACCGAAGATCTCAGAGAAAACCCACGCAGTTCTCGGGGAGAACGTACAAACTCCGTACAGAGAGGCAACCGTAGTCAGGATCGAACCCGGGTCTCAGGCGCTGTGAGGCAGTAGCTCTCAAGCACCTTTCCGCTGCAAGGTTATTCTGTCTATTCTGTAACTGTACAATGTGGACAACTTTATTGTAATCATGTATAGTCTTTCTGGATAGCACCCAACGAAAAAGCTTTTCACCGTACCTCGGTACACGTGACAATAAACTAAACTATTAAGGAGCAGAACAGGTTAGAGAAGCCTTGTGGCCAATGTTACCTCCTTTTCTTGCATCCTGTGATATTTGCTGGACCACTTGTAGTGGAAGGCAGTTGCCAACACAAGCCCCATGCATCTGCTAACCAACTGCAAAACGGAAGGACGAGTGGCTGTTCCAGCATTGGCCACAGGAGGCGCCTCCCCAGGGACACAGAGGCAGTCGGGAGAGAAGAGGGGCATCGGGTCAGGAAAGCATTACATCGGGATAACTCACAGCATGGTTTTGGAGCAACTCCATCCAAAACCCCATGAAATTGCAGCGAATTGTGGACGCAGCCCAGACCATCGCACAAACCAACCTCCCTTCCATTGACTACAATTTTACCTCACGCTGCCTCGGAAAGGCCAGCAACATAATCAAGGACGAGTCACACGCTGGCCGCTCCCTCTTCTCCCCTCTGCCATCGGGCAAAAGGTATAGAAGTGTGAAACTACACACCTCCAGAATCTGGGACAGTTTCTTCCCAGCTGTTATCAGGCAACCAAATCATCCTACCACAGCCAGAGTGAGCAGTCTTGAACTACTATCTATCTCATTGGTGACCCTCGGACCATCTTTGATTGGACTGTACTGGCTTTACCTTGCACGAAACATTGTTCCCTTATCACGCATCTAATACACTGTAAATGGCACGATTGTAATCAATGTATTGTCCTTCCGCTGACTGGTTAGCACGCAACAAAAGCCTTTCACTGTACCTCGATACACGTGACAATCAGCTAAACTGAGCTGGGTCGTGGGTCTGCAACAGCCTGGGGCGTACCTGGATCAGGGGCGCTCCAGTACTTCCAGCATGTGGCGTCCAAAGACGTTGGACTTTTCTTTGCAAACTGCGCCAAAATATGGGTTGTGCAAATGAATTTCATTGTGCTGTGCGTATGTGACCCTTTTATGGCCCCCTTGATAGGGATAGTAAACGGTCTTCCCAACATCGCTCCCAGTCGTAAGATGGCGCAGTTATCCCATCCTGTCATTTTTAGTTTATCATCGCATGTGCGGGCGAGGTAGAGTGTAGAGCTTTCGTTGCCTGCGTGGAAAGTCAGTGGAAAGACAAGGCATGATTACCATCAGTCTGAAGAAGGGTGGAGACCCCAAAACGTCACCCATTCCTCCTCTCCAGAGATGCTGCCTGTCCCGCTGAGTTAATCCAGCATTTTGTGTCCATACATGATTACAACCGAGCCCTGTACGGTGTGCAGACACCGGGCGTATCCGATCCCTGTCCCACCTCAGCCAACACATTTGCCGCAACACAAATGTGGAGGGAGCAACCATAAGGCAGGTGGAATTAACGTTGCAGGGACCTCATCGACTCCCAGAAGAGAGTGAAGCATTGACGGGGGGAAATCTGGTAATCGGAATATCTTGCCCTGAGCCACGCAAGGAGAACAACATCATCAGTCAAAATACATTGGATCCTTGTCCTCTCCAGCACAAGCATTCCCTGGTGGTTCAGACCAAACAAATTACTTACAGCTTTAAACACACATCCTTCCCAGTTGCTACTGACAACCCAATACACTCTCCTCCAAGCACAGTGCCGGCTAAATGTACAATGGCTTTCTGAAAAAGTCAGTCTGTGCGCTTTTTAAAATCAATTATAAAGAAGGTTCCTGTGCCACATGTGTGCAACATGATTAATAGCCCATTTTCACGACTGAAATGTTAATCTGTTCTCTGTGCATCTAACATCTCATTATTCACGTTGCTCCTGGCCAACCACTAACTATACAACGTTTGAAACACGGTGAGACTGGCCTGTTTAATATTGCGAGTCACCTCATATTGGGGAGAGGGGGGTGAAATGTGACCTTGAGAAGATTTTCGTTTTTAAGCCCAGAGCTGTTCCCATCCAATTATTCAAATCGAAGATCAAATTTTCTTTCCTTCTTCACAGTTCGACTTAACGTATTACTGCAGGGAACTAGTGGGAAATTGTGGCAGGAACATCATATTCGGAACACCAAGCAGCACGCCTCATGCCACCATCCGCAGCCTGCTTTCACATGCTTCACTGTGCCTTTTACGCCGCTATTATGCTCAAAATCCAGTGGATCTGTTTAATCCAGATGGTTCCTGCGCTCAGTACAAATATGATGCTATGCAAGTTGTGAGCTGTTAGTGCCTGCTGGGAGGGGAAGAAGCCGCCACTGCAATACCTAATAACTGGAAACCGGAGCTGCTGAGTACAAAAGTCTATCTGTTCACGGCACACAACAGTCCCGACATCTGCAAATCAGTCTCCTGCACACACGCAAGGCAGATCAAGTTGAAAACTCCCGTTATGAGGACTTCACTTTTTTCAAAGCTGCCTTTAAGTAAAGTTTAGTTTAGTTTAGAGATACAGCGCGGAAACAGGCCCTTAGGCCCGCTGAGTCCGCACCGACCAGCGATCCCCGCACGCTAACACTATCCTACACACACTAGGGACAATTTTATATTTATACCGAGCCAATTAACCTGCAAACCTGTACGTCTTGTGTGGGAGGAAACCGAAGATCTCGGAGAAAACCCACGCGGTCGCGGGGAGAACGTACAAACTCCGTACAGCCAGCATCCGTAGTCATGATCAACCCGTGCCTCTGGTGCTGTAAGGCTGTAGCTCTACTGCTATGCCATCCATCTTCCCAGGACTGATTGAAAAAATAGGGCAAGGCCACCAAGTAGCTTTGTGTGTCTTACTTCAACAGAGTAACATAATTGCTGTGAAAACTGAAAGGTTGTTACCAAGCTCAGGGGGAGGCTGAGCAGGCTAGGACTTTATTCCTTGGAGCGCATGAGGATGAGGGGTGATCTTATATGGTTTAGAAATACAATGTGGAAACAGGCCCTTCGGCCCACTGAGTCCGCGCCGACCAGTGATCACCCCGTACACTAGCGTTATCCTACACACAAGGGACAATTTACAGAAGCCAATTAACCTACAAACCTGTACGTCTTTGGAATGTAGGAGGAAACCGGAACACCCTTAGAAAACCCACGCAGATCACAGAAAGGCCCTTCGGCCCACCGGGTCCGCGCCGACCAGCGATGCCCGCACGTTAACACTACCCTACACCCACTAGAGACAATTTTTACATTTACCAAGCCAATTAACCTACAAACCCGTACGTCTCTGGAGTTTGGGAGGAAACCGAAGATCTCGGAGAAAGCCCAAGCAGGTCACGTGGAGAGCGTACAAACTCCGTACAGACAGCACCCGCAGTCGGGATCGAACTCCGGCGCTGCATTCGCCGTAAGGCAGCAACTCTACCGCTGCGCCACCGTTGGCTGCCCACGGTGATCGTGAAAATGTGTATGAGTTGGATCCGGTCCAAACATCGGGAAGTGAAGCACTGAAATCAAATCTGATAGAGAAACAACTTTTGAATTCAAAAACAGTCCAGAGAGTGACTCAGCACCAAAACTTGTAACAAGAGCAAGGGGACTCCAAAAAAACAATGACCACACGAGATTACAGTCGCTGCATATTAAATTTGTAAGATGGAAAGTTACAAACATCTCGCTTTTTGTTTATTAAAGAAAACCATAGCAGAGCGGCAGGGTGGCGCAGCAGTAGAGTTGCTGCCTTATGGAGCCAGAGACCCGGGTACGATCCTGACCCTGGTGCTCGTACCGTACGGAGGCTGTACGTTCTCCCCGTGACCTGCATGGGTTTTCCCCAGGGTCTCCGGTTTCCTCCCACACCCCAAAGACGTACAAGTTTGTGGGTTAATTAGCTTGGTATAACTGTAAACTGCCCCCCTTTGTGTGTGTAGGATAGTGCAAGGGTGCGGGGATCGCTGGTCGGCACGGACTCGGTGGGCCGAAGGGCCTGTTCCCACGCTGTATCTCCAGACTGAACTGAAAGTAAATATATCTTAAAGCAAAGAACAACCAGCAGTTGTATAGGGGTCTGGTAAGACCACATCTGGAGTACTGTGTACAGTTTTGGTCTCCTAATTTGAGGAAGGACATCCTTGTGATTGAGGCAGTGCAGCGTAGGTTCACAAGATTGATCCCTGGAATGGCAGGACTGTCATATGAGGAAAGATTGAGAAGACTAGGCTTGTATTCACTGGAGTTTAGAAGGATGAGGGGGGATCTTATAGAAACGTATAAAATTATAAAAGGACTGGACAAGCTAGATGTAGGAAAAATGTTCCCAATGTTGGGCGAGTCCAGAACCAGGGCCCACAGTCTTAAAATAAAGGGGAGGTCATTTAAGACTGAAGTGAGAAAAAACCCTTTTTCACCCAGAGAGTTGTGAATTTGTGGAATTCCCTGCCACAGAGGGCAGTGGAAGCCAAATCACTGGATGGATTTAAGAGAGAGTTAGATGGAGCTCTAGGGGCTAGTGGAATCCAGGGATATGGGGAGAAGGCAGGCACGGGTTATTGATTTGGGACAATCAGCCATGATCACAATGAATGGCAGTGCTGGCTCGAAGGGCCGAATGGCCTCCTCCAGCACCTATTTTCTATGTTAAGAACATGCTATTGTCTCCATATCCACGCACGTGTCCATATTGTGATTCCCGTGGTGTGCCTGTTTAGAAATGGGACAGAAAAGCAACAAGAGCCTGCAAACCGGTCACATGGTTAATCTTTGGCTGGAGAGAAACTGTGCCTTCAGTGTGTTCATGACCAAACATTAAACAGCTGAAAAGAGAAAGAAGACTCACGAATGGGCCTGTTCCGAAAGAGTCACCCCTGACAGCATCGTTATTGTCAATGCAGTGACATGCTTCAAGGTGAACCTTCTCAATCTTCTCAGCCGCATTCCTGCCGCACAATTTACTGGGCGACGTACAGAACCTTGTAAAAAATTAAGTATTCGAAAATGATCAGACTGTAAAAGGAACCCATTGTTTTATGGTGACCCATGGCTGAGCATTTACCATTGAAATTACTCATAATTACGTCCTCCTTTAATTACGGCTAAACGATGGAATTGGACACAGAAAACAACGACTCCATTTTAATTATAAGGTGGGGCACCACTGCCTTCAGCCCCCACATTAGGTCTGTGCTCCTGAGATTTTGGTTGACTCCAAGCTCCAGAGGCAGGAAGTCAAATAGTCAAAGAGTGGCACAGTGTGGAAACAGGCCCTCCGGCCCAACCTGCCCACACCGGCCAACATGTCCCAGCTACACCTGCCCGCATTTGGTCCATATCCCTCCAAACCTGTCTCATCCATGTACCTGTCTAACTGTTTCTTAAACGTTGGGATAGTCTCTGCTTCAACTACCTCCTCTGGCAGCTTGTTCCATACACCCACCATCCTTTGTGTGAAAAAGTTACCCCTCAGATTCCTATTAAATCATTTCCCCTTCATCTTAAACCTCTGGTCCTCGATTCACCCTCCTCTGGGCAACAGACTCTGTGTATCTACCCGATCTATTCCTCTCATGATTTTATACACCTCTGTAAGATCATCGCTCATCCTCCTGCACTCCAAGGAATAGAATCTCAGCCTATAATTATTTTTGTAACTTATTAAATTTGTAACCAAAAGGGCCTGTCCCACTGTACGAGCTAATTCAAGAGCTCTCCCGAGTTTAAAAAAAATCAAACTCGTGGTAAGCACGTAGGATGTATGTAGCGGGTACGTCGGAGCTATGGACGTCTATTAGCGGCTCGCAACGCTAACGGCAGGTATTCGAGAAAGGCGGTAAGCTCGGGAAGACTCGTGAAGCTTTTTCAACGTGTTGAAAAATGTCCACGCGAGCCCCGAGTACCTACGAGCGGCTATTACCGTAATTCTCCGAGTTCGAATCAGGGAAAACTTGGGAGAGCTCTTGGATTAGCTCGTACAGTGGGACAGGCCCTTAACTTTCCTATCCTATTTACAACTCTATCAGTTAATGCTTTCTGCTGGTGGAATTAAAGTCATTAGGAACCAGGACAATTGGCATCTTCCCGATCTATTTCTGATCTTATACACTTCTATTAAGTGTTTAAGGAAGCTTGATTCCACGTCTTTTGGAGCAGGTTGAGCCAGCGATTACGCGGACAGTGGGGAACTGTGTACAAAGTTGGATAGCTTGATCCAAGTCGTACATTTTCACCAACATGAAGGAACCATTTCCAGCCTCAGAGTCTGCATCGCACATGGTGTTACGGCACACTCGGTCAACAAACATTTCAAATGGCGGAGTTTCAAAAGGTACAAAATTCCACGAGGACCATTTGTTACTGACGAACGGCAAACACAACTAGTGTCTGAAGAAGAGTCCTGACCCAAAACGCCCTCCAGAGATGTTGCCTGGCCCGCTGAGTTACACCAGCAGTGTGTAAGAAAGAACTACAGATGCTGGTAAAATCGAAGGTAGGCACAAAATGTTGGAGTAACTCAGCGGGTGAGGCAGCATCTATGGAGAGAGGGAATGGGCAACAGTTCTCGACCCGAAACATCGCCCATTCCTTCTCTCCATAGATGCTGCCTCACCCGCTAAGTTACTCCAGCACTTTGATTCCATTTGCCTGCATTTGACCCATATCCCTCTAAGCCTTTCCTAACCATGCACTGTCTAAATGTTTTTTAAACATTGCCATTGCACTTTCTTCTACTGCTTCTTCCGGCGTCATTCCATGCATGCATCAACCTTTCCATGAAGAAATTGCCCACTACATCGTACCCTTCTCACCCTAAACCTACCGTCCTTCATTCCTTACTCCCCTAACCTGGGGAAAAACCTATGACCATTCACCTCATCCATACCTCCGTCAAACTACTGCCCAACTTGCCTACACTGACCTACATGCCCTATAGAAGGTTATGGGTCAAACACAGACAGGTGGGACTCTCTACACTAGTCCAACCTCCCTCGTTTGACCCATATCCTTCCAAACCTGTCCTATCCATGTAAATGCCCAAATGTTTTTTAAACATTGTGATAGTACCTGCCTCAACTACCTCCTCTGGCAGCTCAATTCCATACACCCACTACCCTTTGTGTAAAAAAGTCGCCTCTCGGGTTCATATTAAATCTTCCCCCCCCCCCCCCCCTCACCCGAAATGTGATCTTGGGTTCACGATTCCCCTACTCTGGGTAAAATACTCTGTGCATTTACCCTATCTATTCCTCTCATGATCCTATACACCTCGATAAGATCTCCTCTCCTACTCCTACAAGAGTAGACTCCCTCCTCTTGATCAGCTCAATGCAAGGTTCAGTAATGTCGTTTTGCTCGTTGGTCTTTCTACTAACTTTGTCAAAAAGATCCCCTGGACATACCTAAAAAAAATCTGCCTCCTCTCAGTCTTTTCCGAGAAGGCAGTCCTAGTTGATAAATGGAAAATTTAAATCCAGTTGTACTGTAACCCTATTTTAAAATTATTTTAAAACGTTTTTAGTTTGGAGATACAGGGCGGAAACAGGCCCTTCGGCCCATCGACTCTGCACCGACCAGCGATCCCCGCACAATAACACTATCCTACACACACTAGGGACTATTTACAACAACAGCAAGCAAATTAGCCTGCATGCCTGTACTTTTATGTAGTGTGGGAGGAGGCCGAAGATCTCGGAGAAAACCCATGCAGTCACGGGGAGAACGTACAAACTCCGTCCAGCCAGCACCCGTAGTTGGGATCGAACCCGGGTCTCCGGCTTTGCTTGTTCCTAACTCTACCCATGAGGCTTCATGTAATAGTATCCATTCTGCTGGAGTGAGTTAAGGGCCTGTCCCACTGTACGAGGTAATTCAAGAGTTCTCCCGAGTTTTCCCGATTCAAATTCGGAGAATGTCCGTAGCGTGTCCGTAGGAGTTCCCGGATGTCTTGTAGCGGCTCGTATGAGTAAAAAGTAACCATTTTTTTCATCACGAGTTTTTTTTACTCGTGGACATTTTTCACAGTGTTGAAAAAACTTCACGAGTTTACCGGATTTCCCGAGTACCTACCGTTACTCGTACGAGCCGCTACGAGGCATCCACGGACTCCTACGGACCTGCTATGGACATTCTCCGAGTTCGAATCAGGGGAAAACTCGGGAGAACTCTTGAATTACCTCGTACAGTGGGACAGGCCCGTTAGGCATTTTGTGTCAGGGAATGTGCGAGAGTTTGAAAGTTGTTGGCAACAGTTCCCAGCTGTTATCGAGCAACTGAATCACCGAGCACAACCAGACAGCAATCTGGTATCTATCTATCTCATTGGTGACCCTCGGACTGTCTTTGATCGGACTTTACTATCTTTTTCCTCGCACTAAACGTTATCCCCTTATTATGCATCGATACACTGTAAATGGTTCGATGGTAATCGTGTGCTGTCTTTCCGCTGGTGGGTTAGCACACAGCAAAAGTGTTTCACTGTTACCTCGGTACACGTGACAATAAACCCAACTGAACTGAATTGAACTTGTAGTTCTCCCCAGTTCAACCTGTTAGCACTGTCAGGCCATTTACAAGGGATTGGTGGGAACTCTTTGCTGCCTCAGAAAGTTCCATTCTTGATATGTGGCCAAGGACTCCCATCAGGAAAAGTAACAGGATGTTTTCTTAAAATCAGGGCTGGAATTCAAATGACGGTAATTCATTCCACTCCGGCCCCCCCCCCCCCCCCCCCCCCCCCCCCCCCCCCCTCCCCCCTTCTATTTCCACGGATCAAAATCACTCCGTTTCAGACCAATTCAGATTGGCCCTCCAGCTAAGTCTTAAAGACTGGGTATTTATGCAAAGTCAGAAATCACAATGGAATAAAAACGATGTAAAATTCATTCCTTGTGTTTGTAGCGTTGCCAACCAACTGTGTTTAAAAACAATCAATCTGCTAACTCTCACTTTACATGAATTTCTGAGTTTTGAGCTGTATCTGTCTAGTCAGATCTTTGTGGAACACACAGAGTCCCACAGCTCATTGCCACAGTCAGGCAAGTACACCAACGCATCTCCAGACACACAATAACAACGACATTTGTGTAGGAAAGAACTGCAGATGCTGGTTTAAATCGAAGGTAGGCACAAAAATGCCGGAGTAACTCAGCGGGACAGACAGCATCTCTGGAGAGAAGGAACGGGTGACGTTTCGGGTCGAGACCCTTCTTCATACTGATTACAAAGACATTCGTACTGGATTTGACTTCATCCACTCTCTGGGCGAATGCTTCTGGATGGCTACTTCTTACATCACGTCCCTTGCAAAGGTTCTCAGATTTTCAGTAATTTCATCTTTATTCCCACAGTGGAAGGACATGGGGGGAGAAGGAAGCGTGTTTTAAAACAACGTTTTTTGGCAGCAAGGTCATAAAACATCAGCAACTCAAACTTATGCACAGTGCTCCACTGTTTATTTAATGCACGTTTTCTTGTCACTTGAGTAACTGGGCCTGATTGGGTCTCTTTCTGGCACAAGTACAAACTAGGACACAATGACGCCTCACGTGTCCTATATAAAGACAGTTTTCATCACCGTACTAAGTAGCACGGAAGATGTATGTGAATGATACACCAGCATGGCTTAAGTTCCCTCCTACACAAGAGTCGATGTCAGGAAGGAACTCCTATTATTTTACGCTTTTTTTCAAAAAAAGCGAAACAAAAAGGTTTTGTTCGTGCGGTGAAACTGGAGTCCATTTATTCTTTCCATCCCTCCCCCATTTCTGGATTTTGCATATTAAGACATTTATGGCAAATCTCTTCAGCTGTTATAGAGTGTTAGAGTGATACAGGGTTGAAACAGGCCCTTCGGACCAACTTGCCCACACTGTCGCAGCTACACTAGTCCCACCTGCCTGCGCTTGGTCCATATCCCCTCAAACTTGTCCTATCCATGTTCTGTCGAAAAGTAGCATTAGTTCTGCCTGCCAAGCCTGAGGAAACCTTACTGAGTTGACTTACATTTCTCCAGGCCTCCTGTCACTGGCACCTGAAGGCCAATTCTTCGCTGAAAGGTAACACAGAGCATTTGACTCGCCACACGCTGGTGATGAGAGTCAGACCCATAGTTCAATGTGTGAGGAAAACTAGATGTGAATTGAGAAAGAACTTCTGCGAGAGAAATTTGGGACTTCTTTCGTTCATGCCTCTCGGCACCTGAAGTGATTCAAATACACTATCTCGCTGGAATTTAGGAGATTGAGGGGGGATCTTATAGAGGCTTACAAAATTCTTAAGGGGTTGGACAGGCTGGATGCAGGAAGATTGTTCCCGATGTTGGGGAACTCCAGAACAAGGGGTCACAGTTTAAGGATAAGGGGGAAGTCTTTTAGGACCGAGATGAGAAGATCCTTTTTCACACAGAGAGTGGTGAGTGTGGAATTCTCTGCCACAGAAGGTAGTTGAGGCCAGTTCATTGGCTATATTTAAGAGGGAGTTAGATGTGGCCCTTGTGGCTAAAGGGATCAGGGGGTATGGAGAGAAGGCAGGTACAGGATACTGAGTTGGATGATCAGCATAGATCATATTGAATGGCGGTGCAGGCTCGAAGGTCCGGATGGCCTACTCCTGCACCTATTTTCTATGATTCTATGAAATGATCAAGCTGCACCTTCTCCCAAAGTTAATGCAATCATGTTTAACAGGGAGCAAAGGATCTTGAATACGGAACCACAATGAACTGCAGATGCTGGTTTATAAAATTAAATGACACAGAGTGCTGGAGTAACTCAACGGGCCTGGCAGCGTCTCTGGAAAAGATGGATAGGTGACATTTCAGGTCGGGACCCATGAATGCTGTCTCCTATGTTTAATACATACAACAAACTCATAATTAAGCATTTCATTAAAGCCTGAAAACGGTAACGTCCTGGTTCAGGAACAACTTCCTCCCCACAGACATCAGGCTATTACAGTATATCTGTGTTGTGAATCAGGAGAGTGAGAGGGAAAAACAAAGGGCATCTCTTTTCCTTTGAGCGGATTTGCTAGAAAATTCCTCTGTATGAAAGGCAAGGGAATTGCCCACGTATGAGATCAGCAGAGTGACACTTGTAGTGAAGTATTTATACTCTTTCAGGAAAAAAACCTATAAAAACAAACCTGAGAACCATTACTTCAGCAAAAGTGTTGGCTCACAAACTGTTACAGACTTTTCTTTCAAATGGATCGTCTTGTGTATTTTGCCTCCGTCAAAAAGTCAGGTGGCAGGATAAAAATAATGTATATTTCTCCAGATATGTGAATGTAAGATGGGTGCCCTTGCTTTCCCTCTCTCTCCGTCCCTACCCCACCCTAGTTCTCCGACTAGTTTCCCTGTCCTCCTGGTTCATTCTACTGATAGTTTACTGATTGTAAGCCTCGTTGTCACCTCAGCTAACAATGCACCAACCATTCTAGATTTCCTTGATCATCGGCTGCTTTGATCTATCATTTTCACACCTTACCCTTCTGTATCTCAGGTCTCGCTCTCCCCTGACTCTCAGTCTGAAGAAGGGTCTGGACCCAAATCGCCACCATTCCTTCTCTTCAGAGATGCTGCCTGTTCCGCCGAGTTACGCCAGCATTTTGTGTCTACCTTCAGTGCAAACCAACATCTGCAGTTCCTGCGCAATTTTTCTGCCATTGCCAGTTCCAGAGTTGACAGCACAGTAGCTGCCATTTTGATGGTTGCATGGTTACAGATATCTCTCGCAGGTGGCTAAAATTGGTGGCGGCCCAATTTAAATGTGCAAAGATCAATGCTTCACCTCCACCTGTGATACTGGAGATGAACTCAAAATGCTGGAGTAACTCAACAGGACAGGCAGCATCTCTGGATGGAAGAAATGGGTGACGTTCTGGGTCGAGACCCTTCTTTAGTCTGAGAGTCAGGGGAGAGGGAGTCTAGAGATAAGAATGGGTAAGGTGTGAAAATGAGAGATCAAAGGGGATGAGGATCGAGAAAAATGCAGGATGAATCATTGTTTCTAGGGCACTGGGTCAAGGCAGGACTGGGCTTATATCTGACCTGTTTTTCCCCACCGCTCCTTGCTAAATTGCCAGCCTAAACTGACACTGGATATAGTTAATCCAGTAACGGTTCTGGCAGTCACTGAATAACTCATTGTCTTGCATAGAGACCAGGGAGTACATAGTGGGGTTGACAGGGAGAGTAATTGTACTTACAAGTGTACTTGCAAAATGCAAGATTTTCCCTTTTCAAAGCTTTCCACAATTTCTGGGAATACCAGGATAAAGATTATAAGACCATAAGACATAGGAGCAGAGTTAGGCTATTTGGCCCATCGAGTCTGCTCAACCATTCAATCACGGCGGATCTATTTTTCCCACTCAAGGCCCATTCTCCTGCCTTCTTTACATAACCTTTGACACCCGTACTAATCAAGATCCATTCATTTGTTCTTCGTACCTTTTCATACCTCTCGTTTCCCTCTCCCCCGACTCTCAGTCTGGAGAAGGGTCTCGACCCGAAACGTCACCTATTTCTTTTCTCCAGAGATGCTGCCTGACTCCCAGAGTTACTCCAGCATTTTGCATTGTTTTTATGTAAACCGGCATCTTCAGTTCTTTCCTACACAAGAACCTATCAATGTCTGTTTTAAAAATACCCAATGACCTGGCCTCCACAGAATTTCACAGATTCACCACCCTCTGGCTAAAGACATTTCTCCTCATCCCAATTCTAAAGGTACGTCCTATTATTCTGAGGCTATGCCCACTGGCCCCAGATTCTCCATCTACTGGTATCATCCTCTCCACATCCACTATCAAGGCCTTTATTTGGTAGGTTTCAAAGAGATCCCCTCAAGACCAATGTATCGAATAATGTATTAACTCTGGATGGAGCCAGATGAAGTCCTACCAGAATAGACATAAACACTTCATAGTGACAATATGAAGGTACTCTGGTTTTCAATCAATTCTACCTTGTCTGTGCCTCCCTTCATTTTTATGTACTTCTATCAAGTCTCCAGGCAACCTCTGACGTTCCAGAGAAAACAATCCAAGTTTGAGTTTAGAGAATGTTCACATCCTCACATTGCTCCACAGCCAAGTAAGTAAGTAAGTGAGTAATTTTTATTTATGTAGCACTTTTAAATCAAATCATGTGGAAGCCAAAGTGCTTTACAGAGAGAAAAGTTTTGATTACCATACATCCAGAAAAATAAAAAAAGAAGAAAAAAGACACAATACACCATAGGATTAAACATGAACATCCCCCCACAGCAGAATCAACACTTTCCACTGCGAGGGAAGGCACCAAAAAGTCCAGTCCTCCTCCTCCTCCTAGATCACCCGAGGTCGGGGCCTGGTTGAGGCCTGCGCACCAAGTCGAAGCAACTGGGATCGTTTTTTAAGTGAAGCCTCTAATGTTACGCTGTCAAGCAAAGCGGGTGATGACTTAAACAGAAAGAACCTTCTGATTGCCATAGTGTCCTTGGGAGAGGAACATCACCCACGGCACCAGGCCAAGTCCTTGCTCCACTTTGAAACTCACTGAGATTACTTTTACTTCCATCTGAAAGTTCTTGAAGATATTTGGACAGGTACATGGATAGGGTAGGTTTGGAAGGACATGCGCCAAGTAGAATGAGCTGCCGGAGGAGGGAGTTGAGGCAGGTACCATCGCCGTTTAAGAACTCTGGAATAGGCAGGGTAAATGCACAGTGTCTTTTACCCAGAGTATGGAAATCGAGAACCAGAGGACATAGGTTTAAGATGAGGGGGGTGGGGAGATTTAATAGGAGCCTGGGGGGCAACATTTTTACACAGAGGGTGGTGGGTGCATGGAATGAGCTGCCAGAGGAGGTAGTTGAGGCAGGGACGATTACAACATTTATGAGACATTTAGACAGGTGGTTAGGATAGGTTTAGAGGGATATGGGACAAACGCAGAGAGGTGGGACTAGTGTAGATGGTTAGCGTAGGCAAGTTGGGCCGAAGGGCCTGTTTTCACGCTGTATGACTCGGTGTTTAATTTGAAAGAGGTGAACCAGTCGGTGTTGTCCCTCAGTGCGGCATGACAGTGTTAAACCTCGAGTGTGTGATCCCGGGGTGTAGCGAAGCTCGATTCACAGCCGCCTAGCTCCGAGGTTTGGAAGATTGAGAACATTAGTCAACCTGAGGAAAAATTCCAGGAAAAATTCATTGGAAATTATAATGTCAACACCTTTAAAATATTGTTCCTGATCACAACCGATCTTCTGTTTGGCATGCATAGCATGCTGTAAGACTGCAAGGGACTGTCGGAAGGGAAGTTGAGCAAACAGCACTTTCCTATACATCACAGAGAACTACACTGTTCTGGTGGGGAGGGAATGCGCTGCGTCTTCCATAGAGGTTAAATATTTCCCCGATTGCCCTGTACCGTAAGTTACTGGAATTCACATGAGGGAAGTCCCCTGTGCTACGGTTCTATTAAGGCCTCATTGTCTTGCGATCGCATTGTGGCATTCAAGGGAATAAATGCAAACCATGTGGAGTGCTAAGGGCTGATTGTATGGGGCTGATCAGACCCAGGCTGTGACTCACTTTCATGAAATCCAAGGAATTCACAGCCTGCTGGACATGGCTGAGCTGCAGTATTTTTGAACCAACATCACACGTCTTGCATTGGCTTCAGGTCTCGACTGTACAACGCTTCAGCAGGACCCCACAAATGGACTCAAGTTATTTTAGGCTTCAGGGATGCAATCATGTTAGGGCACGTGAACAACGGGGTGTGGGGGGAGCTCCAAAATATCGGTTTCACTTATACAAAGGCTGCGTGGGCATAATGGGCGCAATAGAATAGGTTCTGGGATATACTGTTATTTTTACATTTGGTATCCGTACTCCATCGTTTGCGCATTTGAAAACACGATGGAACAACAATACCTCCTCTATTTCCACACCAGATGCTCTCATTATTCCTCCTGTTTAAAACATATCGATGTTTCCCTTCCCATCTGGTGTTGCCTATTCTCCCGTCCTCTTGCAGTGTGCCTGATGGTTTCTGTCACACAATAAGATGTCTGATCCGGTGCCAGGGTTTACAATCTGCTTCACTCTCTGTCAGCCCAGTCCCCAAGCTTGGAGCTCAGGAGGAAGCAACAACCTTCCCCGCCCCTCAAATTCCTTTACTGTTATAGTAAATATTAAATCTACCTACTCTGGCAGGATAGAGTTTAGTTTAGTTCAGAGATACAGCACGGAGACAGGCCCTCCGGCCCACCGGGTCCGCACCGACCAGCGATCCCCGCGCATTACCACCATCTTCACTTATACCAAGCCAATTAACCTACTAAGGTGCACGTCTTTGGAGTGTGAGAGGAAACCAAAGATCTCGGAGAAATCCGCGGTCACGGAGAACAGACAACGCACAGACAGCGCCCGTAGTCGGGATCGAACCTGGGTCTCTGGCGCTGCAAGCGCTGTAAGGCAGCGACTCTACTGCTGTGCCACCCTTAAATGAATGCGGAGTGAATGTGGAGAGGATGTTTCCACTAGTGGGAGAGTCTAGGGACCAGGGACCATTGCCACGGAATATAAGGACGTACCTTTAGGAAGGAGATGTGGAGGAATTTCTTTAGTCAGAGGGTGGTGAATCTGAGGAATTAATTGCCATAGTCAATGGATATTTTTAAGATGGAGATTGACAGATTCTTGATTAATAAGGGTGTCAGGGGTTATGGGGAGAAGACAGAAGAATGGGGTTAGGAGGGTGAAATAGATCAGCCATGACTGAATGGCGGAGTAGACTTGATGTGTCGAATGGTCTAATTCTGCTCCTAGAACCTGGGAACATATGAACAAATTGTTGTGGTAAAGGGCAGGTTAACAAAAATGGTTAATTCATCAAGTTGATTCTAAAACAAAGATAGGATTATTTTTTATTGGGTTTTCAGTCAGTAGTTGGGCTGATGCAACAGAGGAATGTCAAAACTATCATCAATATAGCAGACTCAAGGAACTGCAGATAATGCAGAAGAACCCTTCTTCTGACCCGAAACGTCACCTTATCCTATTCTCCAGAGATGCTGCCTGACCGCTGAGTTACTCCAGCACTTTGTGTCTATCTTTGGTATAAACCAGCATCTGCAGCTCCTGCCTACACATTTTGTCTGCTCTACTGCGAAAGCTCCTCAAGGTGTACCTACTTTGAAGAAGTTCTCCCCTTCGAGCGTGGAGAAAGTTTCGCACCCGAAATGTCACTTATTCCCTTTTTCCACAGATGCTGCCTGACCCGCTGAGTTACTACTGTCTGCATTGCGCTAATTTGCTGCGTTGTAGACTTTTTAACGCAATGAAAATGGAGGCTCACAAATTGGATCCAAGTCACATTCCATGCTCCAATCTGAAACCTGTGACTAACCTTTTTAAAAAATCCCTTGTAGATGGCTTTCTGGTATATGAACTTATTTTAGTTCAAAGGAAGAAAAAGATCCGTATACGGATTCCAACATTGATGGATTGCCAAAGTTGAATGAAACACCTAGCAAAGTCTTGGGAAAAATTTGTGGTCAATATTTGCAGCTTATCGCTCGAATATGTTTTTAAAACATCAATGGATGGGCATAGCATTTTACCCATCACCATCAATATGATCAGCCATGATCATATTGAATGGCGGTGCAGGCTCGAAGGGCCGAATGGCCTACTCCTGCACGTATTTTCTATGTTTCTAGCTGCCTCTCATGAAGACTCATGCTGAATTTGGTCTGCAAGGGATCGGGGCAGCACGGTGGCACAGCAGTAGACTCGCTGCTTTACAGCATCAGAGATGCTTTACATCATCTGGGTTTGATCCTGACTACGGGTGTTGTCTGTACGGAGTTTGTACGTTCTCCCCGTGACCGTGTGGGGTTTCTCTGGAAGCTCCGGTTTCCTCCTACACTCCAAAAGATGTACAGGTTTGTAGGTTAATTGGCTTCGTTAAAAATTATTTTAAAAAAAGATATCCCCAGTGTGTGTGCAGGATAGTGCTAGTGTTTGGGGATCGCGGGTTGGCGCGCGTTTTTGGTCGGTTGATGGGCCTGTTTCTGTGCTGTATCTCTAAACTAAAAACTGCCTCTACTTTGTCAATGCATTTTAAACTCAGCTCTGGGTATTAGGAGGCTCTTTGGCTGCTGGGTGCTAAGTCTATTGCCTGATGTGTGTCATTCACGTAAAAGTGCACTTTGGACTAGAATAACACACACGGGTGCAGAAACCTTGGAAAGTTTTGATGTCCCATCCAGTGGGCCATTTATAACACAACTATTAAATCCAGTAGAATAGAAGTCTTCTTTGAACCTGGGGCCTTTCCGTTTTTAAGAGTAGATGCTTATTTGATTTCTGGATATTGCATCACGTTTTGAGATAGGGGAAATGAGGAGCACGGTGGCGCAGCGGTAGAGTCGCTGCCTTACAGTGCCGGAGACCCAGGTTCGATCCTGACTACGGGTGCTGCCTGCAAGGAGTTTCTACCTTCTCGCCTTGACCGCGTTGGCTTTCTCTCGGCGCTCCCTTTTCCTCCAAAGACGTACAGGTTTGTAGGTTAATTAGCTTCGGCAAATTGTAAATTGTTCCTAGTGTGTGTATGGTAGCGGTAGCGTACAGGGTGATCGCCGATCGGCGCGCACCCGGTGGACCAAAGGGCTTGTTTCCGCTCTGTATCTCGAAAGCCACTAAAGTAAAGGAAATCTCTCTGAATAACATGAGACAAATTTCCCAATTCCAACGATTTTTGAGGGAGCCATTGAGACATTACCGAGCATGGCAACAGAACTCTGGTATAAAGCTGTAAAATATTTGTTCTTTGGCCTAGAACAACCTATAACTTATCTCAGTGACTGCAGCAAGTGAAAGTACACTTAACTGCTGCAAGCAAAGAACACAGAATCCTTTTTGTGGGATTATTAAAAACTATTTTATTTGGAGTATTTTCAAAACATTGTCAGGATAAAAATGAACACAAATTATTTTGAACATCCACAAGGCTTTTTTAATATTAGCAAAAAAAAAAAAAAGACCTCTAAAGTAACATCTATAGCTTTTGGAATGAGCAATTCCCACAAGTGCTGTGATGGTCCTTCTGAAGTACTACACAGATGGCAAAACAAGCGCATAGTTTTCTTAACCACTACAGAAATATCTCCAAACATTATTCAACTGCAGGAAAAGCCATCCATTACGACAAACAGTGCTGGTCTGTCTCGGTGTTTTTTCTGCGCGGCAGCAGCACAAAGAGGCCATTTCTGCCCCTGACCACAACAAATTAACGTTGTGGGGGCAGGCATGTGAATGGTCTCTCTGAAGAACTAAATACAGGCCTCCAGAGTCCCACCAACAACACAGAAACCCTGACCTTTCACCTGCGCTCGGCAGTAACAACAAGGATTAACTGTGAGAACCACAGGAGCCGGTCTAAGATCTCACAGCTCCACATCTCACAGACAAGATCTTAAGGCCCTTTGAGATGATTTAATTGGTCTGCTTTTAACCCCTCGCGAGCTGAGCCGCCTTTGAATAAGCATCGTATTTTTATTCAGCTAAGAGATTTGTCACAGGGTGACACAGTGTGGAAACAGGCCCTTCGGCCCAACTTGCCCACACCGGCCATCGTGTCCCAGATACCCTAGTCCCACCTGCCTGCGTTTGCTCCATATCCCTCCTAACTTGTCCTACCCATGTACCTGTCTAACTGTTTCTTAAACGTTGGGATAGTCCCAGCCTCAACTACCTCCTGTGGCAGCTTGTTCCAAACCGTCAGAATAATTTCCAAATTTTCGTCAATTCTTTCCATGGAGTTGTGAAGTGAGCTGAAAGAGTGTCATTTCATGATCAGAGACATATTAACAGATCTACGAAGAAATCAGGTTCATCAGACAAAACTAGGTACATACACGGTGGCGCAGCGGTAGAGTCTCTGCCTTGCAGCGCCAGAGACCCAGGTTCAATCCTGACTACGGGTGCTGTCTGTACGGAGTTTGTCTTTTCTCTCCGTGACCCCGTGAGTTTTCCCCGGGTGCTCCAGTTTCTTCCCACACACCAAAGACGCACAGTTTGCAGGTTAATTGGCTTCGGTAAAGATTGTAAATTGTCCCTAGTGTGTAGGGTAGTGTACGGTGGTCAGCACGAACACGGTGGGCCGAAGGGCATGTGTCTGTGCTGTATCTCTGAAATAAACTAAACTAGTTTGCATGTTTAGGAGGAAATTCTGGGGTTGTTCTCTTGTTATTTTAACCCACTAATTAGAATATATATTTTCAAATTCAGTGAGAGGAATTTCATTCAGTTATCACGTCTGCAGGTTCATTTTGCAAGGTGTAATTTGTGCCAATTTAACTTGTCTAATATATTTACGTTTATGAACATCATAATTAATCTTGTTTTCTCTTAATGACATGGTACATGTTTTATTTTTAGCAGTTAGTCCCTGCAACAACTGGCTGCTTTCAAAATCCCCCACCCACCTCACCAAAAGCATCCCGCTTCATTTCATCACCCCCCTCCCACACACACACACACACACAAAAGATCTCAAGTTTTCTCACTATCTGGACTGCAGGCTGTACAGATGCAGAGATAAGAATTAGAATCAGGAGCAGAGTTGCTGCCTTCCAGCACCAGGGACCCGGGTTCGATCCTGACTATGGTTGTTGCCTGTCCAGAGTTTCTCCTTGTGACTGTGTGGCTTTGCTCTGGGTGCTCCGGTTTCCTGCCACACTTCAAAGACATCCATGTTTGAAGTCTGAAACGTCACCCACTCCTTCTCTCCAGAAATGCTGCCTGTCCGACTGAGTTACTCCAGTATTTTGTGTCCATCTTCGATTTAAAGCAGCATCTGCAGTTCTTTCCTACACTTTCTTTGTAGATGAATTGTCTGCTATAAATTGTTCGTCGTGTGCAGGATAGTGTAAGTGTACGGGATGATCGTTGGTCAGTGTGGACCCGGTGGGCCACAGGGTCTGTTTCCACGCTGTATCTCAAAAATCTGGAGATGATATATATTCCTTTTGGATGGGATTTTGAACCATGCACTTGCTCAGGTAGTCACAGAAGATTCAACGTAGGTTTACCTTGAAGAGCAAGGAAGTTCTTCCTCATATCCTGGCCAATGTTCATTCCTGAATCAGCATTACTACAACAGAATCCATCAGAAAGCCTTTTTCTGTCACTGATATCTATGGCATCTTGTTGTATCCAAATGGAGCCTGTTATACACTGAACGTACCTGCAACGGCTGCATTAATTCTTCATTCGTTCTGGGCTCCTCCAAAATGGCTGATGGACGTCAAATAAAATGCAGGAAACAGTGAGGAAGTGTAGTTGGAGGCGCAAGGAACTCGTGGGACAGCGCGATGGCGCCAGCGCTAGAGTCGCTGCCTCACAGCGCCAGTGGCCCGGCTTCGATCCTGACCACGGGTTCTGTCCGCACAGAGTTTGAACGTGCTCCCCGTGACTCCCCGGTGTGGGTTTTTTCCGGGTGCTCCGGTTTCCTCTCACACTCCAACGATGTGCAGGTTTGGAGGTTAATTGGTTTCGGTAAAATTGTAAATCGTCCCCAGTGTGTGCACAATAGCATTAGTAGCAAAGTTTAGCAAACTAAACTCAGAGAGCTGCAGATGGTGGAATCTTGCCTAAAACACAGTGTTACTGATGAGTCACACAGCAGGTCAGGCAGCATCTCTGGAGGAAATGGACGGATAAAAGTTTGGGTTGGGACCGTTCCTCTGAGGAATAGTTTGATCACTCTCAGGGTGGGAGGTTACATGGTAAAATCGGTGCGGGACTAGGCCATTCGGCCCCTTGAGCCAGCAATATGATCATGGCTGATCATCCAAAATCAGTACCCCTGTTCCTGCTTTCTCCCCATAATTTTTGATTCCGTTAGCCCTGAGCTCTCTCTTGGAGTGCCAAATGAATCGAAGTTTGGGCTCTACCTGTCCAAAATATATCTCAACAATTTAAACGAGGGGACCAAGTGTCATAATATATCCAAGTTTTGGGTTGAAATGAGATGAGGGTGGCAATGAGTGTCATGAGCAGAATATAGAGAAGCATCGGGGAGAAAAGGCATAGACAATGACACAGCAAATGAAAATGGATGTGGGAAAAAATATATGGTCATCCACCCAGTTAGAAGAGATAGAAAAGTGGAGCTTTTTTTTTCAAATGGTGGAAGACAGAAATCTTGTTTGGATAGACTGTACTATCTTTTGAAATGTAATATAGTGCTACAGCAAGCAATTAGGAAGGAAACCGGGATGTGTAGGAAGGAACTGCAGATGCTGGTTTATACTGAAGAAAGACACAAAATAATGGAGTGACTCAGGGGGTCAGGCAGCATTTCTTGAGGAAAAAGACCAGACGACATTTCAGGTCTGAACCCTTCTTCAGACTGAAAGTTGGGGTGGGGTTGGGTGGGATGGAGTAAACAGGAGATCTAAAAAGGCCAGAACAAATCAGGTGTGACCTTCCCCGCCAGGAATGGGTCATTGTGGACTTCACCATAATCCTGAAGTAATCTGTTGTCAGCCCTGACTTGCTCTGGCCTTTTCTCGCCTCCAATTTACTTCCCCTCTCCCACCAACCCCCCCACCCTCTCCCCACCACCTTTACTTTCAGTCTAGTGAAGGGTTCTGACCCGAAATGACACCTATTCTCTTTCCCCAGAGATGCTCCACCGTTTTATGTCTATCCTAGGTATATTGGCCTCGACTGCCGAAGGATTTTAATAAAACTATTATGATATCCTGTTACAATTATATAGAGGCCCGGTGAGACTGCACCTGGAATATTGTGTACAGGCTGAAGGGAGGATATACGTGCCTTGTAGAAAACATAACAAAAGGTGGATAAGATTCTTGATTAGTACTGGCATCAGGGGTTATGGGGGGAAGGCAGGAGAATGGGGTTGAGAGTGAAAGATAGATCAGCCACCATTGAATGGTGGAGTAGACTTGATGGGCCGAATGGCCTAATTCTGCAGAACTGAGAACTTCACCTCCAGATTCAAGCACAGCCTCTTCCCACCGTCGATCGGGCCCTTGAACTGCACTGCACAATCCTAACTACATCCATACCTCAGCCACAAACTATTTTGAACTTTGTATAGGATCACTACGTATTTGTGCTACCACGGACTACAGTGTTGTGATCTGTATACCTGGTATAACGGATAATTTATAGCAGTATTTGTTGTCTGAGTCCTATAGCATGGAAACACACCCTTCGGCCCAACTTGCCCATGCCAACCAAGATGCCCCATCCACACCAGTCCCAATTGCCCTCGTCTGGCCCCAACTTTGCATATTTATTTTACGTGCTGTGGTGTTAAAGTGCCTATAAAGCTGCAGCAAGTAAAATGTCATTGTTCCATTCTTGGTACAATTACACTTTTGAATTCTGAACACCAACCAGACATTGGGTGGCACGGTGGCGCAGCGGCAAAGTTGCTGCTTTGCTGCCCCGGGGACGCGGGTTCGATCCCGACTACGGGCGCCGTCTGTACGGATAATGTACGTTCTCCCCGTGACCGCGTGGGTTTTCTCCGAGATCTTCGGTTTCCTCCCACACTCCAAAGACGTGTTGGTTTGTAGGTTAATTGGCTTGGTGTTAGTGTAAATTGAACCTCGTGTGTGTAGGAAAGTGTTAGTGTGCGGGGATCACTAGTCGGCGTGCTCTCGACGGGCCGAAGGGCCTGTTTCCGCACTGTATCTCTAAAACTAAAACTAAAAAAAACTAAAATTTAGGAAGCTACACGCATAATGAATATGCAAGAGTTACAATTTAATACAGACTCAAATAACCTCCAGCAGACTTCTACATGACTGGAACTGCCAACATCTGGTGCTGAGTTGTGTAATATCCCACTTATCCAGTTGAATTAGAAGTTCTTAGTTTTAGTTTTAGTTTTAGAGATACAGCGTGGAAACAGCCCCTTCGTCCCACTGAGTTCACACCGACCAACGATCCCCGCACATTAACACGACCGGGGACTATTTTACATTTATACCAAGCCAATTAACGGCAGAGCCCTGGGTTTGATCCTGACTACGGGCGCCTGTCTGTACGGACTCTTTGGAGTGTGGGAGGAAACCAAACATCTCAGAGAAAACCCACTCAGGGCACGGGGAGAACGCACAGACTCCGTACAGACAAGCGCCCATAGTCAGGATCGAGCCCAGGGCTCTGGCGTTAGGCAGTAACTCTACCGCTGCACCACCATTGTGCAGCCCTGAATCGAAGTGTGCTGCTGGTGACGATGAAGTTTTCAATCCATACCTGCACTATTCAGCTAGTTCAGCAGTTTCACACTCGATGAACAAAGGGGATAACAAATACACAGCTCACAAGTGATGTGACAAACACTTAAGAGTATAAGAAGGCATTTCTCCATGAATCAAGAACCAGGTGACATTGGTTTTCGCGAGAGAGGAAAGATTGAATGGGAACCCGAGGGGTAACTTTTTTAAACAAAGAGTGGTATGTGTATAGAATGAGCTGCTGGAGGAGGTAGTTGAGGCAGGTACTATCGCAATGTTTAAGAAACATTTACACAGCTACATCCACAGGGTAGGTTTTGAGGGATATGGGCCGAACGCAGGCAGGTAGGTCTAGTGTAGATGGGTATTGTCGGTCAGCATGGGCTATTGGGCCAAATGGGCTGTTTCCATGCTGTATGACTCTAGGAACCAGAGGCGCAACCTTTTCACACAAAGGGTGTTGAGTACATGGAACAAAGCTGCCAGAAGCAGATACGATCACACCATTTAAAATACATTGTTGATGGAGCATGTTGGTCGGCAAGGGCAAGTTGGGCCGAAGGGTCTGTTTCCATGCTGTGTGTCTCTGTGACTTTGGACACCCCATTGTGACTTTTGGACATATACACTTCAGTATAATTAGTCGAGGGTACACAAAATGCTGGAGAAACTCAGCGGGTGCAGCAGCATCTATGGAGCGAAGGAGATAGGCAACGTTTCGGCCCGAAACGTTGCCTATCTCCTTCGCTCCATAGATGCTGCTGCACCCGCTGAGTTTCTCCAGCATTTTGGGTACCCTCGATTTTCCAGCATCTGCAGTTCCTTCTTTAACACGTATAATTAGTCATTTGGAAAGCAAGATGTCTTCATAGAACCAAAGAAGATATAAAGGAAGTATTCTAAATTGAGAAAGGACCTGAGGGAGTATAAAGGAAAAGACCACTCCCACTACATAATGGTGACAACTAACTGTTGAGGCTTCCCGAGGTGTTGTGGGCCTAACTTAACGGAACTCCAGTGAAGGGAGATGCCCATTTGATAAACTCCAACAACATACTACACGCCTAGTTTTGTTTTCCCATAGTTTAACTGTATAAAAGCATCTTAGATTCTCATGTGGCACTGGGATTGGATTTCTTGGTTGAACATTTAGCTTGTGTGTTTGTTAACAGGTAGATAGAAACATAGAAAATAGGTGCAGGAATGGCCATTCGGCCCTTCGAGCCTGCACCGCCATTCAATATGATCATGGCTGATCATCCAACTCAGTATCCTGTACCTGCCTTCTCTCCATACCCCCTGATCCCTTTAGCCACAAGGGCCATATCTAACTCTCTCTTAAATATAGCCAATGAACTGGCCTCAACTACCTTCTGTGGCAGAGAATTCCACAGATTCACCACTCTCTGTGTGAAAAATGTTTTTCTCATCTCGGTCCTAAAAGACTTCCCCCCTATCCTTAAACTGTGACCCCCTTGTTCTGGGCTTCCCCAACATCGGGAACAATCTTCCTGCATCTAGCCTGTCCAACCCCTTAAGAATTGTGTAAGTTTCTATAAGATCCCCCCTCAATCTTCTAAATTCCAGCGGGTACAAGCCGAGTCTATCCAGTCTTTCCTCATATGGAAGTCGTGCCATCCCAGGAATGAGTCTGGTTGCTAGCTCATTATTCTAGCTTATTATTCTCCCGCTGTGCCACCGTGCCGTTCTGACTACTTTGCCCAATTTATTACATCAGACCCATTGCAATACTTGTCATGCTATATATGAAAGTGATTGCATATGGAGTCAGTTATTGTCCTACAGCATAAGTGTGTAGAAGCAGTTTAGATACCACTTTAGCACGGGGCTAGGTTTTCTCGGTTGAGTGCTTATCCAGGTGTTGTAGAACAAGCACTTTGTGTTTAACAGTGCTTAAGTATTTCATAAGTGCTTGTCAATATTACATCATCACTGGGAAGAGAGAGGGATGGTTTGAAGAAATGTTTTTTTTTCCCTCATTCAGATACCTGAGCAGGCGACGTATTACCAGAATTGACCAAAGAAGCCAAATGAAGTACAACATTTAAGATGGAGTTAGCTTGGAAAAAAAGAATCAATGGAAAGTGCAGGAAATGTGACCAGAATGGTGTGGAACCAACCTGGCAGGGGAACAGAGGACCAAAATCCTTATTCTGCACTCAGATTTTTATAGGTACGTATTCAATTTGTTTGTGGTTAATAAGGTGGCTTTTTAGTAACTGCCAAAGTTATTCTGACTTTTATGAGGAATGATCACCAGGTTAAATGTGTGGCCCAAATAATGCAGACTGGGCTATTTCAACGTGACTGTTTGATACAGAATGGCATTTAGTTTAAGCAGTCTTGACTTTGGATTGGTCCCAAGTTTCCCTCTGCATGTGCGTTAATTTTAGTAGGATTGGCTTCTACCTCGCCGTTCTGTTATACAGGGTTTTTTTAATTCCTTTTTTTATTCGCCAACATGACGTGCTTGCCATTAACAAGTACAATTGGTTCAATTGTTGCCTGGAAAAGCTTCAGCCATATGGTGAAGACATACCTACAGCACTGTTCTGTGGGGTTTGAGGACTGAGCCCAAGCAGAGATGAAGAATCCGTGATATACTCATAAGTGCACACTGTGACAGATTGAAATGAGAGAATGCAGATAACATTGTCATGCATCTAATGTCCAGGAACATTACTCCAGCATTTTGTGTCTACCCTCCTGTGATTTAGAAACATAGAAACATAGAAAATAGGTGCAGGAGCAGGCCATTCGGCCCTTCGAGCCTGCACCGCCATTCAATATGATCATGGCTGATCATCCAACTCAGTATCCTGTACCTGCCTTCTCTCCATACCCCCTGATCCCTTTAGCCACAAGGGCCACATCTAACTCCCTCTTAAATATAGCCAATGAACTGGCCTCAACTACCTTTTGTGGCAGAGAATTCCAGAGACTCACCACTCTCTGTGTGAAAATTTTTTTCCTCATCTCGGTCCTAAAGGAATTCCCCCTTATCCTTAGACTGTGACCCCTTGTTCTGGACCTCCCCAACATCAGGAACAATCTTCCTGCATCTAGCCTATCCAACCCCTTAAGAATTTTGTAAGTTTCTATAAGATCCCCCCTCAGTCTTCTAAATTCTAGCGAGTACAAGCCAAGTCTATCCAGTCTTTCCTCATATGAAAGTCCTGACATCCCAGGAATCAGTCTGGTGAACCTTCTCTGTACCCCTTCTATGGCAAGTTGGTAAAGATCATGTATTTGGAAGGAGCATTCAAAGATGGCTTGGAGCGTTTTTTATGACACACTTTACAAATAGTACATGCTTTAGGAAGCATGCCTGGTATTTAAGGTGCTAGACTGAGTGTGAAGCAAACTAGCTACTTGGCTCCAAATGGTATTGAACGTTGCCGATTCTGACGTTAGATGGGCTAAGAATTTTGGGAATGAGAGTTTAGTTCAGTTTAGTTGAGAGATACCACGTGGAAACAGGCCCTTCAGCCCATCGAGTCCGCACCGACCAGCAATTCCTGCACGTTAACATCACCCTACACGCACTCGGGACAATTTTATATTTGTCAAGCCAATTAACCTACAAACCTGTACATCTTTGGAGTGTGTATTATAAAAAAGAAAAAACAAACAATAATAATGCAAAGCCAAAAAAGATTTAAAAAAACAATGCTCCCAACTCTATGGAGTCTAGAGCTCATTTGGAGTTTGTAGTGTTTAATAGCTTGATGGCTATTGGGAAAAAAACTGCTCCTGAACCTGGATGTTCCAGTTTTCAGCCTCCTATACCTTCTTCCTGATGGCAAGAGACTTAAAAATTAAATGTGATCTTGTACTCCCGGTCACGGGGAGAACGTACAAACTCGGTACAGACAAGCACCCGTTGTCAGGATCAAACACGAGTCTCTGGCGCTGTAAGGCGGCCAACTCTACCGCTGCGCCACCGTGCCGCCAAAAGTTGTGAGTGAAATATTATGTGAACTTCTCCACTTCTGACTTTCTGTTGGAGGAAAGCTCACCACTGAAGTCGTAGACTGAGACCCTTCTTCAGACTGAGAGTCAGGGGAATGGGAAATGAGTGATATAGGCAGTGAACGAGACTTCAGCTTAGCATTTTTTTAGTTTAGAGATACAGCCTGAAAACAAGTCTTTTGGCCCTCCGAGTCTGCGCTGACCAATGTTCACCTATCCACATTAGTTCTATTCTACACACTAGGGGCGACTAAAGGAGCTGTCCCACTGCGGCAACCTAACTGGCGAGTTTAGACGAGTTTAGGAGAGTTTGAAAAAATGTAATGTTGAAGACCTCCTTCGACTATGTAGAAGACCTCCTTCGACCACCTTCGACTATGTTGACGACTAGCTTCGACTAGCTTCGGGAAAATTGGACACTGAATAGTGGAGAGTGAAGACGACCTCCTTTGATCTCCTTCGACCTCCCTTCGACTATGTAGAAGACTATCCACCACTACCTTCAACTACCTTCGATTACCTTTGACTACCCTCGATTACCTAGCTGAGGCCTCGAGTGTGTGGGGACTACTCTCGAGCATGAAGGAGAGTTACAAAGACCTCCTAGGACCTCGTGTCGACCATGCTGCGAGTATGAGTCGAGGGCAAACTCGTCTGAACTCGGGGATTAGGTCGCCGCAGTGGGACAGCCCCTTTACAGAAGCCAGTTCACCTACAAACTTACACGTCTTTGGAATGTGGGAGGAAACTGGGGCACCTGGTGAAAGCCCACGCGGCCACAGGGAGAACGTACAAACTCCGCCCCTACAGTACCCGTAGTCGGGATTGAACCCGGGTCTTTGGCGCTGTTGGGCAGTAACTCAAGTGCTGCGCCAGCGTGCCGCCCAAACGCCGTCACAGGTTGTAAGCCGGACCCCCCACAGATACAATGAGCCTTCTGCATTCTACGCACACATTTGAATTTCCAAACCAACAACTATCATAAGAGTCTGCAACATGATCTGAAGAAGGGTCTCGAGCCAAAACATCACCTATTCCTTTTCTCCAGAGATGCTCACAAGGTCATAAGGAATGGGAGTAGAATTAGGCCATTTGGCCCACCATGTCTACGCCGCCATTCTATCATGGTGTTGATGCCGCCCGACTCACTGAGTTATTCCAGCATTTTGTCTACAACAAGCTGGGGCCCTTGAACAGATTAGCATGGGGAGGCGACAGCTCTCTGTCCCAATTCCAGCATAGAAGTAGCTAGAGGCTGCGATATAACCACATTAGAAACCATGTGTATTATGTAACACAGTTGAATCCTGTTAAAACATATTATGACTGAGTTTGCCAAGTTATGTTATGCTTGGATCCAGAGTTTTATAAATCAGTGATAAGAATACTAATTTGCAAATCTTTGTAACACAGCTCATTTAATCATTTGCTGAGTAATGTGATCTAAAAATTAATGCTCAACAAAAACATGCTTTACCAAATGTAACGAGATAGCCTAAATTCACTCCAGTCTGTTTGCCAATATGCTGGCAGAAGGCTGCCTATATTTAGCCTGCTGAGCAATAAAAGTGGATAATTGGGGATGATTTTATGCTTGGATGAAAGTTTTCCATTTTGCTGTTATGTTTGGATCAGGAAGTTGTTCGAATAGTCACAATTTCAACGTGACGTTGTGTATTGAGATACATGGCTCAGCTTTGCATTTACCAGGAGTCAACAATATAAAATATCATTATGAATGTGAAGCTTGCTGACGAAAGGTAGTTTTAAAGTGACGTAAAATCGCCTCGCCCAAACTTCATAAAACGAAAGGCAGTTGAAGAATCTCAACCCGAAACTTCACCCATTCCTTCTCTCCAGAGATGCTGCCTGTCCCGCTAAGTTACTCCGGCATTTGGTGTCTATCGAATATTTCATTGAATTTAGTTTTGAGATACACCGATCACTCATGCACTAGTTCTACTAGTTTAGTTTAGTTTAGTGATACAGCGTGGAAACCCACCGAGTCCGCACTGAGCAGCAATCCCCGCACACTATCCTACACAACTAGGGATAACCTACAATGATACCAATCCAATTAGCCTACATACCTGCACGTCTTTGGATTGTGGGAGGAAACCGGAGATCCCAGGGAAAACCCAAGCAGGTCTCGGGGAGAACGTACAAACCCGTGGTCAGGATGGATCTCGGTTCTCTGGCGCTGTAAAGCAGCAACTCTACCACTGCGCCACCGTGTTGCCCGTTAGTACTTCCCACTAGGGACAGCTTCCAGAAGCCAATCAACCCACAAACCTGTACGTCTTTGGAGTGTGGGAGGAATCTGGAGCACCCGGAGAAAACCCACACAGATCTCACTGATTTTGCATGTCTGTTACAACCAAAGACATTTTTGCCCTGAAATGATCACTGATCAATATTTAGGGGCTTATTTTGCTGATGACCATTTTGGTACAAACTAAAAATGAATTCTGAATCGGTGTATATTCGGAGAGATGCTGCCTGACCCACTGAGTTACTCCAGCGTTTTGTGTCTATCTTCTGAATCAATCATTGTGCTAAGACTATGTAAGTGCCAACATTATATTCTGCTCCGTGCCTCCTCTCTCTTTGCACCGCCTGTTTTGCCAACAAGTATGGTTGGATTATGATCATGTGTGGATGATTTACCTGGATAGAACGCAAAACTAGGTAGTTCCCTGTATCTTGGGACATGTGACGATAACAAACTAGTACCAATACCAATAAGGATCATTCATTAACATTTCACCCAAGTGTTACCACAGCTTGATATAGTTTTAATATGACGTGCACCACTACACAGTTTAGTTTAGAGATACAGCGCGGAAACAGGCCCACCAAGTCCTCGCTGACCAGCGAACACCCCGTACACTAGCACGATCCTACACACTTAGGGACAATTTACAATTTACAGAGGCCAATTAATCTGCGAACCTGTACACCTTTGGAATTTTGGAGGAAACCAGAGCTCCCAGAGAAAACCCACGCGGTCATGAGGTTATCACACAAGCTCCATAAAGGCAGCACCCGTGGTCGGGATTGAACCCGATTGTCTGGTGTTGTAAGGCTGTCAGTTGCAGCCTACTGATTTAAAACAGACTACTGATGTACGGTCCACTGGCTGGCAGTAGGAATGCATTGATTGTTGTTGTGTAGGCTGGAGTGTGCGTGCAATATTGGCGCTACCACGGAAAGCCATCTTCCTTTGTGTCCAACGAGTCCACCAGCGATCACCCGTGCACTAGTGCTACCCTAGGCACCAGGGACAGCTTACAGAAGCCAATTAACCTACAAACCTGTATGTCTGCGTAATGTGGGAGGCAGCCAGAGAAAACCCATGCGGTCACAGGGAGAACATGCAAGTGTCACGCAAAGAGCACCCGGGGTCAGCATCGAACCAGAGCCTCTGCTTGAATTCCGAGTAATAATTGGATTATTGTCCAATTTGTGCTTATTTTAGCATTATGGTCATAAATTATGTTGCAGACAACTGACCTTGGGAACAATTTATCTGCTATTTCTTGCGACGGTTGTAAAGGAATTGTTTTCAAATCTGAGCTGTGAGTGGAAGTTGTTAACCCGGCATGATTCACGTTTCCCCATTGCCGACGTTCTTCTGGGAAGTGATGATAAGCCACAGGCGGCACAGCGGTAGAGTTGCCGCCTTACAGCGCCACAGATCCTGACTCTGAGTGCTGTCTGTACAGAGTTCGCATGTTCTCCCTGTGGCTGCCTCGCCAACAGTCTGTCTGTCCTTTCTTCTTTTTTGTTATTTCTAGTATGTGTTAAAAGTATGTTTTAGTGTTTTTTTCAATCTCGTACCTCGACGGAGATGGGATTTTTTTTCCAGTCTCGTGTCTCCATCCCCACTGTGGCCTAACATCGTGGAGTTGGCGGCCTTTGCTGGAGACCGACCCGGCGCTCCATGCCGTGGGAATCTGCAGGACTCTAACATCGCGGAGCATGCGATCCCTTTGCCGGGGATCGAAGTTCTAACCGCGTTGCCTGTGGACTTTAACATCGTGAAGCCCGCGGTCTCTGGTAAGAAGAGGCCGACTCGGGAGCTCTGTGCCGTGGAGAGTTTCAACGCCCCGACGCGGGAGTTTCATTCACCCCGACGGTGGCGTCGATCGTTAGCTGCGGGGGTTTTGATCGCCCCAACTGCGGATGGTTCGACTGCCCCGACCGCGGGACTACGAAGAGGAAGATTGAACTTTATTGCCTTCCATCACAGTGAGGAATGTGGAATCATTGTGGTGGATGTTTATGTTGACTTTTATGTGGCTGTGTGCCTTGTTGCTTTTCACTTGGTATGGCTGTATGGTAAGTCAAATTTTACTGTACCTTAATTGGTACATGTGACAATAAACCTTGACCGTGTGGGTTTTTTCTGGCTGCTCCGTTTTCCTCCCTCATCCAAAGACGTACAGGTTTGTAGGTCAATTGGCTTCTGTAAAATTGTAAATTGCCCCTAGTGTGTGGGAAAGTGCTAGTGTACGGGGTGATCGCGGGTCGGCATGTACTCGGTGGGCCGAAGGGCCTGTTTCCACACTGTATCTCTAAAATCTAAAGCCAGATCAAATAAGTATTGAATAATTATTGAGATATGATTTGTATTTATCTTGTTAATTGTTTGGTTGATGTATCGCCCGCCCTAATAAGGCTCGTTCCAAGCTGCTTATGATTTGACAGATGAGGTTTGCCTCAATAATTGTTGAATAATTAATCCATTGAGATATTATTTATAAAAAAAAGGACACGGTCTGAAGAAGAGTCCCGACCCGAAACGTCACCTGTCCATGTACGTCAGAGATGCTGCCTGACCCGCTGAGTTACTCCAGCGCTTTTGTGTAAACCAGCAACTTCAGTTCCTTGTTTCTACGGGATAGCACTAATGATTATTTTGTTAATTGTTTCATTATTATATCCCCTGTTCTAATTTGGGTTTTTTTCCCAAGCCACCTGTGCTTTGCCATAGGGGAAAATAAATGGTCGGCACGGACTGGAAGGGCCGAGAGGGCCTGTTTCCGTGCTGTAATTGTTATATGGTTATGCGCATTGGCACCTTTGTATTGCGGGGTCAGTCCTGGAAAACAAAGACAGCTTCCTCCTCCTTAACGGAGAGGCATAGAACACAAAACGCTGGAGTAACTCAGCGGGTCAGGCAGCGTCTCTGGAGGACGTGGATAGGCACTTTTCGGGTCGGGATCCTTCTCCGGACTGAAGGCTGTCGGACCTGGATAAGGGTCATTTAGCCAAAGTAACAGAGAGAAAAACAATTCCAATTCACCTCTAAACCTCCAAGACATCAGATGGCGCTTTAATTCCCAGAGGATTTGTTGAACTGCAGACACGGTAGAATATGCGGCTGTTAATCTAAGCATGGCAAGCTCCCCACAAGCAGCCAGGATCAGTGTTTAGTGATGTTGGAGATGAGGGTGAATATCTGCCAGGATCAGTGTTGGTGGGGTGAACTCCCCTGGTTTTTGTTACATTTTCCAAGGTGACCGTGACCCCTTGGTTCAACCCAAACATCAGCAGAACCAAGAATACAGCAGGCCTTCAGCATGGAATGGGAGTGTCAGATCAGATAATGTGAATTGAATTAAATTGGAAGATACAACATGGGAACACGCCCTTCGGCCCACCAAGTCCACACCTACCATCGATCACCCAATCGTACCCCAGTTCCATGTTATTCCTCTTTCGCACCCACTCTCGACACACCGGGGGTGATTTACAGAGGCCAGTTAACCCACAGACCTGCACGTCTTTGGGATGCGGGAGGAAACCGGAGCACCCGGAGCACCCCAAACTGGAAACCCACGCAGTCACAGGGAGAACGAGCAAGCTCCACAAAGCAGCCCAGGTCCAGATCGAACATTGTGAGGCAACAGCTCTACCCGCTGTGCTTCCATCTCCAGACTGTGGGCAGCTCTCACAGCTCTCTGACTCAGAGGCAGGAGAGCTGCAAACTGAGCTCTCGGCACCAGAGAATGAATTTAACCCTCGAAACCAGATCCCTAAAGGGAACGAGCAGTTTAATGGAGCTGGTAGGGAAGGAGGCAGCCCAAAGAATTATTGTGGAAAGAAGGAACTGCAGATGCTGGTTAAAACGCAAAAGGACACAAAGTCCAGGAGTAACTCGGCAGCCCACGCAATGTTTCTGGAGAACATGGATTGGTGACGTTTCAGGTCGAGGCCCTTCTGCAGACTGATTGGGGGAGCGGGGTGGGAGGGGGAATGGGAGATGAGAATAAAGCTGGAAAAGGGGAGAGGCAGGACAAATTGTGGCAGGTAAAAGGTTGGCAAAGGAGAGGGGGATTTTTAGATGGGCAGAGGCAAGAGCAGTAGGAATGAAACATGTTTGAAGAGTTGCGGACTGTGAAGCCAGGGAAGGATTGTAGCGGCAGGCGGGTGGGGGGATGGAGGGGGGAAATAGGTGGGAGTCCAATGGGGCCCAGATGTGGGATGGGGGGGGGGGGGGGGCGGGGGGGGAGGGGTGGAGGGGGAGGAAAGAGGATGAGGTTAGTTGGAGGTTTCTTGGCGGCACAGTGGCAGTGGCCTGGCGGTAGAGTTGCCGCCTTACTGTGCCAGAGACCAGGGTTCAATTCTGACTACGGGTGCGGTGTGTGTGGAGTTTGTACGTACTCCCTGTAACTGCGCGCGTTTTCTCCCGGGTGCTCCGGTTTCCTCCCACACTCCAAAGATGTGCAGCTTTGTAGGTCAACTGACTTCGGTAAAAATGATAAATTGTCCCTCAGTGCTAGTGTACGGGGTGATCGCTGGTTGGCGCAGACTCGTTGGGCCAAAGGGCCTGTTTCCGCGCCCTATCCCTGAAGTCGAAAGGTTACCTGAAAATGGAGAATTCAACGTTCATACCATTCTTAGTTGTCTGAGCGTGACATGGACTGCGAGTGGAAATCTCACTCTGATATAGAGCAGGACTGTTCGCTAAAACAAAGCGCTGATACCATCTCTGTCTCGCCACTCTGTGGCAGAGTCATCAGGATGTGTTTGTGCTGTGTGGAACAGCTTAGTGTTCCGACCTGTGTTACCATATCTGTACAAACTTGATTAAACATTTGCATGATCAATTATCAAAACAATGAACTGGCGGAGACCGACTTTGCATGTTAAAACATCCTGTGTTTATCTACTTTAAGATCCCTTTTGCATTTCGAGTTTTAAGTGTCCCAATGGTCAGGGAATTAATCATCGTCCTTCTCTCAGCCACGCACTGTCATTTGCTCCTGTGCAAAGCATAGCGTGGCTGGCAGCTTCACTCTGTTTTGATTATTATCAAGCGACGTGAAAGAGTCAATTGTTCGACTGCAGATTACATCACCGCTTCCCACTTCAGCTCACATTCCAGCATTTGATCTGCCTACAGGTGGCCAAGAAGCTCTCCAGAAACCACAGGGCTTAAGGACTTCCCCATACTTGCCTTACCTGCTTCTCCGAAGAGGCTTAGCACGCAATGTGTTCCTGGCTTATCACCAGATGCACGCAATGTGTGTCTGAGTGGCAGGTGCTCTTTGCCTCTCTGTTGTATAAAAGGTGCTCTGGACGTTTCTGTTTCTCTTCGCATGAAACGCGAAAAAAAAATCTAAACTTCAGCAGGAAATAAAAGTCTGACTGAACTAGCAACCTTAACCCTTAAACTGCGGCGTAGCAACTGCGAACATTGATCAGACTCAAGCAATGAGCCTCAGTATTGTCTACAAATACCATTGATTGTTGCGTGCTATCCAGTCAGCGGAAATACAATACATGATTACAATCGAGCTAACCACAGTGTACAGAAACTGATAGAGGGGATAACGGGAATAATGTTTAGTGCAAGGCAAAGTCCAATCAACGATAGTCAGCGTGTCTCCAATGAGGTAAGTAGTAACTCAGGACTGCTCTCTAGTTGTTGGTCGGATGGTTCAGTTGCCTGATTACAGCTAGGAAGAAACTATCTCTGAACCTGGAGCTTTGCGCCTCCCAGATTAGTATCCCAGGGCTAGTTTACAAATTACTATCCCAGGGATAGTTTACAAATGTGTCCTTGTTATTAAATGGGCTCTGAGCAAAAAAGCTCTGAAGAAGGGCTTCGACCCGAAACATTGCCTATTTCCCTCGCTCCATCGATCCTGCCTCTACCTCTGAGCAAAATAACCCTAGTTTTAGTGGGATATGGGCCAGAGGTGGGCAAATGATACGGAGGGTGGCACTGTGGTGCAGGGGTAGAGCTGCTGCCTTACAGCACCAGAGACCCGGGTTCGATCCAGGGTGCTGTCTATATGGAGTTTGTACCTTTTCCCTGTGACCAGGTGGGTTTTCTCCGGGTGCTCCAGTTCCCTCCCACATTCCAAAGATGTGCAGGTTTGTGTGTTAATTGGCTCTGTAAATTGTCTGTGAATGGGTGATCACTGGTCAGCACGGACTTGGTGGGCCAAAGGGCCTGTTTCCACACTGGATCTCTAAACTAAACAAAACTAAACTAATGGGGATGAGCTGAGATGGGGCAGATTGGTTAGCATGGACAAGTTGGGCCGAAGAGCCTGTTGCCGTACTGGAAAATTCAAACATTCCCAGTTTAGATTGGATTACCTGAAAAAGCTTTTTATTTTCCTGCAAAATATCGGAGATACCTATGTGGGGCACTGGATTTGATTTCCAAAACAAAAAGTGATTTTTTTCCTCAGGTGAATTGCTTTCATGTTCCACATCAGTGATGCCAGCACCTAATTCTGCTGAGTGACTGAAAGGAAACAGCCAGCACCTGTTATTGCACAGCCATAGTGAAAGACTGCTTTGACTATAACACAGTCTTATCAACTTCAATGCTGAAATACAGACCCGGAGTTAAGAAACATTTGTATACGGAATAGTGAAAGGCGTGATAGGATGGATGGAGAGAGGAGAGTTGCTGCCTCACAGCGCCAGAGACCCGGGTTCGATCCTGACTACAGGTGCTGTCTGTACGGAGTTTGTACATTCTCCCTGTGACTGTGTGGGCTTTCTCCAGGAACTCTGGTTTCCTCCCAAATTCCAAAGACCAACAGGTTTGTAAGTTGATTGGCTTTGGTAAAATTGTAAATGGTCCCGTGTGTGTAGGTTGGTGTCAGTGTACGGGATGATCACTGGTCGGCGCGGACTTGGTGGACCGAAGGGCCTGCTTCCGCGCTGTATCTCCAAAGACCGAAGTCTAATAGTCCGAGGTTATTGTCCCGTAAACCTGTATTGGCACTAATGACGATAGAGGGATGTGTGCACTCAATAACAGCTCCTTCTCACGTTGTTCCCGATCTGTCAATGTCCCTCTGAAGAGTGAATGGCTCAAACCGCCCAAATGTAACCGTACCAGAGAAATGTAACTTGTTCTGATTTATAATCAGACGCACAAGAGATAAATCTCAAAGTACAGCCACCTACATGTTGATTGTAGTCCTTCAATAAACTATCATTAATCACAAACAGATCTTTTAGTTGGTCCAGTGCGGGCAATGAAAATGATTCATCACCTTGTCAGTTCACGTTTCCTTTTGGACATGTTGAAATCCATCATTTTATACATTAACTCATCCAGTAAGATTTTAGTTTTAGGGACAGAGCGCGAAAACAGGCCTTTCGCCCCACTGAGTCTGCCGACCAGCGACCCATGCGAGACAATTTACATTTATACCTAGCCAATTAACCTACAAAACCTGTATGTCTTTGGAGTGTGGGAGGAAACCAAAAATCTCAGCGAAAACCCACGCAGTCACGGGGAGAAAGTACAAACTCCGTACAGACAGCACCCGTCGTCAGGCTCGAACCCGGGTCCCTGGTGCAGTAAGGCAGCAACTGTACTGCTGAGCCACAGGGCCATTCTTGCAACAATCATTCTTCTATAATTTAAAAAAACCACACTGCAAACCCTCTACTTCTGTGCAGACTGACCTTTTACCCCACACCTGAAACCTCCGGCATTGACAATTATCCGCACCTGTAATTTTTTGCTTTGGTGCATTTTTGGCTCATCTACCAATCCGCTTATGCCGTTAAATAATTTATCCCAACTGTGGAACTTTAACTATTGTTTCTTAAGTTGTATTCACTGCCCCGCGATATATTTTTGCTTACTTTCTTCGTAATAAAGCACCTTGTAATCTCCAATAGAAATGATGTAATTGTATAAGGAGTGGGGGGTCACGGCATCTATTTTCTCTTATATAAGCACAACTAATACTCAGCTGGACAGGCTGCATCCATGGAGAGAGAAACTGAGTTGGCACTTCAGATTAATGAGTGTTCATTAGAATTCTTTTGATAAAAAAAGGTAATTGACCTGAAACTTAATTTCTTTCTCATCAGATGCCATCTGACCTGTTGAGTGTCTCCGACGTTTTTTGAAGATAGACACAAAACGCTGGAGTAACTCAGCAGCTCAGGCAGCATCTCTGGAGAAAATGGAATAGATGACGTTTCGGGTCGGAGCCCTTCTCCCAACCTACTCTTTTTCTCCGGAGATGCTGCCTGACCCACCGAGTTACTCCAGCATTTTGTGTCTATTTTCGGTGTAAACCGAAAGCTGCAGTTCCTTCCAACATTTTTTTGTTTTGCTTTAGGTTCCTTCCATCGGCATCCCTTTAATCCCTCTTTAAATTACCACTAGGAACAGGCTGGAGGGAGTTACCTGACTCCTTCTCTCGCTGTTAATGTTTTCATTGAACTCACTGCCAGACTAAATGGATGTAACGAAGCCCAAATGTTAAAGGAAGAAAGTGACTTTGAGAGTATCTTCTAAAGATATCAAACAATCTTAAAACCACCAACAATTGCACAGCTCCCTCTGAATTCTAATCAGTAATTAATGTCGTAATGCATGGATAAAAATTATTTTACAGAATGGCAGGCAGTGACTAGTGGGGTGCCGCAAGGCTCGGTGCTGGAACTCCAGTCATTTACAATATATATTAATGATTTAGACAAGGGAAATAAATGTGACACAAAGCTGGGTGGCAGTGTGAGCTGTGAGGAGGATGCTATGAGGCTGCAGGGTGACTTGGATAGGTTGGGTGAGTGGGCAGATGCATGGAAGATGCAGTAAAATGAGGATAAATGTGAGGTTATCCACTTTGGTGGCAAGAACAGGAAGACAGATTATTATCTGAATGGTGTCAGATTAGGAAAAGGGGAGGTGCAACAAGCCCCGGGTGTGCTTGTTCATCAGTCACTGAAAGTAAGCATGCAGGTACAGCAGGCAGTGAAGAAAGCTAATGGCATGCTGGCCTTCATTGCGTGGGGATTTGAGTTTAGGAGCACGGTGGTCCAACTGCAGTTGTACAGGACCCTGGTGAGACCACACCTGGAGCATTATGTGCAATTTTGGCGTCCTAATTTGAGGAAGGACATTATCGCTATTGAGGGAGTGCAGCGTAGGTTCACCAGGCTAATTGTCGGGATGGCGGGACTGACATATGATGAAAGAATGAGTTGACTGGGCTTGTATTCACTGGAATTTAGAAGGATGAGAAGGAATCTTATAGAAACATATAAAATTCTTAAAGGATTGGACAGGCTAGATGCAGAAAAAAAATTCCCAATGTTGGGGAGTCCAGAACCAGGGATCACAGTTTAAGAATAAGGGGTAGGCCATTAAGGACTGAGATGAGGAAAACCTACCTCACGCAGAGAGTTGTGAATCTGTGGAATTCTCTGCCACTGAAGGCAGTGGAGGCCAATTCACTAGATGTTTGCAAAAGAGTTAGCTCTTAGGGCTGAAGGAATCAAGGGATATGGGGAAAAAGCAGGAACGGGTACTGATTTTAGATGATCAGCCACGATCATATTGAATGGCGGTGCTGGCTCGAAGGACTTCTGCACCTATTTTACTATGTTTCTATGACTGCCCTTAGATATAAAGGAGTGAATCGTTTAATATCATAGCATGTTGTTGCGAATTTATGCAGCATTGTTTAAACTGCTCTTTCTTTGAAAATCAGGTCAAAACTCATCACTCATGAGTCTATGTTTGATGTCTGTTTAAAAGAAACATTGGGAAAGAGCCTCTCCTATTGCCTCAAGGAAGTGAGGGTGTGTCCACTGGACGATGTTCCTTGTAGTCAGTTCAATATTTCACTTTCATCATGACACATGCTTTGCTGACGTTGTTCCTTCCAGCCCAGACTGGATCGGATAGTTACTTTTCTTTTATCTTTAATTTTGATGGGGGGGCGGTCATTGAAATACAGAATAGTGAAAGGCTTGGATAGTAGATGTGGAGAGGATGTTTCCACTAGTAGGAGAGTCTAAGACTAGAGGTCATTGCCTCAGAATTAAAGGACGATCTTTTGAGAAGGATGGCGCCACCAGCAGTGGCTGCCTCGCCAACAGTCTGTCTGTCCTTTTTTTTGGGTTATTTTTTTTGTATGTGTTAAAAAGTATGTTACAAGATACAACATACAAGATGCATTTAGCCATAAAATAAAAATAAAGAACACAACACACGATAGAGTTCAACATAAAAACATCCCCACACAGACGGATCAAAGTTTCCCAGTGTGAGGGAAGGCACCAAAGTCAATCATCTTCCTCGAATGTTCCCCAATGTTCACCCGTGGTCGAGGCCTCCCCGAGCCCTCCGCAGTCGCCGCTACGGGCGGCCTGATGTTCAGGCCCCGCTCGCCGGGTTAGTGTAAGTCCGACGTCAGGGCTGGGGGACCACCTCAGCGGCATTATGTTTAATGTTCCTTGGTTTGTTTTATGTGGGGGGGGGGGGGGGGGGAATGGTTGGGGGAAACCTTTTTTCAATCTCTTACCTCGACAGAGATGCAATTTTTTTCCGTATCGTATCTCAGTCCTCACTGCGGCCTTTCCTGGAGACCCCAAGCTGTGAGAGTCTGCGGGACTTTAACATCGTGGAGCTTGCAATCCCTTTGCCGGGGATCGAAGCTCCAACCGCAGCAATAATGATCTATGTTGCTCCATACCTCCCTATTTCTTAGTCGTATCGTATCTCTCTATATGTTATCCATCCATAATCTGATTCCCGACTTAAACCTCTGTGTCTCTCCACTTCTAAGGAACACTCGCAAGCTTTTCAGCCCAATATTTGGACAATTGTCATGATATTCCTAAACGTGGTTGTGTTAAATTATATTTCCAAAAGCTTCCTTGGAATATTTGACGTTGCTACGTGCCCTATATAAACTTACTTCGATACCAACAGTTTATCTCTTCAAACTGCAAAGATGTTTTATTGCCATTGTTAATAGACACAAAACAGTATTTCCAGTATGTGGGAATATTTCAATAGACAATAGACAATAGACAATAGGTGCAGGTGTAGGTCATTCGGCCCTTCGAGCCAGCTCCACCCTTCAATGTGATCATGGCTGATCATCCCCAATCAGTACCCCGTTCCTGCCTTCTCCCCATATCCACTGACTCCGCTTTTATTTAAGAGCCCTATCTCGCTCTCTCTTGAAAGCATCCAGAGAACCTGCCTCCACCGCCCTCTGAGGCAGAGAATTCCACAGGCTCACCACTCTCTGTGAGAAAAAGTGTTTCCTCGTCTCCTTTCTAAACGGCTTACTCCTTATTCTTAAACTGTGGCCCCTGGTTCTGGACTCCCCCAACATTGGGAACGTGTTTCCTGCCTCTAGCGTGTCCAAACCCTTAACAATCTTATATGTTTCCTGGTATCTCTTAATCAACATTAATAAAAAAAGATTACCTGGAATTATTACTATATATACAAGTTTATGCAGTTCCCGACATTACCACAAATGAGAAATGAGGGTGGTGCAGCGGTAGAGTTGCTGCCTTACAGCGCCAGAGACCCGGGTTCGATCCTGACTATGGGTGCTGTCTGTACGGAGTTTGTACGTTCTTCCCGTGACCTGCGTGGGTTTTCTCCAGGTGCTCCGGTTTCTTTCCACACTCCACAGATGTATAGGTTAGTAGGCTAATTGGCCTCGATAAAATTGTGAAATTGTCCCGACTGTGTAGGATAGTGCCAGTGTACGGGGAGATCGCTGGTCGGCGCGGACTCAGTGGGCCGAAGGGCCTGTTTCCGTGCTGTATCTCTAAAGTTGAAAGCAAGCTTTAAAGCACTCAGTAGGTTGCAAATCATATTGGGCTATCAAAACCAAAATATGAATTCAAGCATTTTGTGTAGTTATGCAACTCTTAAATCCTCATTTCTTTAAGAACTGTAAAAATTTTTGTTTACATATTTCCCATTTGCACTCACTGCTCTCTTATTTCTGTTCCCACCGTAAACTCTGTAGATAATGAAAGGTAAATATGTAAATATAGCTCTGACCTTTTAAACCCTGGCGAGCACAATTGGTACTCCTTCTAACTGCAGACATGACATTTTCAGCAGGATATACTTGCGTCAGAAGGAGTGCAGCAAAGGTTCACCAGACTGATTCATGGGATGGCAAGTGTAGGAAGGAACTACAGATGCCGGTTTCAACCGAAGACAGACAGCGGGTCAGGCAGCATCTCGAGAGGAAAGGAATGGGTGACGCTTCGGGCCGAGACCATTCTTCAGACTGGGGGTCAGGGGAGACATCCCTCTCTGACTCTCAGTCTGTAGAAGTGGTGTGAGTTACTCCAGCTTTTTGTGTCTATCATGGGATGGTCCCCCTGTGTTAAGTTAGAAAAGATCTCGCAGGACAAAGACGAAGATGACTCTGTGAGGTTTGTACTGTGGCCGAGCACATAACCTGCTCATCAGGGACCAGACTGACAAATCTTTTCAGTAGCTATAGTAGCTCGGACCATTGCAAAGTAGCTCATTTGCAATGGTCCGAGTGCCAAGTTCAGATGGAGAACAAGAAGGACACAAAAAGCTGGAGTAACTCGGCGGGTCAGGCAGCATCTCTGGAGAGAAAGAATAGGTGATGTTTCGGGTCGAGACCCTTCTTCAGGCTGAGAGTCTGAGGGGAAAGGGTGTCTCGTTTCCCACTCCCCTGACACAACTACCTCCTCCAGCAGCTTGTTGCATACACCCACCACCCACTGTGTGAAAAAGTTACCCCTCACATTCCTTTTAAACCTTTCCTCCCTCACCTTAAACTCAGCCGAACCCACGGGAAGCAAGCAATAACTCCAATCTCTGAAGGTCGTTAATCGAAGGACTTCCTCCCCACACAGGCCAACAACATTATTGCAACTTTGCGATCACACACCCCGGCTTCTATAAAGCAGCTTTGTGTGTGTGATTCAAACTAAAATAAGCAAGAAATGTCTATGACAACCAGACTCAGAAAGCCACAATTAAAAGTTGTAAAAACCACCAGTGCCTGGCTGTTCCACAAAGGGCACACTGCAAGCCCAAGGAGATAATCTGGAACCCACTTTGGATATTCAAAAGCTCTTTTGTATATTTTTTTATTAACAACAGCTAGAGTGTTTTTGCTGCGTTTAGATGGGTTCGGCTATAGAGCAGGCAAAAGTAAACATCTTCAACGTGAGTGTGGCACATTGGCAGATTACGGAAAAGTACAAAATGTGTAGGAAGGAATTGCAGTTGCTGGTTTACACCAAAGATCGACACAGAGAGCTGGAATAACTCAATGGGTCGGGCAGCAGCTCTGGTGAGAAGGAATAGGTGACGTTTCAGGTCGAGACCCTTCTTCAGACTTGGAGTTCGGGGGGAGATCGTCTTGCTGAGTTTCACTGTTTGTATCACCTTCTCCACAGCCAACAATGGACCATTGTGGGCTCTGCCTTTCCTTGATTATCGGTGCTGGCTTTTTGTTTTCACACCTTTCATTCATTTCTTCCACGTCTCTTTTCACATCTCTTGTTTCCTCCTCCCCTGACTTTCAGTCTGAAGAAGGGTCTCGACCCGAAACATCACCCGTTCCTTCTCTCCAGAGTTGATGCCCGCCTGCTGAGTTACCTCAGCGTCTTGTGTCTATCGTCACAGAAAATGACGATACAGGCTACTTGCCTACATCAATACAATCAGAGGCCTTGAGAACAGGGTCGCACTAAAGCTGCAAAGACTTGCAGATTCCCGCCACGATGTAAGCATGCGAACACCTAAATTGTTATAAAGATACAAATACAACCCAATACCTTGATCACCACAGCTAATGGACGTATTGCATGTTTTTGTAGTGGTCTGCATAGTTTTATGTTTATTTGACATTACCGACCTCGGCCCACATTTGAGGGTCTTAAAGAACAGAAACATGCAGTTAAAGGACATAAAGTGCTGGAGTGGAGTAACTCAGCAGGTCAAGCATCTCTGGAGAACAGTGAAATTAGGGAACAGCGAATAGTGAAAGGCCTGGAGAGAGTGGACGTGGGGAGGATGTTTCCACCAGTATGAGAGTCTCAGAATTAAAGGACGTTCCTTTAAAGGTGAGGAGGAATTTCTTTACTCAGAAGATGATGAATCTGTAGATCATTGCCACAGAAGGCGGTGGAGGCTGTCAATGGATATTTTTAAGGCAGAAATAGATAGATTCTGGATTAGTATGGTTGGCAGGGGTCATGAGGAGAAGGCTAAAAAAATGGGGTTAGATTGAATGGCGGAGTAGACTTGATGGGCCGAATGGCCTAATTATGTTCTGATCACATGAACATGGATAGTTGATGTTTTGGGAGAAACATTCAGTTCTTTTAGCTAAAATCCACCACTCCAAGCCCTCAGCCCATCACTCCAACAGCTTGGGTCAAAGAGATGCGTTTGACGTGGATGTTTAAGGGAAGTGAGGGGTTGTAGAAAGGAAGGGTGGATCCAAAGCAGAGGATGTCAGTGAGGGAAGGGTCTTCTTGAGGTGAGTAGATGGAGGTGAGGCAGGAGGTCAAATGTAGGAGGAGTGGAGGGAGAAGAACAGATCGGCAAGCTGAGGGCTGTGGGGAACTAGCACAGAAGAGGAGATGAGACCCTGACAGTATTACGTTGAATTCGGGGACAGACTTAAACCCCTGTCCCACGGTACGAGTTCATTCCAAGAGTTCTCCCGAGTTTGCCCTGATTCGAACTCGGAGATTTACAGTAATGGTCACTCGTCGGTACCCGGGGCTCTCGTGGACATTTTTCAACATGTTGAAAAATCTTCACGAGTCTTCCCGTCATTCACCGCACGCTACGGTAAAAATGAAGGACGAAGACAGTCAAAACGGGAAATGTTATGAAGATCTTGGTAACCCAACCAATGCCAAGGACAACAACACAAAATGTTAAATATGTAGGGCTGAGCAGAAGTATATTCCCCAAATTAAAGGCCCCAAATGACACAGTGAACCACAAAGATTAGTTGTGTTATTCTTCGAAATATTTTTAATCAAGCTATAGGAAAATAGTAGCACAGCGGAACAGTAAGAGCAAAACACGCCCGCCCCTCCATCATGACTTGCTTCCCCTAATAACTGTCCTTGTAATCCTCACCATGTGGCTTCATTTTCTCTTGCAACCTGTGGCTACTCCACCAGCTTTTTGCTGACTTTGTGAAACTCAGCCTAATATTTTTGAGTTTGGGTGGTGTTGAAAACAAAATGGTGGCGCAGCGGCAGAGTTGCTGCCATTACAGCACCAGAGACCCCGGTTCGATCCTGACTACGGGTGCTGTCTGCACGGAGTTTGTACGCTCTCCCCGTGACCGCGTGGGTTTGCCTCACGTTGCTCCGTACAGGTTTGTAGGTTAATTGGTTTTGGTAAAGAATGTAAATTGTCCCTAGCGTGTAAGATTGTGCTGTTGTACTGGTTGGCGCGGACTCGATCGTCCGAAGGGCCTGCTTCCACACTGTATCACTAAACTAAACTAAACCAAAGATGAACCCTTGTCAGATTTCAATCCAATGATCATTTTTGAGAAGTCAGAGACAGGAAACTCCTCATTTGCCCCATACCAATTAATCACAGCCGATAAAACCATTGGGTCTGATGAAGAGTCCAGGCCTGAAACGTCACCTCGTGGTTCAATGGTACTTCATTGTCACTAACGCGCAGCTCTATGCGCTACCGTGCGTCACTGCGCCGCCCAATAATGTGCGAGGCCAATGGACGCTTTGAAGAGCAATCCTTGACCAAATGCAAGGTACATGTATTCAAATTAATCATGATTTGACAGATAAACCAGTTATTTACTGATGGACCCACACAAGGGTACACGCCGAATGTGTAGGAAGGAACTGCAGATGCTGGTTTAAACTGAAGATAGACACAACATGCTAAAGTAACTCAGCGGGACAGGCAGCATCTCTGGATGAATCTGAATCATCCATATGAATATGGATCAGTCTGAAGAAGGGTCCCGACCCGAAACGTCACCCATTTCTTCTCTCCAGAGATGCTGCCTGTCCCCCTGAGTTACTCCAGTATCTATTAAGTGTGCACACCAGTTTGCTGCTGTATCTGGCACCAACATCTGCATATGGCATAGAGTTGCCCCTTCCAAAGCTGTCTGTCCATGCATTATGATGTTGGAACAGCCCCATTAAATAATAGGAGGGAGAGTTAATGAAAAAAGCTATTTCTGCTTTCAAGTCAAGTTTTGGTTTCTCATGACTGAAAATGGCAGCAATTTACATTTATTATATTAACCTCATGCAGACCCCATTACATGTACAATGAAAACATTTGTGTCAGAAGTGTAACCTAAAACTACCACAAATGTCTCAGAGAATGTTTCACGATGTAATTATCTTAATTACAGGAAAACATATTGCCGTGTTATTACAGGCTGAAGGCCAGTGGGTTCTCCCAGCGTAGATGCCCCTCATTCTGTGAGCTTACACAGATAGACTACATCCACACGTGACCTATAACTACAGCACCTTCATGTCTGCCTTCAGGGGCATTAACATTTTACGGCAGAGCTGCTGCCTCACAGCGCCCAAGACCCAGGTTCGATCCTGACCTCGGGTGGTGTCTGTACGGAGTTTGCACCTTCTCCCTGTGACCGCTTGAGTTTCCTCCGGGTGCTCTGGTTTCCTCCCACATCCCAAAGACGTGTGTGTTTGTAGTTTAATTGGCCTCTGTAAATTGTCTCTAGTGTGTGGGATGTGAGAGTGGGATAACCAACCGAACCCAATTAACCTGCGTGACTTGGGAGGAAACCAGAGCTCCGGGAGAAAACCCACGCAGTCACAGGGAGAACGTGCCAACTCCGTAACAGACAGCACCCGTAGTCAAGATCGAAGCCGGGTCCCTAGCGCCACTGGGCCGCCCTCTGTTATAATTCGCATTAGTACCTTATCTCCTTAGAAGGACAAAAATTGATGCAAAATACTCTTAAAACCGATGTTCATTTGCAGTACTGGTCAGTATTCTAATTATTTAAATGCAGCTTCACATAAAGAAAAACCAACGTCTGCATTCACATCAGGCAACTGGTTTGATTTAAAGTGTAGGAAGGAACTGGTTTACACTGAAGTTAGACATAAAATGATGGAGTAACTCAGCGGGACAGGCAGCAACTCTGGAGAGAAAGGATGAGCGACGTTTCGAGTCGAGACCCTTCTTCTGAGCGCTGAATAATCTTCAAGTTTTACTGACTGGCTCACAAACGTTACAGACTGGTTCACAAACGTGGTTGAAAGCTTAATCCACCCGCCCCTTGTTGAAGGAGTTCAGTCCACCCTCAGCCAAGCAGCTTGTAGCTTGCCGACCTCACTGAAAGAACTCGCTGCAGGGAGGTGCATGAGACAAAGGCAGTGTGAATGAGTGAGCACCACCTGAATGCAGTCCAGCACAGCGAACACATCTTTCCTGCCGAGCTGGCGACACAAATCGATTCACCAATTACAAACTGCCATTGACGCTAAATGAAACAATCACTCCGTACAGATCTGATGTTGTTATCACTCCAACAGCATCCTGCAACGCCTGAAACAATTGGTGTGCGAACTACACGCAGGGCATCAATCTTCTTAACAAGCCAGACAATGAAAGAATGCTCCAAAGTCATCTGGCCCAGGATTTTGGCAGCCTTCTCTGGACTGTGGCTGCCAGTTTCCTCCAGTACTGACCTTGTCGAGTGAGGGAACAGATACCTCTTCACAAAGGGGTCCCGAAGACATTGATCTCTACATGGACACATTTCAGACTCCACCAGCACCCATCTGCAAGCACCTCCTGCCACCTGTGGTAAGGTAAGTAATGGGCTGGAAGGTGATTTAAACCTTAAACATGCAGGGTGGCGCAGCGGTAGAGTTGCTGCCTTACAGCGCCGGAGACCCGGGCTCGATCCTGACTACGGATGCTGTCCGTACAGAGTTTGTACATTCCTCCTGTAACCTGCGGGGGGTTTTTCTCCGGGTGTTCCAGTTTCCTCCCACACTCCAAACACGTGCAGGTTTGTAGGTTAATTGGCTTTGGTAAATTTGTAAAATATCCCTAGTGTGTAGGATAGTGTTAGTGTGCGGGGATCACTGGTCGGCACGGACTTGGCGGGCCGACCAGCGCTGCGTCTCTAAACTAAACTAAACCAACATACTAATGGGTGTAATTACAGTGCATTATTATTTTGTTCCCTTGTGAATGGCTTTATTATCAGCTTAATCTACCTAAATCTTGTTTGCAAGCTTCTGCACAAAATGACTTTGGTGGGTTGGCAAGGCAACTGACACCCTCACCAGAAGAAGTGTTCTTGCGGCATAATGACCATCGCGCTGTGGTTATCCCACGGCCTGGCTCGCTTGCCATGAAAGCTGGAGAGGGAAACCGCCGAGCTGACCGTGGTCCTTATTACCCCCAAAATGAGCTCTGTAAGAAACAGCAGCAAGACTAAACACAGAGGGGCCTTGTGAAATACTGCTCGAGTTAGTGAGGGTAATTCAATGGAATAGAAGTGTTGCAGAAAATGATTCAATGACACATCGGGATAGTACCAATGCACTGGTTGGCGCCGACTTGGTGGGCTGAAGGGCCAGTTTCAGCGCCGTATCGCTAAACTATTAAAGTCTAAAGTATTGTCACATTTTGTGTGGCATAGAATGAAATGTTATGGCTGTTTAACTGAGCAACATCCTCTTTTATGACAATAAACTCTCTTGACTATACTTTGGCAACATCCTGCAGTCCTCATCATAGTGTGAGGGATAAAGTGATTAAACCCCTTTAAAGTGAGGAGTTTTAAAGAGAATTCGAACTGAGAGGGGCTGGAGAGAGGATTCTGACACAGCTGTGTCTGAAGGTTGCCAGACCCATCCTTGAGTCCTTGAGTAAGAAGTAATAGCATTGTATAGCGGTAGAAGGGAGTGATGTAGAGAGATCCCTATCAGTGGAATGGAGTGATAGATGGGACCCTTGTCACTATAGCTTAGCTTTAGTACTGATATAGGAGAACTGAGAGGGTTCACTAGGAGGTGAGTAAAACTAGGGTAGGTCATGAGCAACTGAGCATGCTTAATAGAATAAATGAATATTACAACACACCCCTGGTCAAGAAACTGCTCATTACCATGAACATGTTTGAACATGCAATGTATGATATGGGAGGTGCGAGGGGATGTACGGTGGGATGTACCTACAGATTGTGCACCTCAGACCCTGATTGGAGAAGGGTCCGGAGGGGAGGTTGAATGTAAGATTCTGTGTATAAAGGGGGATGACTTCTTTGGCTTCGGTGTGTCTCGAATTGGAGAGGCACCCGGTCTGCAGACTCGTAAAATAAAGAATCTCTTGCTTCCAGGATTTAGTCTTTGAGCATTAATTGTGAGCATAAAGCGTATCTCACAATAGTGTCAATAAGAACATGCGTAGCAGGGACACAATAAATAACTCAATCAGATCACAACTTTACCCTGTTCTGTGATATTTTCTAGGTTTTACTTATTTCAACAGCATCATTTGTTCTACCCTGATGAGTGTCCCTTTTTACCCCCAAAATATGCACTGCTAGAAACAGCAGTAAGACTAAACACAAAGGAGCTTTGTGAAATACTGCTGTCGTTATTGAGGGCAATTTAATGGATTAGTATTGTACAAAATGATTCAATGATTCAGTGATACACGATGAAAATTATATTGATGCAATAACAAGTTTAAATCTTTCAATATTGATTATTCTTCCAGTATATTTTTTTATTTAACCTTCCCACAGTTGTGTTTTTAAACCAAATATGCTCAGTCGAAACTGAATACCTCAGGGAATGGCAGGAAGCAATTCCTTCGAATTATATCTGACCAAGTAATATATTAATGCAGGCCGCAAGTCCACGGTGATTGATGACTGAAAATGTAGTTGTTTGTCCCTTTCTGGAAGTAATGCAGGAACAAGCAGGAGGAATGCATATCAAAGAGTAATTGAGCTGGAAACATGATTTTCACCTTATTTTGGGGAGGAATGTGGTAGCAAACATAGGCCCGTCGTATGTAAGGTTTGGGGGCATCTTTCTGGTATGTTTTCTTAAGGTTGAATGGCCATTAGTGCGGTGAGTACTAATGGGACACTTTCATACTTGACTGCCTTAATGTTCACTGAAACTATTCCTCATCCTGATGACTGGAAACAGTGTTTTAAAGAAACATTAAATTATACTTATTCCCAGAGGTCACTGGTTATGAACTGTGCTAAAACCACATGATTAATGGATAGGTCGAGTCTCAAATTATTCTATAATTCCAAGTAAGTGAAACGTTAAATCCTACAGATGTCATCAATATTCAATGGCTGAGATATTACGCATTTAGGATTGACCTCTGTTTTATGGCTAATGCCATATTTAAAATGGTGTTCAAAAGCAGTAGAGACCCGGCTTCTATCCACAATATGGGTGCTGTATGTACGGAGTTTGTACGTTCTCCCCGTGACCTGCGTGGGTTTTCTCCGAGATCTTCGGATTCCTCCCACGCTCCAAAGATGAACAGGTTTGTAGGTCAATTGGCCCTCGTGTGTAGGATAGTGTTAGTGTGCGGGGATCGCTGGTCGGTGTGGACTTGGTGGACCGAAGGGCCTGTTTCTGCGCTGCATCTCTAAAACTAAAACTAAAACAAACATAAAACTAACATTTTTTTCATTTTAGTTACTACTAAACCAACTAAAACAAGGTTTGTAGGCTGATTGGCTTCTGTAAATTGTAATTTGTCCCTAGAGCGTAGGGTAATGCTAGTTAGTGTAAGGGGTGATCGCTGGTCGGCATGGACTCGGTGGGCTGAAGGGCCTGTTTCCACGCTGTACCTCTAAACTAAACTAAATCATGGTAATCACTTATATTTTTCCCAGGTCTATTCAGAGCAGCCACTTGCAAAACCGCATAGACACACTTTGCTGACACTTTATTCCCTTGAGAAGTAAAGGCTAATGAATACAATTGCTTCTCCATCTGAGATTAGCTAACATAGATCGGGAACATGTTACGTGGAATGTCAAGTCCCAGTGAGCCATCAAAGAAGATTATATCATGCCTTTGTAAACAAAAGGGAATTAAACTAGAATTTAGATTTACAAATTACCTTCCTTGAACAACATTACATGAAAATAAATTAAACATTATCTTATTAGTGCCTGCTTCGCCACACTGGAAGTTGTTCGATTGTTATCTCGCAATATTAGTCACAAACCAATTCCAAAATTTGTTACGGCCTCTTGATAAGACGAGGTTGTGGTAAAGATCAACTTAATGTACTAAGACAAAACACACTTTTGTCATTGGTGGATATACTTGTGTATTTAGCAGTTAGGTTTGAGTAATTAATTCTCTCAAAACTGGAATATCAAAATAATTGTATATTTTAAAGCTATGCTCTCAAATGGTAGAGGGCATAGCTTCAAGGTGAGAGGGGCAAGGAGATGTGCGGGGCAGGTTTCTATTACACAGAGGGTGGTGAGTGCCTGGGATGAGCTGCCAGGGATGGTGGTTGAGGCAGACACATTAGTGGTGCCGTAGTGAGGCAGACACACCGTAGTGGGCCGGATATCAAATAATGATGAGAAGGAGTACAGGAGGGAGATTAAGAACCTCGTAATCTGGTACCAAGGCATCAAAACCTTTCCCGCAATGTGACCAAGACAAAGGAGATTATAATTGGCGTCAGGAAGCAAATTGGTATCACCGGCAACTTTTCTTGGACCAGCCACATCGAAGTAATGGCCAAGAAACCACACCGGCGCCTCTGCTTCCTTAGAAGGCTTAGTTCGTAGAAAACATTCTACAAAACCACCGTGGAAAGCATTTTACAGCATTGTTTGGGAACAGCTCCATCCAAGCCCTCAAGACATCGCAGAGAATTGTGGACGCAGCCCAGACCATCACGCAAGCAAGCCTCCCTTCCATTGACTCTGTCTACACTTCACACTGCCTTGGCAAGGTTACCAGCATAAACAAGGACCAGCCCCGCCCCGGTCACTTCCTCTTCTCCCCTCTCCCACCAGGCAAGGGGTACAGAGTGTGAAAATGCACATCTCCAGATTCAGGGATCTTTTTTTTCCCCAGCTGTTATCAGGCAACTGGACCATCCTATTACCAACTAGAAAGCAGTCCTGACCTAACATTTACCTAATTGGAGGCCCTCGGTCTATCTTTAATCAGACTTTACTGGACTTTATCTTGCACTAAACATTATTCCCCTTAACCTGCACAGTGTGAACGGCTCGATTATAATCAAGTATAGTCTTTTCATTGACTGGATAGCACACAACAAGAAAGCTTTTCAAAAAAGCATACCTCGGTACACGTAATGGCAATAATAAACTAAAGGAAACTAGAGCAAGAACTTCTTACATATTCAACAACAAAATAATAGGAGGTTAGAAATGTGAGAATTTAATCTGTTGCTCAGCACCAAAAGAGACAAAAATTCATTTTGCTACCTCACCCTCTGAGTTTCTCCAGCTTTTTTGTCTACCATTAATGTTTTGATTGCCCATGTGCTGAACACAGCAAACGGACATGTTGCCAAAATACCTTTGACTTGTGACTCAGCTTTACCGGACTAAAGTTCAGCTTTTCCTATCTGATCTCAATGCAAAGATATGTCAAAATCACAAGTAGCCAGCATGAATTTTTATCAGTCTAAGTGTCAATGTTGAGCAAAGTTCCAAAGGCAAATGAAACGTGGCAAATGGAGAGGTCAGATGGGAAATGTAGTTGCTAATGGACATGGATCGTAGATGGGGAAACAATTCTCGTCTGTCATTAGTATCCACTTCAAAAGAGGCTTCAGAGCCAGGCAAGTGCCAGGCAAGCACATGGGTGCATTTTTCTCATTCACCGATTGAGTTTTTACACTCACACAACAAGAGCGCTATTTCCTCCAGCCGGTCCTATTCCCACTCCCTGTGGTCCTGCAAATTCAGATCCTACCCAGGCCCTTTTTAAATGCAGCAATTCAATTTCCTTCCAGTACAACTAAAGATAAGAGGGGTAAGATTTAATAGGAACCTGAGGGGCAACTTTTTCACACAGAGGGTGGTGGGTATATGGAACGATCCACCAGGGGAGGTAGTTGAGACAGGTACTATAACAACATTTAATAGACATTTGGACAGTTACATGGATAGGAAAGGTTTAGTGTGATGCGTGCCAAATGGGCCAAGCTTGGTCAGCACGGAAGGGTTGGGCCAAAGGGCCTGTTTCAATGCTGTATGACTCTTATCCCTGACAGTGCATTTCTAGACTGAGATTACACTCCCTATCTGCAAGAGCCGGGAAGTCACATGGAGGTAGATGTTGGGACTCTTTGTTGGGACTGGAGGCACGGTGGCGCAGCGGTAGAGTTGCTGCCTTACAGCGCCAGGGACCCGGGTTCGATCCTGACTATGGGTGCTGTCTGTACGGAGTTTGTACGTTCTCCCCGTGACCTGTGTGGATTTTCTCCGGGTGATCCGGTTTCCTCCCACACTCGAAAGACGTACAGGTTTGTAGGTTAATTGGCTTCGGTAAAAATGGAAAATTTCCCCTAGTGTGTAGCATAGTGTCCGTGAGCGGGAATTGCTAGTTGGTATGGACTCGGTGGGCCGAAAGGCCTGTCTCCGTGCTGTATAACTAAACTAAACTAGTGGCAGCGTCGTGATAAAGACAACAACATTGCAAGGAAACCAGCTCAATCAAATGAAACCTTGAAATCTCTTCTCACTGAGATTAGTGAATCTTTGGAATACCGCGGGGAGGGGTGGTGGGGTAGAAGGGGATAAAATATGGGATCCGGAGAAAGGAGAGGAGTGTGCAGGGAAACATAAACTACCCAACGGAATGAGCATTGAATTCTCCAATTTCGAGTCATAGGCCTCCTCTATCTCCCCTGCCTCCCCACCCCTGCACCTCCCCACCGTCTCCCACCACCCCAGTCACCCTGCTTCTATTTCTTCCCCCATACGCTCCTCTCCCAGCCCTAACTTCAAAGCATAACCACATGGTGGATGCCTGAGGCATTCTTGCTGCTGGGTAAATCTCTGCCCATATTATCAGACACACGTATGCTCCTATTCTGGATAAAACCTCAGTTCAGTTGAGCTTATCGTCACGTGTACCGAGGCACAGTGAACAGCCTTTGTTGCGTGTTAACCAGTCAGCGGAAAGACAACACATGATTACAATCGAGCCATTCGTAGTGAGCAGATACACGATAAGGGCATAACGTTTAGTGCACGATAAAGCCAGTAAAGTCCGACCAAAGATCGTCTGAGGGTCACCAATCAGGTAGATGGCAGTTCAGGACAGCTCTCCTGTTGCGATAGGATGGCTCAGTTGCCGAGTGCATAGCCCCCAAATTATAAAACTAGTTTCTGATCTCCCGCAATTACGTTCAATTTACAAAAAATAAAATATAGATGTTACTTGACCTGCGGAGTGTTACAGCCATATTATTGCTTTGTTTTTACTTCCCAAAGTATTTTCAGTTGCAGCTAATATCTCTTTAAAAAATGAAAGCTTTCTGTGCTGAGAAAAAAGTAATTTTTTACACGAGAGAGCTCTCTATCACAGCACTAACTTAACAATCAGTGGAGAATTTTGCAGCGATCTCATAACCCGTCAGCATTTTTGCCACAGTTATTCAGTCCTGTCCCTGTGTGTCCTTTTGTGAAATCCTGGGAAGTGATGCACTTTCCACCAAACATCTGAGAAGCTCCGACACTTTGACAAACGCTCCTGTGTTCATCACTTGCGGTGATTCCTGGAAAAGGGGAGGATATTGCGAGGAACCGGCAGAACGATTATTCAAAGAGCGCTAAGGCTCCGATAATATTATAAGTGTGTCCACAGAAGTATTCTGAACAAGCTGAAGGGCGAGTCAGGCAAGAAACAGCTGTCAAGGGCTGGAGAGAAAAGGTCCCTTTCACAGTCTGGAATGTCTTTGTGGAAGAACGCACAATGTCTGCTTTGAGTCCAAAAAGCACAACATTTAGCTTTGAGGGCTTTTCCTGTCAAGCGCTCGGTTTAAAGGGTGAAATTTTCTTTGGGCGAGTATCAATCATGCTGAAAATGAGCTATCCTCCATTTCACTTGTCCTTTCTTAATTACGCACAAACTTTTCAACCAGGACGATGAGCCCTTCAGCAGGTCTGTTAATTTGAGATGCGGACAATTCCCACTGCAATCAGCGGGCCACCGACTTCATAGCATGAGGTGGAGAGACAAAAGGACACAAAGTGCGGGAGTAACTCAACAGGCCAGGCAGCATCTCTGGAGAACATGGAGAAGTGACGTTTCGGGTCGAGACCCTTTTAGTTTAGTTCAGTTTAGTTTAGTTTAGCGATACAGCGCGGAAACAGGTCCTTCAGCCCACTGAGTCCGCACCGCCCCGCAGTCCCCGCACACTGGCGCTATGCGACACGCACTTGGGACAATTTACAATTTTGCCAATGGCAGGGTAGACTTTGTGGGACAATTTGCCTAATTCTGCGCCTATAACCTATGAACTTATATCATTGCTTCAGCATATCGACAATTCCCCAGAGGTAGTTCGGAAATTACTTTAGAGACACAGCGCGCAAACAGGCCCTTCGGCCCGCCCAGTCCACGCCGACCAGCAGTCACCCCCGTACACGAGCACTATCCTACACACTAGGGACAATTTACAACTTTACCCAAAGCCAATTAACCTACAAACCTGTGCGTCTTTGGAGGGTGGAAAGAAACCGGAGAAAACCCACGCAGGTCACGGGGAGAACATACAAACTCCGTGCAGACAGCACTCGTAGTAAGGATCCAACCCGTATCTCTGGCGTTATAAAGCAGCATCTCTGCTGCTGTGCCGGAGTGCCGAAGGGCCTGTTTCCGCACTGTATCTCTAAGGTATCTCTCTTTTGAATCTCAAGTTCAAGTTCAAGTTCAAGTGAGTTTATTGTCGTGTGTCCCTGATAGGACAATGACATTCTTGCTTTGCATCAGCACACAGAACATAGAAGGCATTTACTACAAAACAGATCAGTGTGTCTGAAGAAGGGTCTCGACCCGAAACGTCGCCTATCTCCTTCGCTCCTTAGATGCTGCTGCACCCGCTGAGTTTCTCCAGCTTTTTGTGTAACCCTCGATTCTCCAGCATCTGCAGTCCCTTCTTTAACACATCAGTGTGTTCTCTTTTTTGATTGAACTGGTGATGGTGTCAGATAAGGGAGGGCAGTGAAGGTTTATTGCGGCAAGGTAGACGGAAGCTTGTGGCATGCTGATACATTGAGTGTAGACGTTGGGACATTTTATTGCAGTGGTTCACGATGTTGGTAAGGTCACATTTGGAGCATTGTGATCAGCTTTGGTCACCCACTGCGGAAAATATGCCATTAAGCTGTAAAGAGTGCAGAGGAGATTTACATGAATATTGTCGGCGGGCTGGGACTTTACTCTTCACGGCATCAAAATCTAAAAGACATAAGTTTAAAGTCAGATTGGAAAAATTTAACAGGAATCTTTGGAGCAATTTTTTCACACATAGCTGACAGAGGATGTGGTAGAGGCAGGTACAATTTTAGTTTTTAGTTTAGTTTAGTTTAGAGATACAGCGCGAAAATAGTCCCTTTGGCCCACCGGGTCTGCACCGACCAGCAATCCCTGCACGTTAATTCTTAGAATTATAATTCTAATAGAAGTATCATTCTTAGAACCTTTATTCTTATAATAAAGGGAAGATCATTTAAGACAGAGGTGAGAAAAAACTTTTTCACCCAGAGAGTTGTGAATTTATGGAATTCCCTGCCACAGAGGGCAGTGGAGGCCAAGTCACTGGATGGATTTAAGAGAGTTAGATAGAGCTCTAGGGGCTAGTGGAGTCAAGGGATATGGGGAGAAGGCAGGCACGGGTTATTGATAGGGGATGAATGGCGGTGCTGGCTCGAAGGGCCGAATGGCCTCCTCCTGCACCTATTTTCTATGTTTCTATGTTAACACTTTCTTACACACACTAGGGACAATTTTTACATTTACCAAGCCAATTAACCTACAAATCTGTACGTCTTTGGAGTGTGGGAGGAAACCGAAGATCTCGGGGGAAACCCACGCAGGTCAGGGGGAGAACGTGCGTAGTCGGGATCGACCCCGGGTCTCCGGCGCATCATTCGCTGTAAGGCAGCAACTCCGCCGCTGCTCCACCGTGACTGCCCAATACCTGTCCAAATTTAAGTGACATTTGGACGGGTATATTGATTGGGGACGTTTGGAGGGATGTGGGCAAGTGTGGGCAAATGGCATTAGCTGAAATAAGCATCTTGCTCAGTATGGACGTGTTGGCTGGGTGACCACGCTGGGGACGTGAGCCAGGGAGACCATGATCAGCTCGTGACGATGCCACTTGTGATCCAATGGGAGTTTTGCGAGACCCTCTCACATTGATTCCCGCTACTCTCCAGGTCTACGACCATGTTTTCATCCGGACCCGAGAAACATCCCGTACACTGGCACTATCCTACACAGTATGGGCAATTTACAATTTTTTACCAAGGCCAATTAAACCTACAAACCTGTCCGTCTTTGGAGTGTGGGAGGAAACCGGAGCACCTGGAAAAGTGGTCACGGGGAACGTACAGACTCCGCACAGACAGCTCCCGTAGTCAGGATTGAACCCAGGTCTCTGGCGCTGCAAGGCAGCAAATCCATGTTCTCCAGATATGCTGCCTGAGCTGCTGAGTTCCTCCAGCACTTTGTGTCTTTTCCCTGCGCCAGTAACGGCAGTTCCTTGGGTCTGCTATTTTGGCCATTCAGTCTCTCTCTGGCCCATCACAAACTACCCTTAGTTCCATCCAGCCTTTCCCCTGATAAAAGGTCATCAACTGTGAAATGTCAACGTTACTTCCCTCTCTCTCTGCAGCTGCTTCTCGACCTGCTGAGTATTTTCAGCATTTTACGCGTTTTACTTTCAATTCCAGTCTACGTCACAATAAAGAAACACCTATTTCCATTGTCTGGAGGATTAATGGGCAAACTACAGCATAGTGCCGGCACCTGTACCTGGTGGCGCAGCGGTAGAGTTGCTGCCTTACAGCGCCAGAGACCCAGGTTCGATCCTGACTACGGGTGCCGCCTGCACGGAGGCTGCACAGTTTCCCCGTAACCGCGGGTTTTCCCCGGATGCTCCGGTTTCCCCCCATACTCAATAGACAATAGGTGCAGGAGTAGGCCATTTGGCCCTTCAAGCTAGCACCGCCATTCAATGTGATCGTGGCTGATCATCCCCAATCAGTACCCCGTTCCTGCCTTCTCCCCATATCCCCTGACTCCGCCATTTTTAAGAGCCCTACCTAGCTCTCTCTTGAAAGTATCCAGAGAACCCGCCTCCACCGCCCTCTGAGGCAGAGAATTCCACAGACTCACCACTCTCTGTGAGAAAAAGTGTTTCCTCGTCTCCGTTCTAAATGGCTTACTCCTTATTCTTAAACTGTGGCCCCTGGTTCTGGACTCCCCCAACATTGGGAACATGTTTCCTGCCTCTAGCGTGTCCAAACCCTTAACAATCTCATATGTTTCAATGAGAATCCCTCTCATCCTTCTAAACTCCAGAGTGTGCAAGCCCAGCTGCTCCATTCTCTCAGCATTCCAAATATGTACAGGTTTGTAGGTTAATTGGCCTCGGTAAAGATGGTAAATTGTAGGATGTGGGATGGTGCTAGTGTATGTGGATCGCTGGCCGGCGAAGGACCTGTGTGCACGCTGTGTCTCTAAACTGGCTTAAACTAAACTACAGAGATTTAAGTGGAGCCATCAGAAGAAATAATTTACTCACTGCCTGGCTACGAATTTGTAAGCACAGTTTATAAGGGGTGATGACTGAATCAATTGGAATGGGATAAAGACAGAAGGATAAACATATGCAGGAATGTGGAGGAAAAAGCTGTGTTTTACAATTACTATTTTCAGCTAAGCTTTGCTAAGAATAGATTCTTAGAAAATCTATTCAAAGATGCAATGGGTTGTAGGTTAATTGGCGTTGGTATAGATTGTAAATTGTCCGTACTATGTAGGATAATGCTAGGGTACAGTTGGCACAGATTCGATGGGCTGAAGGGCCTGTTTCCAGGTTGTATCTCTAAACTAAACTAAAAATATAATTTGTGATCCAGGGCACCAGATGTATCTTTTTAGCAGGCATTTCATGCACAGTTGTGTTCACACTCTTTCTTTTCAATCGCTTTCTAATGGTTTCACGAGATCAAACAATGCTGCAAGGGTCTATACGGCTGCATTTTGCCCGACTATATCATGACCAAGATCTGGAAAATAATGGATGAATGTAAGGGAACGACTTGACTACGTTTCTGCCTTTTCATTGTTCCTGCTCTTAATGGAACCAGGACCAAAAGATAATACAGCCCGGCGGCATCCTAACACTAACAACCCCCTCCTCTCCCCCATCCACCTGCTAACGCCACTCAAAGCCGCTTGCAACATGATCATTGCAGCGTCACCCGGCTGAAAACAGTGAATAAGCAGCAGTGGACATACTGTGAACAGAATACAAACCACTATGGTACAAACAGACCTTCCAGCTGGATGGCAAAACCCATCATCTCATTGCTAACTAATGCTCCATCTGGATTATGATAAAACCCATTATTTTCTCACCACTCTTCCAGTTGGACCAGGGTCCACATTGCTAATGTTCCCAGCCCCGTCAACGGATTCTGTTTACAAGGAACAATTACTCAGTCTTGCATGGAAGCAGTTGGTCAGATGCTTTGAGTTTAAGTTGGATGATGCCTTGTCCAAAACAGTAAAATCAAAAGCCTGGGAAAATCCTGGACTTTATTGTACACTAAACGATATTCCCTTTATCCTGCATCTGTACACTGTGGGCAGCTTGAGTGTAATCATGTATAGTCTGTTCGCTGACTGGATAGCACGCAACAAAAAGCTTTTCACCGTAACTCGGTACACATGACAATAGTTTAGTTTAGTTTAGTTTAGAGATGCAGCGTGGAAACAGGCCCTTCGGCCCTCCGAGTCCACGCTGACCAACGATCCCTGCACATTAACACTATCCTACACACACTAGGGACAATTTACAATTTAACCAAGCCAATTAGCCTACAAACCTGTAGTGTCTTTGGAGTGTGGGAGGAAACTGGAGCTCCCAGAGCAAACCCAGGCTGTCATGGGAAGAATGTACAAACTTAGTACAGACAAGCACCCGTGGTTAGGATCGAACCCAGTTGTCTGGAGCTGTAATGCAGCAGCTCTACCGCTGTGCCACCGTGCCACCCAATAATAAACTAAACTAAACTAAAAATCCATCAGTAAGGAATACTTTATTTAAAACAGTATGATTTAAATTTAAGTTTCAGTTTCGCGGATGGCTTTAATAGATATACAGCACTATTTGTCCTCATTTGTCCCCATCAGCACAAACTGAGCACCAGGCTGCGCCCAGATAAGTCCAGGAGGAAGGAACTGCAGATGCTGGTTTAAACCGAAGATAGACACAAAATGCTGGAGTAACTCAGCGGGACCGGCAGCATCTCTGATTAGTAGGAATGGGTGACGTTTCGTGTCGAGACCCTTCTTCAGACTGTTTGGTTGTTTCAGTCTGAAACACAAAGGCGTGATGACTGCCTTCGGAGAATCGTATAATAAGGATAGAGGCCAGTCGTCCCATCAATTCTCTGCTGGCATTTTCCAGTTCCACTCCTGGCTCTTGTCTCCTTTTTCTTGAGTTTCTTCCCATCCTCTAAGAACTTATCCATTTCCCATACTGAAGTCACAAACATTTCACTAAGCAAAGTACTATCTCAACATTTAAGAAACATTTGGGCAGGAACGTGGATAGGACAGGTTTAGAAGGACATGGGCCAAACACAGCAGGTGGGATTAGTGTAAATGGGGCATGTTGGTCGGTCTGGGCGAGTTGGGCTGATGGGCCTGTTTCCACACCGTATAACTTGTACATTTTCATTTGTACAGTCAATGAATGAACAAGTGTCACTTCCTATGACTATGAAATCTACCTTTGAACCTTGTATTCATCATGTTTTCAGAAGTGCATTGAAAATCATAATTATTCCCTGAATTTAAAAAAAAATAGCCTCAAGTTGCCTCTCGTTCTTTTGTCATTCACCTCATCTCTGTCCCCCCGAGGCTGATCTCGTATGGCACTGGCACGATGGCGCAGCGGTAGAGTTGCTGCCTCACAGCGCTTGCAGCACTGGCGACCCGGGTTCGATCCTGACTACGGGTGCTGTCTGTACGGAGTGTGTACGTTCTCCCCGTGACCGCGTGGGTTTTCTCCGAGATCTTCGGTTTGCTGCCTGTACGGAGTTTGTACATTCTCACCGTGAACGCGTGGGTTTTCTCCGAGATCTTCGGTTTCCTCCCACACTCCAAAGACGTACAGGTGTGTAGGTTAATGTGTAGGTGTGTACAGGTGTGTGTGTAAAGGGCCTGTTTCCGCGATGTATCTCTAAACTAAACTAAAGTAAACATTAATTGATCATGGTTTATGTATATTTTCTCTGGTCATAACTTAAATGCGTTTACGTAATGAGTGTGGTTATTGTTTGCCAATAAAAGGGACCACATCTCCCCGATCCGGGCCTCTCTCCACTGGCTCCCTGTGCGGTTCCGAATTCATTTCAAGACCCTCCTCTTTGTCTACAAAGCCCTCAATGGGCTTGCCCCCGCCTACATTAAAAGTCTTCTCACCCACTACACCACCTCCAGGTCCCTCAGATCGGCCGACTTGGGGTTGCTGAATGTCCCGCAGTCTAGGCATAAGCTCAGGGGCGACCGCGCCTTTGCGATCGCAGCTCCTAGACTGTGGAACAGCATCCCCCCTCCCCATTAGAACTGCCCTCTCCATCGACTCCTTTAAGTCTAGTTTAAAAACGTATGTTCTCCCAAGCCTTTCCTGACGTCCTCTGAGCGAGGGCTATTTGTATATATGTACGTAGCCTGCTTGTGTATATATATTACTCCTATAACAAATGTAAAGCACTTTGGTCAACGAGAGTTGTTTTTTTAAATGTGCTATAGAAATAAATGTGACTTGATTTGACTTAAAAAGAAATGGCCTGAATTTTGCAGCATGAACAATGCACACCCGATTATTATGGGATAAATTATACAAAGGAGAAACACCTGCAACAAAATGTGGAAAACAGTATTTTCCGAGTTGCCTTTCCCCCCCCACATACTAGGTTTTGCTGCAATGCTAATGGTGCACATTCCCCACTTTCCCTTTATACGCTGGACAAAGTTAAGAATGCATCCATGTTTAAGAAGGAACTGCATATACTGGTAAATCGAAGGTAGACAAAAAATGCTGGAGAAACTCAGCGGGTGAGGCAGTGTCTATGGGGCGAAGGAAATAGGCAACGTTTCGGCACGAAACGTTGCCTATTTCCTTCGCCCCATAGATGCTGCCTCACCCGCTGAGTTTCTCCAGCATTTTTGTCTACCTAAAAATTAATCCATGCAAGATTCTGAAATTCTGGCCAGATGAGTATTAGTGTTGCTGACCATCATCCTTCACTGTGAAATTTTGAATTTGCAACTTGTTTTCTGCTTTCTTAACCTTTCTCTCCCAATCCCTTAATTCCTCCCCTCTATTTTTGACTTCTACAGTCAATGAATGAAGTAGTCTAACTTCCTTCTTTAGACTCTGTGAGAATTCCTCAGTTTAGTTTAGAAATACAGCGCGGAAACAGGCCCTTCGGCCCACCGAGTCCGCGCTGGTCCTCGATCCCCATACACCAACACTGTCCAGCACACTAGGGACAGTTTACAATTTTCACCGAAGCCAATTAACCTTCTAACCTGTACGTCTTTGGAGTGTGGGAGGCAACCGGAGCATCCGGAGAAAACCCACGTGGCCACGGGGAGAATGTACAAAATCTCTACAGACAGCACCCATAGCCAGGATCGAACCCAGGTTTCTGACCGTGTAAGGCAGCAACTCTACCGCTGCGCCACCGTGCCACCTAGCATGGTCGAGTGTTGGTGGAAGAGATATTCTGTTCTGGTACACATGGGGCGCCGCAATGAAAATTTATCTCTAAATACCATTAATGTTTAATGTTTTATGTGTCATTCATAACAGTCACTGTATAGAAACATAGAAATTAGGTGCAGGAGTAGGACATTCGGCCCTTCGAGCCTGCACCGCCATTCAATATGATCATGGCTGATCATCCAACTCAGTATCCGGTACCTGCCTTCTCTCCATACCCCTGATCCCTTTAGCCACAAGGGCCACATCTAACTCCATCTTAAATATAGCCAATGAACTGCCCTCAACTACCTTCTGTGGCAGAGAATTCCACAGATTCACCACTCTCTGTGTGAACATTCTTTTTCTCATCTCGGTCCTAAAAGACTACCCCCTTATCCTTAAACTGTGACCCCCTTGTTCTGGGCTTCCCCAACATCGGGAACAATCTTCCTGCATCTAGCCTGTCCAACCCCTTAAGAATTTTGTACGTCCCTATAAGATCCCCCCTCAATCTTCTAAATTCTAGCGAGTACAAGCCGAGTCTATCCAGTCTTTCTACACATGAAAGTCCTGACATCCCAGGAATCAGTCTGGTGAACCAGACTGTATGTCATGTTGTCACTTGCGGGCGGAGCACCAAGGCAAATTCCTTGTATGTGAATTCTTGGCCAACTTATAAGAATACTTAGTCTTATTCTTCTTATTCTGCCACTCTGTACAAAGTGAGCACGATTCCTTTGCTGCTGAGAGCCAGATCCAAACCAACATCAATGATGTACATTTTCACTTCCAGCAGCATCAATTTGTAATTTTTCCACTGCATCATTTATGCCAAGATGGAGCGAGAACAAAATATTTATATTTAAAGGGTTGCGCAAATTTGAATTGAGAGTAACACTAATATTTCTCTGCTATTTTACACGACAACCAGCTTCTTTAACTTTATTTATTTATTCCCTCTTTGTTTGCAAGGAACCATGGCACTGAAGAACAGAAATAAAAGGTCCACAAGGAAGAATTCTGGTTTATCCATAAATATTACTTTGGGGATGCAGCGGTAGAGTTACTGCCTTACATCATCGGAGATTCATGTTCGATCCTGACTATGGGTGCCGTCTGTACGGAATTTGCACGCTCGCCCTGTGACCGCGTGGGTTTTCTCGGTGTGCCCCGGTTTCCTCCTACGCACAAAGACGCACAGGTTTGTAGGTTAATTAGCTTCTGTAAGTTGCCCCCAGTGCGAAACGGGGATATCATAGAATGAGTTTATGGGTAATCGCTGGTCGGCCCGGACATGGCGGGCTGAAGGGCCTGTTTCCACCGTGGATCTCTAAACACATTTTTTGCGTAAGGCAAGACACAAAGGTCAGCGTTTATATCAACTGCTAACACATCACCTTGTTCTACTGCTTAACATGCTTCACGACTTAAAACAAAACTCATGGGACGTGGTTAAACCCCAGATGTCATCACTCATTTGGATCTGTTTGGCAAGTACAACAGAACTGTAAGAAATTTCAGCCTGGACTAGTCAGGTTAAGCAAGCTGGCAAACACAAGTGGGTGTGAATGGATGGCTGAGGCTGCACGTGGTTCACAACTAATGAGGCTTAAGACATCCCTGCAATGAACACACAAACCAGATGCTGAAAGGAACTTGGGGGAGAACTTTCTGATCAGGCGACCAAGGCCATATTAAGATGATTTGTTTAAGTGGATCCAGCAGCTGAATAAACTTCCAAGTTGTCCCCATTGTGAAGCTGAGTGGAAACTGATGGCAGGGAGGAAATTGGAAGTGACGTACCATTAGAAATCAGTATTTATTGACTCAAGACAATAAGGGGTGGCATAAATATAATCCAATGAGTGAAAGATAAACTTGGTGCCGGGGTTACATAAACCTGAACAGGAGGTTAACAAGAATGGGAGCTCGCTGATGTGCTAATGCTTTAGAACAGGTGTTGGCATGCTGATCCTATCCACTGGGCAAGTGAGCCAAAGCTCTAAGCCTTTACAAAACCTGAAGGGAAAATGAGATGGCAGGGCCAAGCTTCACCTAGTTCCTCCCAGACAAACGGAGGCTTGAGTACAGGTCACTGCTTTCTTTGTGGAATGAAAGATGGATTAGCTTCACCATGGGGATGCACAGTATAAAGGGTGACACTGAAGACCAGGTCGATCTCGATACCGGATTGAACGGAGGGGAAATCTGTTTGCGGTTGACTCCCGAATAGTGCTTCATTTCATTAAATACATCTCAGTAGCTAAATAAATCTGAAAACAAGTGGACACATTGAAAGGGAATTCTCCCCGCACTTCAGCTACCCAGAAAGGATGGAGACGGGATACCTGTCAATGGGAGTTTTGTAGCATACTTTGCTGAAGCCGTTCAAAGTAAACCAACCTAAATTCCTCCGTGACCAGGGAAGGGATGTCGCTAAATATTGGCAAATAAAACCTTTCCCGACGTTTTCTATGTCAGAAGCAAAATGAGCAGCAGCATGTGGCTGATGCTTGTACAAGGGGTGCTGCTAAAATGTCATAGAGTCATGCAGTGTGGAAACAGGCCCAACTTGTCCATGCTGACCAACATGCCCCATCTACACTAGTTCCACCTGCCTGCATTTGGCCCATATCCCTCCAAACCTGTCCTATCCATGTACCTGTCCAAATGTTGTTTGAACAGTGTGATAGTCCCTGCCTCAACTACTTCTTCTGGCAGCTTGTTCCATACACCTACCACCCTTTGTGTAAAAAAGTTGCCTCTCACGATCCTATTAAAACTCACCCCCCCCCCCCCCCCCCGCCCCCCGTCCATCTTAAACCTATGTCCTCTGATTCTTGAGTGTAGGAGCATATTGGAGAATGAAGAGTTGAAGAGCTGAGGCTTCAACACTTCACGCTGCCTTGGCATCGTGAAGGCCATCGACAGAATCAAGGGCGAGTTTCACCCTGATCACTCCCTCTTCTCCCCTCTCCCCTCAGCAGGAGTGTGAAAACGCACACCTCCAGATTCAGGGACAGTATCTTCCCAGCTTTTTGTCAGGCAACTGAACCACCCTATCAACAACTAGAGAACTGTCCTGAGCTGCCATCCACCTCATTGGAGACCCTCGGACTGTCTTTAATCAGACTTTACTGGACTTGAACTTACCCTAAACGGTATACCCTTTATCCTGCATCTGTACACTGTGGAAGGTCTGACTGTAATCATGTACAGTCTCTCCGCTGACAGGATAAGTCGCAACAAAAAAAGCTTTTCACTGTGCCTCGGTACACGTGACAATAAACTAAACTAGAGGTCGGAATCTGAGCCTGACAGTCGTACTGTGGAAACGGAGGGTATTTCCTCCGATTCACATAACTAACCATGTCAGCTTGGTAACCCCGATGTTTAAAGACAAATCTGAATCTGCTGCACACATGCTACAAGACAAAGCCGCTCTCTTCAGAAAGCTTCAACAAGAGCTTCTCGGACAGAGGCCTCATTCATCCGAGCAAAAATATACGCTGCACAAATAAATATTGTTCCATCAGAACCATAATCATGGAAAGCTTCAGCTTTGTGGAGTGTATTTTCCTCTATCTTTAAGATGTCATTAAGAAATAAGAGATGAATTAAATATTTATCAAGGTCATGCACTGAGGTAAATATATCACAAAGTTCCACATCCCAGGGTGCAGGCTGTTCTTGCTGCACATCACAGTATGAAAGGAGTTCAGAATTCATACATAATGTGGTCATTATATGTTCAGTTGTCTTATCCTCCTCAGGCATCAAATGTTCTGACATGGTAAAATATCTCCACATGAGAAATGCTATTTATTTGGAAGTAAAGGGGATATCCCACTTAGGCGACTTTTTTAGGCGACTACAGGCTGTCGCCAGCCACGTGGTCGCCGGGGTTGTCGCCTGTATGGTCGTGAGTCGTCTCCTTGGTCGCCCAAAGAGTCGTAGCGTGGATTTTGAAACATTTTCGGAAACAGTCGGCGACAGTGGGTTTGATGCCAATGAGCGTAGCTTGACTTCTCCTGGCGTTGGTGCTGTCGTAGTTGTCGCCAGGTTAACGGAGGTTGTCGCCGGGTGACGTAGGTTGTCGCCGGTGCAGACCTCAGTTTTTTTTTGTCAAAGTAATGAATCTATTTCAAATTTTATGTCGAAGGGGGGTCCTTACGAATACTGCAGTCACCTAAAAATAGCCTAAGTGGGACAGGCCCTTAAGTGGAATTAATGGACAAATCCCTGGAGAAAATCTAGTAATATGTTCTTTCCTTTGGTTCCTAATGTTGCAAATTCAAGGACCTAAGATTAATTGATTGATTAATTGATTGATTAATTGAAAGATTCCGCATGAAAATGGGCCTTTTGGCAACCAGGTCCTCGCTGACCATCGATCACCCGTTCACACTAGTTCCACGTTATCCCACTTTCACATCCAATCCCCACACACTAGGGACCATTTACAGATGGCAATTAACCACAACCTAGCGGTCAGAATATTGATTTCTCTTACTTCAAGTAACCCTTGCAACCCCTCTCTCCTTGTCCTTCCCCCACCCGAGTCATTGTACTAGTTTCACTGTTGTCCTACTGAGTTTCACTGTTTGTATCACTTGTTATCACCTTAACCACAGCTAACAATGGACCATTGTGGGCGCCACCTTTCCTTGATCATCGTTGCATTTTGCATATCTTTCATTCATTTCTTTGATGTACCTCTGTATCTCTCATTTCCCTCGCCCCTGAATCTAACTTTGAAGAAGGGTCTCGACCCGAAACGTCACCTAATCCTTTTCTTCAGAGACCCTGCCTGACCTGCTGAGTTACTCCAGCTTTCAGTGTCTGTCTGCAACCTACAAACCCACGTGGCTTTTGGACGTGGGAGGAGATCGGAGCACCCACATGGCCACAGGGAGAACGTGTAAACTCCACACAGATAGCACCCGAGTTCAGGATCGAACTGGGGTCTCTGGCGCTGTGAGGCAACACGGGCGGTGACGGTGGCGCAGCGGTAGAGTTGCTGCCTTACAGCGAATGCAGCGCCGGAGACCCGGGTTCGATCCCGACTACGGGTGCTGTCTGTACGGAGTTTGTACGGTCTCTCCATGACCTGCGTGGGTTTTCACCGAGATCTTCGGTTTCCTCCCACATTCTAAAGACGTACATGTTTGTGGGTTAATTGGCTTGGTAAATGTAAAAATTGTCTCGAGTGGGTGTAGGATAGTATTAATATGCGGGGATCGCTGGTCGGCGCGGACCGGAGGGCCGAAGGGCCTGTTTCAGCGCTGTATCTCTAAACTAAACTAAACTCTACCAGCTGGGCCACTGGGCCACAAATTCAAGGGCCACAGATATCATCAAGATTCACTGCTTCTTTAACTTAATAACTCCATAAATGAACCGACATTGTTTCAACATGCTAGTTCCCACATCACTTTTAACCTGTCTTCACTGAGGTTGGCCTCACTCTGCATTTGGTCTTAAATAGAAAGTAGCAAAATTAGGTATTGAGTGCAGAAGTTGGGATGTCATGTGTAGGAAGGAACTGCAGATGCTGGTTTACACCGAAAATAGACACAAAATGCTGGAGTAACTCAGCAGGACAGGCAGCATCTCTGGAGAGAAGGAATGGGTGACGTATCAGGTCCCGAAACATCATCCATTCCTTCTTTCCAGATATGCTGCCTGTCCCGCTGAGTTACTCCAGCATTTTGTGTCTATACACAGAGAGGTTGTCAACTATTGATTTTGAAAGTAGTAAAACCTGAAATGCATCTGCAAGTGACCTAAAGATATGCTTTTTGACCAAGGTAGGAAACCTGAACTTGACATTGATTCCATCTTTTAACAAGTCCAAGATAGGGAGGAGTCGCAAAGGCATGAAAACAAATACAATAGAGGTCACTGAAGCCGAAAGCTTCTAAGAATTCCTCTCTTTAGGTCATAAGATCATATGATAGGAGCAGAATTAGATCATTCAGCCCATGAAGTTTACTCCACCATTCAATCATGGCTGATCTATCACTCCTTTCTAACCCCATTCTCCTTCTGTCCATATCCCCTGACATCTGTACCAATCAAGAATCTATCTATCTCTGCCTTAAAAATATCCATAGACTTGGCCTCCTTAGCCTTATGTGGCAAAGAATTCCACAGATTCACCACCCTCTGACGAAAGAAATTCCTCCGCATCTCCTTCCTAAAGGAACCTCCTTTAATTCAGAGGCTATGACCTCTAGTCCTAGACTCTCCCACTAGAGGAAACATCTTCTCCACATCCATTCTATCCAAGCCTTTCACGATAATGTACATTTCAATGAGGTCCCCCCGCATTCTTCTAAACTCCAGTGAGCACAGGCCCAGTGCTGTCAAATGCTTATCATATGTTAACCCACTCATTCCTGGGATAATTCTTGTAAACCTCCTCTGGACCCTCTCGAGAGCCAGCACATCCTTCCTGAGATATTGTGCCCAAAATTGCTCACAATATTCTCCTTGACAATGTCAAACATGTTCAGCTTGCTTGATGCAGATGGAGGAATAATTGTTGGATTAATGCCATTTCTCACAAAACCTTCTCCAGTAATACAAGAAGGCATTGCTTTAACCTGTTCACTATTGGCCATGGCCCGAGTACACTTGGGGGCAAAGATTATAGAGGAGCAAGATGCGCCACTCAGCGAAAAAGGCGTAGTATCACATGTGTGATTGTCGACGCCATTTTAGTGGACCAAAGATGGCGTCGACTATGGCGTCTACATCATTGGGAAACTAGGCTCCTCTATAATCTTTGTCTCTCGATCTCCCGCTGTGTAATCTGCTACAGAGCAGTTGCAAGCAAAGATTATAGAGAAGCAAGATGCATTAGAAAGTTATATTTATTTGTAATAGATCTTTACTTACCTCTCGATCTCCCTCTCCCCTCTCTATCTCTCTCCCTCCCCTTTCGATCCCTCCCTATCCTCTCTCTACTCTCTATCTCTCTCTCTCCCCTCTCGATCTCCCTCTCTTCTCTCGATCTATCTCTCTCCCCTCTCTTCTCTCGATCCCTCTCTCTCCCCTCTCTTCTCTCGATCGCTCTCTCTCCCCTCTCTTCTCTCGATCTCTCTCCCCCCTCTCGATCTCTTTCTCTCCCCTCTCGATCTCTCTCTCTCCCCTCTCGATCTCTTTTTCTCCCCTCTCGATCTCTCTCTATTCCCTCTCTTCTCTCGATCTCTCTCTCCCCTCTTGATCTCTCTCTACCCCTCTTCCCTCGAACTGTCTCTTATCTCAATCTCTCTCTCCCCTCTCGATCTCTCTCTCCCCTCTCTTTTCTCGATCCCCCTCCCTTCCCTCTCTCCCACCCTTTTCTCTCTCCTCTCTCTCTCCTCTCCCTCCCTCCTTTCTCTCCCTCTCTCCCACTCTCCCTCCCTCACTCCCTCCCTTCCCTCCCTCACTCCCTCCCTTCCCTCTCTCTCTCCTTCCCTCTCTCTCTCTCTCCTTCCCTCTCTCTCTCCCTCCTTCCCTCTCCCCCTCCGTCCCTCTCTCCCTCCCTTCCCTCTGTGTGAGAGTTGGCAGCCCTGCTATGCCTTAGGTCCAAAGAAATTACTTAATGGTCTTTGTAAGAAGATTTTAATAAGCTCTTCTATCTTTCCCATCTAATAAACACAGCAATACATAACACACAGCAATACAAAGACATGAACTTGTGCTGCAATAGTCAAGGTTAGAATTGTAGCAATCTTTGTGAGTATCCACATGCACTATGGACTCAAATTCAAGAATAGAAAATAGAAAACAGAATAACATGTTAAACTGTTAAAAGGAAATGTAAAAAAACTTCAAAAAGTGGAAGATAAGTAAAGTGCATAATTTTCAAAATGTATTTATTTGAAGTAATACTATTCAAGTTCAAATCCAAGTGAGTTTATTGTCATGTGTCCCTGATGGTACAATGACATTCTTTTGATGAATATTTTTTATTAGTTGTAAATACATATTAATAAAAAGTACTTCTTACATACATTCATAATATTCTAAATATTAATATTAATATTTAAGACTTAATATATCTATACATTTAAAAAAAAAATGTTTATAAAGTAGGAAAAGATAGAGAAAAATAATATAGAAAGTAAGGAAGTGAATGGAGTATTAAACAATTATCCATCGTTGGAGATATAACCACGATTTTTTATACGTAATTCTTCATCCATTCTATTATTCAGTCTTAGTCAAGCCCCCGCACTGAGCCACTTTGACCCTGTAAATATTCAATATATGGAGACCATATCCCTCTAAAAAGATCCAACCTGTCCATTAGGACAAGCCTCAATCTTTCCAGATGGAGTGTCTCCGACATTTCTGTACTCCACATTTTGACTGTGGGGGATGTAGGACTTTTCCAGAATTTTAATATTAATTTTTTCCCAATTATTAAACCATAATCAATAAAAATTCTTTGATTCATTGTTATTAATTGATCTGTTTCCAGTATTCCTAGTATTATTAACTTTGAGTCAGGATTCAGATTCATATTAACAACATTCGAAATTATCCTAAATATTTCTATCCAAAATTTCGTAATTTTTACACAATTTGTAAATGAGTGTGTCAGATTAGCTTCTAAGTGCTGACATTTATCACATATGGCAGATACTTTTGGAAAGATGTTATGTAGTTTGGATTTTGAGTAATGTAGTCTGTGCCATATTTTAAACTGTAGGAGAGAGTGTCTAGCATTTAACGAGCAATGGTGTATGTGTTGTAAACTTTCATCCCATACTTCTGGTCTTATAATTTGACCTAATTCATTACAATGACATTCTTGACTTTGTTTCAGCACAACAGAACATAGTAGGCATTGACTACAGAACAGATCAGTGTGTCCATATACCATTATATAAATATATACACACATGAATAAATAAACTGATAAAGCACAAATAACAGATAATGGGCTATTAATGTTCAGAGTTGTGTCCGAGCCAAGTTTAATAGCCTGATGGCTGTTGGGAAGTTGCTATTCCTGAACCGGGTTGTTGCAGTCTTCAGGCTCCTGTACCTTCTACCTGAAGGTAGCAGGGAGATGAGTGTGTGGCCAGGATGGTGTGGGTCCTTGATGATACTGCCAGCCTTTTTGAGGCAGCGACTGCGATAGATCCCCTCGATGGAAGGGAGGGCAGAGTTTACTACTTTGTGTAGTCTTTTCCTCCTCAAGTTACCGAACCAAGCCATGATGCAACCGGTCAGCATGCTCTCTACTGTTCACCTGTAGAAGTTAGAGTCATCCTTGACAAACCGACTCTCCCTAATCTTATCAGGAAGTAGAGGCGCTGATGTGCTTTCTTAATATTTGCATCCGTGTTCTTGGACCAGGAAAGATCTTCGGAGATGTGCACGCCCACGAATTTGAAGCTCTTGACCCTTTCAACCATCGACCCGTTGATATAAACGGGACTTTTGCTTCAGCAGCAGCAGCCTCTACAGGAGGCTTTAAACGTTTGAGTGAGTCAGTGTGTGTGCGAGAGTCAGTGTGTGTGAGTATGTGTGTGTGGGAGACTCTGTGTGTGGATTTGTGTGTGTGTGTGTGTGTATATGCGTGCTTATATAAAAGCGTGCTTCGTTGAATGATGACTTCTGAGATATATTATCAGATTATCTTGGTTAAAATTTGACCGCAGCAAAGCGACATAAAGAAGCTGTGGGTAGCAACAAGAGACACAACAAGAAATAACTTAATAATTCTCATCTTTGACATTTAAATTGTTCTTATATTTTAAGAGTTATTCACATTTTAAACTTTAATAAACCCTTTTTCCACTTTTCATGCCTGCGTGTTCTTCATCACAATGGGAACGTAATGGGCAGGAATGGATGCTCTGTGGGAGAGCCACTAAGAGCATTGCTCCTATAGCAGAGCAGGATAGACCACTCCTGCGAAAAACACAGAGTACGGTTTTTTATCACCTCAGTCCTAAATGACCTCCCCCTTATTCTAACACTGTGGCCCCTGGTTCTGGACTCGGCCAACATTGGGAGCATTTTTCCTGCATCTAGCTTGTCCAGTCCTTTTATATTTTATATGTTTCTATAAGATCCTTATAGAAACTCCAGTGAATACAAGCCTAGTCTTTTCATTCTTTCCTCATATGACAGTCCCGCCATCCCAGGGATCAATCTCGTGAACCTACGCTGCACTGCCTCAATCACAAGGATGTCCTTCCTCAAATTAAGAGACCAAAACTGTACACAATACTCCAGATGTGGTCTCACCAGAGCCTCATACAACTGCAGAAGAACCTCCTATACTGAAATCCTTTTGTTATGAAGGTCAACATTCCATTAGTTTTCAATCAAATCATCATCAAACAAACTTTATTGTCATTTAGAAATACATCGATATATGCAATTCCAAACAAAATTCCGTTGCATTTGGCTTCCCGTGCAACACGATTCCTCACTGCCTGCTGTACCTGCATGCCAACCTTTACAAGGACACCCAGGTCTCGCTGCACCTCCCCCTTACCTAACCTAACTCCATTGGGATAATAATCTGCCCCCTTGTTTTTGCCGCCAAATTGGAATAACCTCACATTTATCTATATTACACTGCATCTGCCAAGCATCTGGCCACTCACTCAACCTGTCCAGGTCACCCTGCAACCTCCTAACATCCTCTTCACAGTTCACACTGCCACCCAGCTTTGTGTCATCCGCAAACTTGCTAGTGTTGCTCCTAATTCCCTCTTCCAAATCATTAATATATATGGTGTAATATATGGATTTTCAGAAGGCTTTCGACAAGGTCCCACATAAGAGATTAGCATACAAACTTAAAGCACATGCTATTGCGGGCAGTGACTAGTGGGGTACGGCAAGGCTCAGTGCTGGGACCCCAGCTATTTACAATATATAATAATGATCTGGATGAGGGAATTGAATGCATCATCTCCAAGTTTGCGGATGACACAAAGCTGGGGGGCAGTGTTAGCTGTGAGGAGGATGCTAGGAGGCTGCAAGGTGACTTGGATAGGTGAGTGGGCAAATGCATGGCAGATGCAGTATAATGTGGATAAATGTGAGGTTATCCAATTTGGCGGCAAAAACAGGAGAGTAGATTATTATCTGAATGGTGGCCGATTAGGAAAAGGGGAGATGCAACGAGACCTGCGTGTCATGGTACATCAGTCATTGAAAGTAGGCATGCAGGTGCAGCAGGCTGTGAGGAAAGCGAACGGTCTGTTCGCATTCATAGCAAAAGGATTTGAGTACAAGAGCAGGGAGGTTCTACTGCAGTTGTACATGGTCTTGGTGAGGCCACACCTGGAGTATTGTGTACAGTTTTGGTCTCATAATCTGAGGAAAGATATTCTTGCCATAGAGGGAGTACAGAGAAGGTTCACCAGAATGATTCCTGGGATTGGACAGGCTAGATGCAGGAAGATTGTTCCCGATGTTGGGGAACTCCAGAACAAGGGGTCACAGTTTAAGGATAAGGGGGAAGTCTTTTAGGACCGAGAAAGGCTGGGGGGAGGGACCCGGGTAGAGGGGGCTAGGGGACAGGGTGTGGGGCAAGAGGCAGAGAAGGGAAGCACTCGGACCCAAAATGTAGGCGAGAAAGAGGAAAAAGATAATAGACAGAATAAGGGATGGTGGGTTTCTAAAATGTGTATATTTTAATGCTAGGAGCATTGTAAGAAAGGTGGATGAACTTAGAGCCTGGATTGACACCTGGAAATATGATGTTGTGGCAATCAGTGAAACATGGTTGCAGGAGGGCTGTGATTGGAAACTAAATATTCTATGATTTTGTTGCTTCAGGTGTGATAGAATTGGAGGGACCAGAGGTGGAGGTGTTGCATTGCTTGTCAGAGAGGATATTACAGCAGTGCTTTGGCAGGATAGATTAGAGGGCTCGTCTAGGGAGGCTATTTGGGTGGAACTGAGAAGTGGGAACGGTGTAGCAACACTTTTAGGGGTGTATTATAGACCGCCAAATGGGGAGCAAGAATTGGAAGAGCAAATATGTAAGGAGATAGCAGATATTAGTAGTAAGCACAAGGTAGTGATTGTGGGAGATTTCAATTTTCCAAAAATAGACTGGGAAACGCATTCTGTAAATGGGCTGGATAGTTTGGAGTTTGTAAAATGTGTGCAGGATAGTTTTTTGCAGCAGTACATAGAGGTATCGACCAGAGAAGGGGCAGTGCTGGACCTCCTGTTAGGAAATGAGGCAGGTCAGGTGACTGAGGTATGCGTTCGTGAGGACTTCGGGACCAGTGATCACAATACCATTAGTTTCAATATAATTATGGAGAGAGAGTCAGAACTGGACCTAGGGTGGAGATTTTTGATTGGAGAAAGGCTAACTTTGAGGGAATGCGTAAGGATTTATAAGGAGTGAATTGGGACACTTTGTTTATGGGAAGGATGTAGAAGAGAAATGGAGGACATTTAAAGGGGAAATTGTAAGAGTACAGAATCTTTATGTCCCTGTTAGGTTGAAAGGAAATAGTAAAAATTGGAAAGAGCCATGGTTTTCAAGGGAAATTGGACACTTGTTTTGAAAAAAGAGAGATATCTACAATAATTATAGGAGACATGGAGTAAATGAGGTGCTAGAGGAGTATAAAGAATGTAAAAATAATCTTAAGAAAGAAATTAGGAAGGCTAAAATAAGATATGAGGTTGCTTTGGCAAGAAAGGTGAAAGTAAATCCAAAGGGTTTCTACAGCTATATTAATAACAAAAGGATAACGAGGGATAAAATTGGACCATTAGAGAGCCAGAATGGACAGCTATCTGCAGAGCCAAAAGAGATGGGGGAGATATTGAACAATTTCTTTTCTTCGGTATTCACCAAGGAGAAGGATATTGAACTCTGTGAGGTAAGGAAAAAAAGTAGAGTAGCTATGGAAACTACGAGATTCAAAGAGGAGGAAGTACTGACACTTTTGAAAAATATAAAAGTGGATAAGTCTCCAGGTCCTGACAGGATATTCCCTACGACATTGAGGGAAGTTAGTGTAGAAATAGCAGGAGCTGTGACAGAAATATTTCAAATGTCATTAGAAACGGGAATAGTGCCGGAGGATTGGCGTACTGCGCATGTTGTTCCATTATTTAAAAAGGGTTCAAAGAATAAACCTAGCAATTATAGACCTGTTAGTTTGACGTCAGTGGTGGGCAAATTAATGGAAAGGATACTTAGAGATAATATATTAGCATCTGGATAAACAGGGTCTGATCAGGATCAGTCAACATGGATTTGTGCCTGGAAGGTCATGTTTGGCAAACCTACTTGAATTTTTTGAAGCGGTTACTAGGGAAATTGATGAGGGTAAAGCAGTGGATGTTTGTATGGATTTCAGTAAGGCCTTTGACAAGGTTCCCCATGGAAGGTTGGTTAAGAAGGTTCAATCTTTGGGTGTTAATGGAGGAGTAGCAAGATGGATTCAACAGTGGCTGAATGGGAGATGTCAGAGAGTAATGGTGGATGGCTGTTTGTCAGGTTGGAAGCCGGTGACCAGTGGGGTGCCTCAGGGATCTGTGTTGGGTCCACTGTTGTTTGTCATGTACATCAATGATCTGGATGATGGGGTGGAAAATTGGATAAGTAAGTATGCAGATGATACTAAGATAGGTGGTGTTGTAGATAATGAAGTAGATTTTCAAAGTCTACAGAGAGATTTGGGCCATTTGGAAAAGTGGGCTGAAAGATGGCAGATGGAGTTTAATGCTGATAAGTGTGAAGTGCTACATCTTGGCAGGACAAATCAAAATAGGACATACATGGTAAATGGTAGGGAATTGAGGAATGCTGTGGAACAGAGAGATCTAGGAATAACTGTGCATAGTTCCCTGAAGGTGGAATCGCATGTAGATAGGGTGGTAAAGAAAGCCTTTGGTGTGCTGGCCTTTATAAATCAGAGCATTGAATATAGGAGTAGGGAAGTAATGTTAAAATTGTACAAGGCATTGGTAAGACCAATTCTGGAGTATGATGTACAATTTTGGTCGCCTAATTATAGGAAGGATGTCAACAAAATAGAGAGAGTACAGAGGAGATTTACTAGAATGTTGCCTGGGTTCCAGCAACTATGTTACAGAGAAAGGTTGAACAAGTTAGGTCTTTATTCTTTGGAGCGCAGAAGGTTAAGGGGGGACTTAATTGAGGTCTTTAAAATGATGAAAGGGATAGACAGAGTTGACATGGATAAGCTTTTCACATTGAAGGTATGGAAGATTCAAACAAGAGGGCATGATATGAGAATTAAGGGACAGAAGTTTAGGGGTAATGTGAGGGGGAACTTCTTTACTCAGAGGGTGGTGGCTGTGTGGAATGAGCTTCCAGCAGAAGTGGTGGAGGCAGGATCGATTTTAACATTTAAAAATAAAGTGGATAGGTATATGGACGGGAAGGGAATGGAGGGGTATGGTCTGAGTGCAGGTAGATGGGACTAGGGGAAAACAAATGGTCGGCACGGACTGGAAGGGCCGAGAGGGCCTGTTTCCGTGCTGTAATTGTTATATGGTTATATGGTTATATGGAGATGAGAAGATCTTTTTTCACACAGAGAGTGGTGAGTCTGTGGAATTTTCTGCCACAGAAGGTAGTTGAGGCCAGTTCATTGGCTATTTTTAAGAGGGAGTTAGATGTGGCCCTTGTGGCTAAAGGGATCAGGGGGTATGGAGAGAAGGCAGGTACGGGATACTGAGTTGGATGATCAGCCATGATCATATTGAATGGCGGTGCAGGCTCGAAGGGCCAAATGGCCTACTCCTGCACCTATTTTCTATGATTCTATGATTCTATGGTAAACAGTTGCGGCCCCAACACCAAGCATTGTGGCAAAAAATTCCAGAGGATTAGTCAAACATGATTTTCCTTTCATAAATCCATGCTGACTTGGACAAATCCTTTTACTGCTATCCAAATGCCCCATTATTACATCTTCAATAATTGACTCCAGCATCTTTTCCACCACCGAAGCCAGGCTTACTGGTTTGTAATTCCCTGTTTTCTCCCTCGCTCCTTTCTTGAAAAGTGGGATAACATTAGCAATCCTCCAATCCACAGGAACTGATCCTAAATCTATTGAACATTGGAAAATGTATATATGTATGTGTATATCTGCATGTATATATATGTATGTGTATATATGTATGTATATATGTGTGTGTGTATATATATATATGTGTGTGTGTTTATATATATGTATGTATATATATGTGTGTGTGTGTGTATATATATATATATGTATGCCTATGTATGTATGTATATGCATATGTATGTATATGGTTTATGTACATCATCTGACAAATAAGATAGAGAGTAATAGTGACGCTCTAAATCAAAGTTTCTTCTGATCCATGAGAAGGAAATGTATTTCAAGGGCCTGTCCCACCATTTATTTATCTGAATGTGTGTTTTTGTGTGCCTGTAATTTTTTGCACTGTGTGTGTGAAAACAACACAAGGGGAGCTGCACAATACAATGCAAGGGAAACTACGCAAAGGTGGGGCTGGGGAGGAAAGATGGGAGGGAAATGGGGGAACGGGAGGAAAAGGGAGGAGCGGATTACACAGCCGGAGGCATACTGCCAAAATGGCGGCCGTGACGTTCCGTTACGTACTACACACCAGTCCATTGGATTTCGGAGGAGTGGTCTATCTTGCTCCTCTATAATCTTTGCTTGGGGGTGGCACTGTTTAGTTTAGTTTAGTTTAGAGATACAGCATGGAAACAGGCCCTTCGGCCCACCGAGTCCAGGCCGACCAGCGATCCCGGTCTGAAAAAGGGTTTCAGCCCGAAATGTTGCCTATTTCCTTCGCTCCATAGATGCTGCCGCACCCACTGAGTTTCTCCAGCATTTTTGTCTACCCGCACATTAACACTATTTATTCTACACACACTAGGGACAATTTCCGCATACACCACGCCAATTAACCTACATACCTGTACATCTTTGGAGTGCGGGAGGAAACCGAAGATCTTGTGTCAGATATTTGTCAGAGGTTTTGGGAAGAAGGCAGGAGAATGGGGTTGGGAGGGAGAGAAAGATCAGCCATGATTGAATGGCGGAGTAGACTTGATGGGCCGAATGGCCTTATTCTCCCATCACATGTGCTCTTATGATCTCTTGAGAAAACCCACGTAGTCACGGGGAGAACGTACAAACTCTGTACAGACAGCACCCGTAGTCGGGATCGAACCCGGGTCTCTGGTGCTGCAAGGTTAAAGTGAGGGGAGGGTAGAGAGACATTTAAAAGCGATCAGTGAGGCAAGTTTCTTTTTCCCCCACAGAGAGTGAGTGTTCGATACCTGCACCAGTTGAGGTGGTGGAAGCAGATGTGATAGAAACATTCAAGGTGGACCTAGACACGTGAACAGGATAAAGAATGGAGGGATATAAACCGTGCAGGCATGTGGGAATAACGTCAACTGGCATCATGGTGGCAACAGACATTGTGGGCTGAAGGATTTATTCCTGTGCTGTTCTGTTCTATGATCTAGGATAAAATTAACTACATAACATAATCAACACATTCACTAAAATCAAAGACTGATCATTCATTCTCTTCCCTGCTCCCGTCAGACAGATGATACAGCAGTTTGAATGCGGCACCACCAGACCCTTCCAGCTCCCTCCTCTCTGTTATCAGGCTTCTGAACACCCCTTCCACAAGCAAAGGTACTGTTTGATTCACCTCCTCCCCGTTGCAGATATTGGACTTGGTCTGTGCAACTGGTGCGCTACTATGCTGAGAACTATATTCTGCACTCTGTATCTTCTCCTTGGCTGTACCTATTTCACTTGAGTTGGCTTGATGGCACTGCCCAGTCCATCATGAGAATTGGCATCAAGCACCTCCCACACTACAATCTCCAAATAAGCTCCAAACCAACAGCTCAATGCTCTTAAGACAGTGGAATTGATTGTAGACTTTAGGAGAGCTCCCCCTCCCCTAACCCCACTCACCATCAACAACACCACAGTCACATCTGTGGAGTCTTTTAAGTTCCTGGGAACCATCATCAAGGACTTTAAGTGGGGGGCTACCATCGACTCCACAGTCAAAAAGGCACAACAGAGGATGTACTTCCTACGGCAGCTGAGGAAGCACAATCTGCCACAGGCAATGATGGTCCAATTCTACACGGCCATCGTAGAGTCTGTTCTCACCTTCTCCATCGTGGTCTGGTTTGGCTCAGTGAGTTTTTATCCACGAGTAGTTGCTGTACTCAACAGTCCAAAATCTGTAGCCTCCCTTTGATCTGGTATTTTGTTGGTTCACATGCTTGATCAATGGTGTTTTATCATTAATGTCTTATTATTATTAATGTTTAGTGTTTTCTGAGACATTCATAACTATCATTGTATGTCATGTTGTTACTTGTGGGCGGAGCACCAAGGCAAATTCCTTGTATGTGAATACTTGGCCAATAAACTTACTTACTTATTTACTGCATAGACTTGGGGGCATTGTTATTTTTCTTTGCAGTGTTATTGTTGCCATCCGTCCACCCTCCCACCCATCTATCTATGACCTACCTACCTATCTAGAATTTTGTTGTTGTTTATTATCTGTTGTGCGGCTGCAAGTAAGAATTTTGTTGTTCCATTTCGGGACATATGACAATAAAACACTCTTGACTCTTGGTATTCAGGTATAGTATGATCTGGGTTGATTTGGGCAGCAGGCAAAACAAAGCTTTCTACTGTACCCCGGTTACACGTGACAATAATAGACCTAAACCTGAACCATGGTAACTGAATCACTGTAAACATACTTTGATGGATATATGAAATTCAACTGATGCTATAAAGATTTTTTTTCTGAAGAAAAGCTGTGGCCCTCATCTAAAGCCAGTGAGAATCTCACAGAGTCGTGATGCAAACCCTCCGCAGCCTTGCCCCTGACTGCAGATTGTCTGCAGTGCTGGAAGGCAGCTTGGAATGGAACAGGGTGTCACATGAAACAAGTGAGTTCATGACTCTCAGTGCTAAAAGCGCCTGCAATGCCAGCTCTCAATGAAAGAATGCGCTTGTCTTGAGTCTCTTATGAGCACTCTCACATCGTACAATGATCCCACTGTTTCTCCAGGCATTGACAATAAATAACTGAACTAGTGTGTAAGACAATACTATTAACATGGACCAAACAGACCAGGCATACAGTTCAATTAAAGTGGAAGTCACTGCTCAAGAGGTTACTTGAGCGGAATTTATTCCAAACGTTCAATGCCTCTTCTAATAAATAAAAGGCCTGGAAAAATGCAACAACTCTTTTTCCTCGACCATCAATGACATTTATTAACAATCCATCATTTTATCCTCATGAACGCACACGCAGCACAGAACCTACTCTCACTCCAAGCTGAACACCGGGAGCTTTCTGCATCTGCCTCGTAAATCACCATAAGACACCCAGTAAATGGAGGCACTCATTTATTGATTCCATTCACAATTTAACGCCTCAATCTTTTAACCTGCTCATCCGAAGCTCAAATCCAAAGCAAAAATGGTGGGGTTCGTTGTTCGAAAGACCTGGAGTTTGCCTTTGGCTGCCAGTTTTTAAACAATCACATTCGCCTGCCCATTCCCTCCACGGATGCTGCCGAACTCCGCTGAATTACTCCAGCACTTGGCATTTTAGTCAAGGTCAACGCAGAGTCTTTTACCCAGGGGAGGGGAATTCAAGAACCAGAGGATGCAGGCTTAAGTTGAAAGGGGCAAGATTTAGGAAGAACTGGAGTGGCAACCTTTTCACAGAGGGTGGTGGGTATGTGGAATGAGCTGCCTAAGGACATGGTTGAGTCAGGTAGTACAACAGCACTTAAAGACACTCGGACAGATATGGTTAGGAATGAATTTAGAGGGTTATGGGCCAAATGCAGGTAAATAAGACAAGCTTAGATGGGGCATCTTGTTCAGCCTGGGCTAAAGGGCATATTTCCTCACTGCATGACTCCATGACTATAGTTATCAAATTCTGCTCCTCAAACTGTTTATACTGAAAAATGAACAGGTTCATTCTCAATTCTGTTGATGCAACTATTTACTGAAAAAGAAGATTCATTCAATATTTTACGTGTTCAACTACTGTACATGTTCCAATGACAAATGGAAAAGATCGGCTCCAGTCAATTGTGACTTTTCTTTTGATGTTCCATGAATTGATAGATTTTAGTGAACCCTGGAGACAAATTCCTTCACACAGAAACTTATTCAAATGATCCATGCACCACCTCCAATAACAATTTGCTTCACACATCAGACGGAAATTCTTCTCATCACGATACAACATAATCTAAGCTAAAAATTGCACAGAAATATCACAGAAAGCACAATAATATATAAAAAGTTGGAATTAATTAATTGATTTTGGTTATTTAGTGATTTGATTATTGTTAAATTACCTTAAGATTCAGGGTCAGTTGCTACCCAGCTGAACCATCCTACCAACAACTAGAGAGCAGTCTTGAACTACTATCAGCCTCATTGGAGACTCTCGGACAATCTTTGATCGGACTTTACTGGCTTTATCTTGCACTAAACCTTATTTACATTATTCCCTTTGTCATGTATCTGTAAACTGCAGATGATTCAATTGTAATCACGTATTGTCTTTCTGCTGACTGGTCAGCATGCAATGAAAGCTTGTCACTGTACCTAGATACACGTGACTAGACACTAAACTCAAACTCGACTCAAGTGTCAATCTATCATTTCATCAAGATTAGCTCAGGTTTCAGAAAATGTATCCTGTCATCATTCATTCTTCAAATCTTTTGCCATAATGCATACATTTTGATTTATATTAATTAACCATTGTCAATTCTGTGCGCTTCTCAATTAGTAGCAAACCTCAAGTCTGGTATTTAAAGTGAAGTGTGCAGGAAGGAACTGCAGGTGCTGGTTTACACCGAAGATAGGTGCAAAATGCTGGAGTAACTCAGCGGGCCAAGCAGCATCACTGAAGAGAAGAAATAGGTGACGTCTCGGGTCGAGACCCTTCCTCAGTGAGAGTCGGGGAGAGGGAATCTGGAGATGTGAAGAGGTACAATGTGTTCTTGATCTACAACTACACAACAAGGCCGACAGCTCTGTGCACACTTTATTCGTGTTCTCCACATCAAGAGCTCTTTCTTTTTTTTTTTAAAAGAGAAAGATTCAGTTTCCAGCAAATCTAAACAATGAATCGGCAGCAGTCACTGATTTGACTTTTGAATGTGAACGAAAAAAATTACACTGCTGCTTTTAAACTTAATCCTGTGCGGACCAAAAATGCACCATTCTTTTCAGGTCTTGCAGGGCAAGTGTTCCACGGAGGATTGAAAGTTGAAGTAAAATCAAATATTTTTTCTCGAAACATCTGAAACAACATGCTATTTCTGCTCAAGCTTTTAACCACATGGACACCTGCGTAGAAAAGCCAATCAAAGCTTCAGCGATTCGGCAACGCCAACACATTGATTTTCCTCCCGAGGATTTTGGGAGTTCCTACAAAGAGCCACTTCATTGTTTACATTTGTATCGCCTTTCCTCCCCTGAAATTATCCCGTTTGCCTCTCGGCTTCGTGAAGTCGGAGGGAGGTGGCCGAGCTTTTGCCTCTGATCATCGTGGATTTGAACGGCGAGCATCGAATTACGGAGGGAACTGGGACCGGTGGCGCTGTAGAATCTCGCGCCAGATGAACCACTCAAGGGCCTTAAGTTCACTTCGCTTTTGACCCTCAAAAGAGTCTTTAGAGAGAGCAGGAAAGGAGAACTCTGCCCCCTCGCTAGCTATGGATTTGACCTATGGCCCGCAGAGGAGAAAACAGAGCAATTGTCCAATATTCCAAATCCACTTCAAATCTGTCTTTTTTTAAAAAAAAGATTTCTCTTAAAAGAAGAGAGAAAAAAAAAAACACTTTTTGGCATTTATAGTGGGATCTTAAATTACAAAAGATATAGCCATTGGCAAAATTAATGAAGAGTTGGCAGATTGACTTCAAAGAGCTTCTAAATGACTGTTGAGGCACACAGCGGCTGTGTGCAGCTGTGGCAAGAGCAGTCTCAAATATCTTTAAAGGTTTACAGACCAATTAGAGGTATTCCACTTCCAACGCAGGCCATGTCTTCAACAAGGATCATTGTGACTTAAAACCACAACAGATGGTTCCTATTAAACAGAGCAGCAAATCAGTTTTTTTAAAGTCGCCGGACCTCGTTTGGACCAGCCGTAACGAAGAGCGTGAAGGAGTGCAGTCCCGGGACAGCAATGCACTTCCAGCTTTGTCGATCCCGGGACCACCACGTGGATCAAGTGCACGGGATAATGGACGGAAAGTGATTTTTTTTTTGGGAATAGACACCGAATAGCAGAAATAGAACAAGATACTTTGACCTACTCCAGGAATGATCATTTCAAAGCCACATCATCAGCACACCTTGATGCAAACAAGAGCTTTGTTTTTAAAAGACCTGGCTGTGGGAACAATTATTTGCTTGCTTCAGATGTCAGGGTAAACTTTTGCCCCGAGTTAAGGGCCTGTCCCACTATACGAGTTTACACAAGAGCTCTCCAGAGTTAAAAAAAAATCAAACTTGTGGTAAGTACGTAGAATGTACGCAGCGGGTACGTCGGAGCTCGGGGCGTCTCTTAGCGTCTCGTAACGCTAACGGCAGCTACTCGGGAAATGCGGTAAGCTCGTGAAGTTTTTTCCAACATGTTGAAAAATGTTCACGAGAGCCCCGAGTACCCACGAGCGGCTATTACTGTAATTCTCCGAGTTCGAATCAGGGGAAACCCGGGAGAGCTCTTGAGTGACCTTGTACAGTGGGACAGGCCCTTTAAGGCATCGAGAACCAGAGGACATAGGTTTAAGGTGAGGGGCGGAAGGTTTAATAGGAACCCAAGGGGTAACTTTTTCACACAAAGGATGGTGGGTGTATTGAACGAGCTGCCGGAGGAGGTAGTTGAGGCAGGGGCTATAGCGACGTTTAAGGGCCATTTGGACAGGTACATGGATAGGATCGGTTTAGAAGGATATAGGCCAAACGCAGGCAGGTGGGACTAGGTGGGCATGTTGGTCGGCGTGGGCAAGTTGGGCCGAAGAGCCTGTTTCCACGCTGTGTGATTCTATGACTCGAAGATATTTTGACCTAACCCAGGAATTGTCATTTTCAAACCACATCATCAGCGCACCATGATGTTTCTAAAAGACCTGGCCATGGAATGATTCTTCACTTGTTTCAGAGGTCAGAATCACACTTGCATTTTAAATTCTCCCTATCACATTCCCCTTTTAATGACAGAATCTCAGATGTCATAATGAGCAAGTTTGCATCATTACGCCTGATTTTACAGCTAACACAATTAGCAACAGCCCCTTTAAAGAATCAGACATATACATTTTTGATGGCCTTTCACCATTTGGGCAGACCAAGTCAGGTTGTGGGGGGGGGGAGTTCCTCCCGCCACGGGTACCTGCTCCATGATCGGATAGTCGGTAACTAAACCCCCTCCTCCAACTGGTTTGCCAGGTGAGGAGGGGGCTGTGGACCCCCAGCAGGACCAAAAACAAGGCCTGTCAAAGGGTGGATGAGCTTCTAGCGAGCCAATGGCCATCCACACTTCAGTAGAAGTTGCGATCACTGTCGTACACGGCATTGTAAGGAATTGATAATAAAGCACACACGCACACACCAAAATCCTAGACTTCCAGCGGCGGAGGTCCGCAGGAACTGGAGGACAGAGATGTGTGGTGCGTCCATCACTGTTCCCGACGGAAACCAGCACCACTGCATAGCTATATATACACATATATATACACACTGTATATACATACACACAGATACTCAAAAAGCAAACAATGGTAGTGCAATAATATTAATAATAATAATAATAGTCTATTGAAGTTCAGAGCTTATTTGAGGTTGTATTGTTTAATAGCCTGATGGCTGTAGGGAAGAAGCTGTTCCTGAACCTGGACGTTACAGTTTTCAGGCTCCTGTACCTTCTTCCCAATGGCAGGGGTGAAATGAGTGTGTGGCCAAGATGGTGCGGGTCTCTGCTGTGAACGCGTGGGTTTTCCCTGGGAGCTCCGGTTTCCTCCCACACTCTAAGGACGTACGGGTTTGTAGGTTGATTGTAAATTGTCCCCAGCCTTTGTAAGATAGTGTTAAAGCCCCGTCCCACGGTACAAGTTCATTCCAAGAGCTCTCCCGAGTTTGCCCTCATTCGAACTCGAAGATTTATGGTAATGGCCATTCACGAGTCTTCCCGTGCTTACCTGCCGTTAGCGAGTCTTCCCGAGTACCTGCCCGTTAGCGTTACCAGCCACTAAGAGACGTCCACAAGCTCCAATCTACCCGCCGTGCTTACCACGAGTTTGATTTTTTTTAAACTCGGGAGAGCTCTTGGAATGAACTCGTACCGTGGGACAGGGCTATTAGTGTGCGGGGATCGCTGGTCGGTGTGGACTCGGTGGGCCGAAGGGACTGTTTCCTCGCTGCATCTCTAAACTAAACTAAACTAAACCAAACAAATAAAGGTTTAATTCTGACCTTGGGTGCTTTCAATGTTCTCCCCGTGACTGCGTGGGTTTCAGCCAGGTGCCCTTGTTTCCCACCAGGATCCCAAAGACGTGCGGGCTGGTAGGTTAATTTGGTGCTGTAAATTGGCCCTTGTGTGTAGCTAGGGTTGGACTCGGAGGGAAAATTGATGACAATATCGAGGGACTGAAGTTGGATGAGGTTAGTGTAGGATGAGTGTAAATGAGTTGTTGATGTTCAGGGTCGACTCGGTGGGTGAAAGGGCTTGTTCCTGTGCTGTATCTCTCTATGACTAATCTCAACCCAGACAGAATGAGAACAGATATTGTGGAAAAATCCAAACCGTCAAGCCAGCTGCGGTGGAGGGTGGGAGGGTGGAAAAATTGTTTTGAAACTACTTACAGCTGAAGAATTTATTTTAGTTTAAAACTTTGATCAACCTCCTCAACAAAAGTCGTAACTTGAATTTTAAGCACAAGTTGAATTTAAGAATGATTAAAAGTGCATGTGGATTGGTTTGGGCGAAGGAGCAACGGGGGACCAAGTAGATCATAAAAACCTGCACATAATGTATTTCCATGCCAGCTTTGTCTTGGTTTCTATGTGGGGAGGAACTGCAGATGCTGGTTTAAACCGAAGATGGACACAAAAAACTGGAGTGACTCAGTGGGTCAGGCAGCATTTCTGGAGAAAAGGAAGAGGTGACTCTTCTGTTGAGTTGGATTTCACCAGCTAATGGACGACGGTATTGAAAGGGAGATTTGCAAAGTGGCTCCACCATAGCATGTTCGATCTGGCGTTACCAAATCAGAACTGAGGGAGGGGACAGTGGTGCAGCTGGTAGAGCTGCTGCTGCCTCACAGCACCGGAGACCTGGGTTTGACAATAGACAATAAACAATAGGCGCAGGAGTAGGCCATTCGGCCCTTCGAGCCAGCACTGTCATTCAATGTGATCATGGCTGATCATGCCCAATCAGTACCCCGTTCCTGCCTTCTCCCCATATCCCCTGACTCCGCTATTTTTAAGAACCCTAGCTAGCTCTCTCTTGAAAGTATCCAGATAACCTGCCTCCACCGCCCTCTGAGGCAGAGAATTCCACACTCTGTTTCCTCATCTCCATTCTAAATGGCTTACCCCTTATTCTTAAACTGTGGGGTCTGGTTCTGGACTCCCCCAACATCGGGAACATGTTTCCTGCCTCTAACGTTTCCAAACCCTTCATAATCTTATATGTTTCAATAAGATCCTCTCTCATCCTTCTAAATTCCAGAGTACACAAGCCCAGCCGCTCCAATCTCTCAGCCTATGACAGTCCTGCCGTTCCGGGATCCCGACCTTTAGTGCTGCCCGTGTGGAGTTTGCACATTCTTCCTGTGACCGTGCGGGTTTCCTCCAGTAGTTACTCCTTTGCGTGGGAATTGGGACAACTAGACATTAAGGATTATTAGTGCAAGAAAGTAGCAATGAAGTAAAATATCTCCCAGGACCTCAGCGATGGCAAAGCGAGTGTGAGGAAGTGAATGCTTGCCTCCGTTTCTTTGTCTCACAGTCAATGTCTATAAAGCTATTTTAGTGGGTGGAGGGGACTGAATCAGACATGAGGAGCTTTACCTGGAATCATATTGAAGCGCAACGTTAAATGTTCAGCTTAGAGTTTAGGGTTACAGCATGGAAAAAGGCCCTTTGGCCCACCGAGTCCACACAGACCATTGATCGCCCGTCCACTGTACACTGAGGTCAATTTGCAAAGGCCAATTAACCTACAAACCCACAGATAGACATAAAATGCTGGAGTAACTCAGCGGGTCAGGCAGCATCTCTGGAGAAAAGGAATAGGTGACGTTTCGGGTCGAGACCCTTCCGCAGAGTGGGCAACCTACGAACCCGCACGTCTGTGGGACGTTGGAGGAAACGTGCAGATGTTGGAGCAGCCAGAGCAAACCCATGCCATCATCGGAGGACCGTGCAAACTCCAGACAGAGAACAGCCGAGGTCGGGATCGAACCCGGGCCTCTGGCACTGTGAGGCAGCAGCATTCCCGCTTAACCACTGTGCCGCCCTAATACTCCGTTACAGCCACATCAGATATCTAGCTTGCAGTCCTTGCAAATGATCCCAGTTTAACAAGCCTTTAAAATTGCCATAAAATGTAAGCAGCAGCACACGCATTCCAAACGTTATCTTAACCCTCCCCTGTCATCGGTTTTAAACAGATAGCTCTTCGATTGAGAAACAAAAGTCAAACAATGTTTCTTCAGTATAAAAATTGGCATCGCATTGCGTTTCATGAGGATTCAACCCTAGAAACTAGATGTGTGTGCGACTTGGAAGGAGATTCCAAATATAAATATCAGAGTAATGAAGAAAGCTGTTCTTCTTGTTTGAATACAATCCCACACAGTGAGCTGAGTTACAATGACTGCTCGAGAGAAAATTAATCATACCTGTCACCAGAGCCGGTGTGGGATAGATTCACATCAACTGCAATGCAACAGGCAGCGGCAGAGTTGGGAAGGAACTAACTGACACCAAAGGTACAGCTTTTCCTTCTACACGTCTGGAAGGCTTGGATAGAGTGGACGTGGAGAGGATGTTTCCACTAGTGGGAGAGTCTGGGACAAGAGGTCATAGCCTCTGAACTCAAGGAAGTTCCTTTAGGAAGGAGATGAGGAGGAATGTATTTAATCAGAGGGTGGTGAATCTGTGGAATTCCTTGCCACAGAAGGCTGTGGTGTCCAAATCAATAGATAGTTTTAAGGCAGAGATAACCAGATTTGTGATTGGTATGGGTGTCAGGGGTCATGGGAGAAGGCAGGAGAATGGGGTTAGGAGGGAGAGATAGATCGGCCATGATTGTATGGCAGACTGGACTTGATGGGCCAAATTCTGCCCCTTTCACATATGAGCTTATGACGTTATATTTAGGTCTGGAACATGGTTTCATTCAACTGAGAGTCGCAAAGTTTAAAGGAGATGTGCTGGGCACGTTTTTTACACAGAGGGTGGTGAGTGCCTGGAACGCACTGCCTGGGTGGTTGAAGCAGTTAAATTAGCGGCATTTAAAGGACTTTCAGATAGACATATGCATACGTTGGGCATGGAGAGACATAGGTCATGTGCTGGCAGAATAGTGATGGTCTTGGCATCATGTTCAGCGCAGACATTGCAGGATGTTTTTATGTTTACTATTAAATTCTTTAATGCTGTGTTTTATCTTTATTTGTGTGCTGCAATGGCAAGTCTAATTTCACTACACCAATTGGTGTATGTGATAATAAATGTCCTTTGTCCTTTGAAGGACACAAAGTGCTGGAGTAACTCAGCAGGTCAGGCAGCATCCCTGGGGAACATGGATAGGTGACGTTTCGGGTCGGGACTGTTCTTCAGGTTGAAGAAGGGCCCTGACTCAAAAAGTCACCTGTCCATGTTCCCCAGAGATGCTGCCTGACCTGCTGAGTTACTCCAGCACTGTGTGTCCCTTTTTTGTAAACCAGCATCTGTAGTTCTTCGTTTCAAAATTGTGGACTGAAGGGCCGCACTATTCTATGCTCTATTTGTTATCAGTTTGTTCACAAATTCACAGAAATAAAATTGCCCTCAAATATCTCCCTCACAAATTTAAAAGGAATTCTCTTGGGTTCTGAATGGTTTTGACAACAGGAATAACAGGTTAATCAAATTTTCTTATTGCAAACAGGTGGAGATCTTTTGGACGGAGACCACCTATTTGAGTATTTGAGTCACAAGCTCTTCTTGCAGCTGCAAGTTCACAAGTTATAGGAGTAGAATTAGGCCATTCGGCCCATCGAGTCCATTCCGCCATTCAATCATGGCTGATCTTTGCCTCCTAATCCCATTTTCCTGCCTTCTCCCCATAACCCTTGACACCTGTTCCAATCAAGAATCTGTCTATCTCTGCCTTAAAAATATCCACTGACTTGGCCTCCACAGCCCTCTGTGGCAATGGGTTCCACAGATTAACCACCCTGACTAAAGAAGTTCCTCCTCACCTTCTTGCTAAAAGAGCGCCCTATAATTCTGAGGCTATGACCTCTGGTCCTAGACTCTCCCGCCAGTGGAAACATCACTTCCACATCCACTCTATCTATGCCTTCTATTTATTCTTTTGTAAGTACGAGGCAAACTACACAACAGAATCACAGAGAGCTGCAGATACATAGGGTCTCCTTCGGTCCATCACATTGAAATGGTACCTGAAACCCATGGTCACAATCGGTTGTAATTGAAATGCAATTACACGTATCAAGAGATGCTGCCTGACCTGCTGAGTCGGGACCCTTCTTCAACCTGAATACACAACCTGATCACGGATTTTCCAAGATAAACATCTGAAATGTGCTCAGAGGGCCACAATGCAAGGGAATAAGAATCCCAAGAGTTATAGATTTACTAGAATGTTGCCTGGGTTTCAGCACCTAAGTTACAGAGAAAGGTTGAACAAGTTAGGGTCTTTATTCTTTGGAGCGCAGAAGGTTAAGGGGGGACTTGATTGAGGTCTTTAAAATGATGAGAGGGATAGACAGAGTTGACGTGGATAAGCTTTTTCCATTGAGAGTAGGGAAGACTCAAACAAGAGGGCATGATTTGGGAATTAAGGGACAGAAGTTTAGGGGTAACATGAGGGGGAACTTCTTTACTCAGAGAGTGGTGGCTGTGTGGAGTGAGCTTCCAGTGGAAGTGGTGGAGGCAGGTTCGATTTTGTCATTTAAAAATAAATTGGATAGGTATATGGACGGGAAGGGAATGGGGGGTTATGGACTGAGTGCAGGTAGATGGGACTAGGTGAGAGTAAGTGTTCGGCACGGACTAGAAGGGCCGAGATGGCCTGTTTCCGTGCTGTAATTGTTATATGGTTTTATGTTATATGGAAACAGTCCATTTACTGCAGATTGTCCAAGACACTAAAATGTCTATCTGAGCTGGTCCTATTTGTCTGCATTTGGCCCATATCCCTCGAAATATTTCCGATCCATGTATCTGGCCAAACGTCTTTTAAATGTTGTAATTTATACACTCCTTTACAACTTGTTCCATTTACCCAGCACTCATTTCGCAGAAAATATTGCCGTCTGGTCCGTTTATTTTTGACTGGATAAGCATGTAAATCACAGCTTTTCACTTTGTCTCAGTACACGTGACAATAATAAACTAAACTAAACTAGTTTTCGACTCCCCAATCCTGGGAGAAAGACTGCAACCATTCACGAAAGGTCACAAAGTGCTGGGGAAACTCAACGGGTCAGGCAGCATCTCTGGAAAACATGGTGGCATTTCAGCTGCTTCTCCCCCTCTGCTATGGGGAGAAGGCAGGAGGGTGGGATGGAGAGGGAAAGGTAGATTAGCCACGATTGAATGGCGGAGTAGACCTGTTGGGGCTGTGACCTAATTCTGCTCCTGTAACTTTGAACATATGTAACCATTTACCCTATCTATGCCCCTTATGATTTTTTTGCCTCTGTAAGGTCACCCCCCTCAACCTCCAATGCGTATCAGATCTTTCCTTATACAACTCAAGCCATCCAGTTCCTGGTAACAGTCCGAAGAACAGTCTGTCTGAAGCAAATAACAATGGGCACCCTGGAGAACAAAAAACTATTGAGCCTTGCACTGTTCAGGCATGTACAGGTAACTGAACCCAATCTTAATCTTCAATTATATAGTATAGAGTAATGAAATGTCTATGCAAAAGTATTCTCTGTTTGAAATATAATGATCTGCACTGCATGCCATGCACACTCAACAATAGCGATGAATAACTTTTAAGTACAGATATTCACCTGGCATTAATAACAGCTAGTTTTCATGTTCTCGATTCAGAGTCACTCACTACAAGTATTATAAAAAAGAACTGCAGATGCTGGAAAAATCGAAGGTAGACAAAAATGCTGGAGGAACTCAGAGGGTGAGGCAGCATCTATTGAGAGAAGGTATAGGCAACGTTTTGGGTCGAGACCCTTCTTCAGGCTGATGTCGGGGGGGGTGGGGCGGAAAAAAGAAAGGAAGAGATGGAGACAGTGGGCTGTGGGAGAGCTGGGAAGGGGAGGGGAAGGAGGGAGAAAGCAAAGACTACCTGTAATTAGAGAAGTCAATGTTCATACCGCTGGGGTGCAAACTACCCAAGCAAAATATGAGGTGCTGTTCCTCCAATTTGCGCTGGGCCTCACTCTGGCAATGGAGGAGGCCCAGGACAGAAAGGTCGGATTCGGAATGGGAGGGGGAGCTGAAGTGCTGGGCCACCGGGAGATCAGGTTAATTAGTGCGAACTGAGCGGAGATGTTGGGCGAAGCGATCGGCGATCGCCGAAACTACAAGTTTAGATTAGTTTACAGATACCGCATGGAAACAGGCCCTTCGGACTGCCGAGTCTGCGCTGACCAACGTTCACCCGCACACTACCTCTATCCTACACAATCTGGACAATTTACAGAAGGCAATTGACCTCCAAACCTGCACGCCCTTGGAGCATGGGAGGAAACCGGAGCACCTGGAGAAACCCCATGAGGTCATGGGAGGAACGTACAAACACTGTGGTCTCTGGCCCTGTGAGGCAGCAACTCTACCGCTCCTCATTGCTCCTTACGTGGCCACGGTTTTGCGAAAATGTATTGCGTAATTTGCAAGTTGCAATAGTTTATCATGCCCTGTACGCTTCCATCCGTTTCCAGTCATTTGTTTCTGCTCGACCCCTCTGATCCAGCACCGTTCCACTGTGGAGCCCTATGTACGGTGTATTGAGTAAGATATTGTAGGATAGACGTTCAAAATTTGAATTTGAAAGCTTTTATCTCCTGGGAAACAAATCAAAATACCTGCTCCAAAATATCAGCAGTTTGAATGTCAATGTGTACCATATTTTAGCACGGAGTTAATGACACCATTTGTCCTCTGAATAGAATCAGTGTGTGGAAGATTATAATGTTGGGATAATTTTGTGCTCTGATGTGAAGATGAGCAGTGTTGCAGAAGCACTGCCGATAACTTTGGTATAATGTCCGTATACTGTCTGCAGCATGTTGAGCACCAAGTCTCCTCCCCCAGTCGAAAACCTTTTGTGTTCTCAGTTAATGCATTTTCCACACAACATGTCCATTTACAACACACCACTGTACATTTCCATTCCTCTACCAGCTCTCACCTTAGCTCTTAACAGGCAGTTGAAACAAGGAACTCCAGAAGCTGTTTTACAAAAAAAAAAACCTCAAAGTGCTGGAGTAACGCGGCGGGTCAGACAGCATCTCTGGAGAACATGGAGAACAGGTGACGTTTGATAAGTTCATAAGTTCTAGCCGCAGAATTAGGCCATTCGGCCCATCAGGTCTACTCCGCCATTCAATCATGGGTGATCGTCTATCTGTCCATCTCAACCCCATTCTCTTGCCTTCTCTCACTAATCAAAGGTTTGGGTCGAGACCCTTCTTCAGATTGATATTTCGGGTCGGGACCCTTCTTCAGACTGCCTTTGGGACCCTTCTTCAGTCTGACGATTGGGTTAGGACCCTAGTTCAAACCTGTGTGAAGGGTCCTGACCCGATATTTCACCTTTCCACATTCTCCAATAGATATCTTGAGTTGTGGGAAGTCTGAAGCTGCAGAATTTTATATGACATCTCCTTAATAGGAACCTAATAGGCTAAATGGTACATACATATTTGATTTGTGTTATTGTGCACAGGCCCCACCTCCGGAGAGGAGAAAATTACAGAGAACCAAATGAACAGCCGCAAACAAGGAAACCTCACACATACTTCAGCATTAATGTTCAACCTGAACATGCAATAAAATTACTGCACAGACTATTGCCACGTGTTATGATGAACTAGATACACGACCTTCTACAGGAGTTCTTTAAAAGACATGAGTTCATTAGTTGTGGCCACATGTTTTACTGTGCATCTTTATGTCTTCTGGAATGTAGTGTATCGAAGGGGAGGATGGTGGAGATTGTGCTTTCAATGGTGTTCAAAGGTGCTTTATGGTCACTTGGCGAGGCAGAATCGAGTTCCTTTTTGCATACAAGTTCACAAGCTAGACAAGTAGAATTAGGCCATTCGGCCCATTGAGTCTACTCCGCCATTCAATCCTAATCCCGACCACGGGTGCTTATCTGTAGGGAGTTTGTACATTCTCCTCATGGCCGCGTGGCTTTTCTCCGAAATCTCCTCCCGCGCTATAAAGACGTACAGGTTTGTAGGTTAATTGGCTTAATATGTGTAAATTGTCCCTAGTGTGTGTGTAGGACAGTGTTAAAGTGCGGGGATCGCTGGTTGGTGCGGACATGGTGGGCCGAAGGGCCTGTCTCCGTGCTGTATCTTTCAACTAAACCCTTGACACCCATTCTAATCAAGAATTTGTCTCGCTCTGCCATAAAAATATCCACTGATTTAGAAACATAGAAAATAGGTGCAGGAGGAGGCCATTCCAGCACCGCCATTCCAGCCAGCACCGCCATTCATTGTGATCATGGCTGATAGTCCCCTATCAATAACCCGTGCCTGCCTTCTCCCCATACCCCCTAGAGCTCTATCTAGCTCTCTCTTAAATCCATCCAGTGATTTGGCCTCCACTGCCCTCTGTAGCAGGAAATTCCATAAATTCACAACTCTCTGGGTGAAAACGTTTTTTCTCACCTCAGTCTTAAATGACCTCCCCTTTATTCTAAGACCGTGGCCCCTGGTTCTGGACTCGCCCAACATTGGGAACATTTTTCCTGCATCTAGCTTGTCCAGTCCTTTTATAATTTTATATGTTTCTATAAGATTCCCCCCTCATCCTTCTAAACTCCAGTGAATACAAGCCTAGTTTTGGCCTCCACAGCCCTCTGTGGCAATGACTATCCTCTGACTAAAGAAGTTCCTCCTCACCTCCATTCTAAAAGAGTGCCCTTTAATTCTGAGGTTATGACCCCTGGTCCTAGACTCTCCCACCTTTCCACATTGACTCTATCTATGCCAGTTCAGTAAAATACAATCATACTTAAATACAAGAGGCAATGCACAACTTTATGTCAGGAGTTATTTACTCTCTATCTACGCTTTTGTATTCGGATTGGAATTCCTAAAGAAATGGATAGGCCATTCAGCCCTTCCACCGCCATTCATATGATCATGGCTGAATCCAACTCAGTATCCCGTACCTGATCCCCTTAAAAGCCAATTTTTTGTAAGTTTCATAAGATCCAAGTCTATCCAGGATGGTTATCTAGGGTTTCAAATACCACTATTAAGAAATAGCTCTTATGAGAAATATGAGAAATAGATCATATACCTTTATTAAGAAACAGTCCTGAAATATCACGTACTTCATTGGAAAAAATAGGACGGGTGACGTTCTGGGTCTCACGCAGCTGACCTTGAGGGCCAGACCCCGGTTCTCTCTCCTACCGGCTTATTCCCTGCATATCCATGTGCCTGTCCAAAAGTCTCTTAAATACCACTATGGCATCTCAATAATTTAGTTTAGTTTAGAGATAGTGCGGAAACAGACCCACCGAGTCCTCATCGACCAGCGATCCCCACACACTGACACTATCCTACACACACTAGGGTCAATTTTACATTAACAACAAGCCAATTAACCTACAAACATGTACGTCTTTAGAGTGTGGGAGGAAACGGAAGATCTCGGAGAAAACCCATGCAGTCACAGGGAGAACGTACAAACTCCTTACAGACGGTTCAAGTTCAATAGCGCTCTATTTGTCACGTATGCAACCGCACAGTGAAATTCCCTTTGCATGTTTTACACATGCGGGCGCCGCCATTTTGGGCTCCATGATTCAAAGTCCAATGTCCGGTCGGCCCGCGCGCATGATCTACTGGAGCAGTTCTCTCGAACCAACGTCCCTCTCCCTCGCCTCACCCGGCCATCTTTGTGCCCCGGGTACGCCTCCTGCAGCCAACCTTTACGGTGCACCTGCCACCCGACGTCTCCAATTCCCTCCCAGTTACGCGGTCCGACGAGCCTTCTGGTGGGTTCCAGGTCCCATCGACTGACGAGCCTTCTGGTGGGTTCCAGGTCCAATCGACTGACGAAATGCCACTATTGTATCTACTCAGTGTTGCAAAAAAACTTGAAGTCCACAAAAGGGCAGGTTGCGCAAATGCTAAGTTTGTGACCTCCGCTCGGTTCGCAATAACCAACCTGATCTCTCGGTGGCTCAGCACTTCAACTCCCCCTCCCATTCTGAATCCGACCTTTCTGTCCTGGGCCTCCTCCACGGCCAGAGTGAGGACCACCGTAAATTGGAGGAGCAGCACCTCATATTTCGCTTGGGCAGTTTACACCCCAGCGGTATGAACTTTGACTTCTCTAATTTCAGGTAGTCCCTACTTTCTCCTCCCCTTCCCAGCTCTCCCTCAGCCCACTGGCTCCTCCTCTTCCTTTCGTCTGAAGAAGGGTTTCGTCCCGAAACATTGCCTATTTCCTTCGCTCCATAGATGCTGCCTCACCCACTGAGTTTCTCCAGCATCTTTGTCTACCTCTGAGTTTATAGAATAACTCAACCGGCAAGGAAATTAGTGGAAGGAATGAGATTCATTTCCCAGGCCAATCTGGGAAAATGCCCTTCAGACAGTTTTCAACATTTTATTTAGTGCATAACCTGGCATTTTGGAACCACCCTTCATGCCAAAAACAATTTCTCCTGGAGGGAATACAGATATTTGAAAGATAAAAATAAAAGCAGTCACAGTTTTATACACACATTTACAAGGTTGGGCTAATCTACTAATAATGCCAACAAAAATATCTTGCCTATTTTGAGCCTATCAAAAGGGTTTACGTTTTTTTTTTAAACTGGAAATAAAAATCAACTTACTGTATTTCACAATCAATTGAAAAAGATTAAAGAACACAAAAGAATGAGGAGAAACAAGTAACTACAGATGCCGACTTACAAAATCAAACACACAGTGCTGGAGTAGCTCAGCGGGTCAGGCAGCATCCCAGGAGAACGTGGATAGGGGACACTACGAGTCGGGACCCTTCCTCAAAGAATGAGTTGCAGGAACAGGTAGGAGAAGTGTAACGATGCACGGTGGCGCAGCGGTAAAGTTGCTGCCTTTCAGCGCCAGTGACCCGGGTTCGAAGCTGACTGTACGGAGTTTGTCCGTTCTACCCGTGATCTAATTTCCATTCAATTCAATTGAGCATCTTTACCTTGGACAGAGAAAGGCTAGTACATTTGAGAAGGGCCTTCTGGCTTATCCAACCGCACTGATCATATAGAAGCTTCTTCATTGCCACTGGTCCTTAAATAACTCCTGGGTACACAAAATGCTGGAGAAACTCAGCGGGTGCAGCAGCATCTAAGGAGCGAAGGAGATAGGCGACGTTTCAGGTCGAGACCCTTCTTCAGACTGGTCAGGGATCAGGGAAACGAGAGATATAGACGGTGATGTGGAGAGATAAGGAACAATGAGTGAAAGATATGCAAAAAAGTATCGGTGAGCCATAACTCCTCACTGTTTGTTGAGCTGTTTGTAACTGCTGGCGGCAGAACCATGGCGGCTCTCTGTGTACTGCCCCGGCGAGGTCTGCTGTATGATTATACCAGCTTTCACGCAAAACAACGATTTTCATTGTACCTGGGGACATGTGACAATAAAGTATCGATGAATCAATGACTTGAATCAATGAGCCTGGAAGAATCTTACCAGGCCATGGAGGAGACTCTGCGCGGCACGGATATGACCCAACAAGCTAAAGATGGGACAGAGGACCTGGTGTGTATCAGTCTGTTAAGGGCCTGTCCCACTTACGTGTCCTTGGCACGCAAATTACGCAACCTCGTCGCTGCGTTGAGGCGCACGGGCATCGTGTGGCCGCGCGGGGCCGGTCCCACTGGGAAGCGCGGAGGAGTATGTTGTTGTGCGTGACATCGCGCGGGGCTCCGAAATTATTGTAGCGAACAAATTCTTCACGCACCAACGGCCTGTCGCGTAACTGATGGCCAAAGTGGGACAGGCCCAAGACCCTGGCGCGACGCAACGTCTCACCTCCAACAGCAGCAGAACTCGGCCTGGGGCTCATGGCCGTTGCGGTCCGGATCCGCCCCCACTTCTACTCCCGGAGCGGGGCCAAGAAAATTGAAGATAGACACAAAATGCTGGAGTAACTCAGCGGGACCGGCAGCATCTCTGGAGAGCAGCAATGGGTGACGTTTCGGGTCAAGACCCTTCTTTCAGACTGAAGAAGGGTCTCGACCAGAAACATGACCCATTGCTTCTCTCCAGCGATGCTGCCAGTCCCGCTGAGTTGCTCCTGCATTTTGTGTCCATCTTCAAATGACGTCACGCGCTCCAGACGGCTGTGCGGACGCATGTGATCGCACGCGACCACGAGGTCGCGTAATTAGCGTGCCAAGGACACGCAAGTGGGACAAGGGCTTTATCAGCTAATTGCTGTAAGTGTGAGAACTGGTTCCTGCATGTGCTTTTGGAGAGCAGAGGAAGGATTTAGAGTAAGATCAGAATGACGATCCAATCCAACACCCACCAATGATGTAGAAACTAGGAACTGCTGATGCTGGTTTACAAAAAAAGATTTATCTCCTGATTTCTTCCTGAATCCACCCCTTGGAAGACTGTTCACCACAGGAGGGAAGACACAGAGTGCTGGAGTAGCTCAGCAGGTCAGGCAGCATCTCAAGAGAATGTGGATAGCTTACGATTCGGGTCGAGTGCCTTTGTCAGACCCGACGCGATGTTGCCTGATCCCACTGGGCCGCTCCAGCACTCTGTGTCACCCCTCCTGTGATGAACAGTCTTCCAATAAGTGGATTCAGGAGAAAACCAGGCTTGCAAGGATACCCAGTTCCGTTACAAATTAGGACAGGAATGAAAGGGCATCACGGTGGTGCAGCGGTAGAGCTACTGCCTTACAGCGCTTGCAGCGCCGGAGGCCTTGGTTCGATCCCGACTACAGATGCTGTCTGTACGGAGTTTGTAAGTTCTCCCGTGACCTGCGTGGGTTTTCTCCGAGATCTTCGGTTTCCTTCCACATACAGGTTTGTAGGTTAATTGGCTTTGGTGTGAATGTAAACTGTCCCTAGTGTGTGCAGGACAGCGTTAGTGTGCGGGGATCGCTGGTCGGCGCGGACCCGGTTGGGCCGAAGAGCCTGTTTCCGTGCTGTATCTCTAAGCTAAAAAACTAAAAAGATGCTGCACCCTCTTTGCCTTTCCATAGCTAACTCGTTCAACCAGACTCTACCAGACCAAGATGAACATTTGTTTTAAATTGAAGATGCAACTTGCGCATGAAACACTCTTTATTACGTTCATATTTTCCTGATCGTTCGCTGCCAGCCACAAACTTCAATCCTTTTTACGAGCAACAAGTTTGTACTATCTGCAGGAAATGAAAGTTAATTAAAATGATTTCTTTGTAAACATCCCGTGAAAGAATGCTTTGTTCTTCCTTATTTGTAGAACTAAAGGCTTATCTGTTTACACCAGTCGCAAATCACAAAGAGCCCTCGCCCCCTCCCCTCAAAATATGACTTGGTTGTAAATAGATCCTTTCATTGAATACGAAGAAAACATGTGGTTCTTTTTATTCCGTCTTGTGACTGGCAACCTTTTTTATGTGATGCATTCTTTACCGTATGGTGGAATTTTGTGGAAGTAATGATGTTAGTGTTGAGCAATACACTGCAGATGTTCTACTCTATGTCTATTCACAACAATTACTTTTATAGCGTGTCCCAGCTAAACGTCCAACATAATAAACACGGGTATAATTCTTTAAACAAAACTCACAATGCCACTAAAATTATTTCATTCATTCCTATTGTGTATATACAGAAAACCCTTATTGCTACAAACCTCTTTGTAATGGATTTAGGTTATAGCGGACTGTCTCTTTAAGAAGGGGGGTACACAAAAAGCTGGAGAAACTCAGCGGGTGCAGCAGCATCTAAGGAGCGAAGGAGATAGGCGACGTTTCGGGTCCAGACCCTTCTTCAGACTGTCTCTTTAAGAACACTGGCTGCTCGTTACACCGCGGAGGTTATTGATAAGGCATTGAAATGGACAAGGAATTGAATTGGACAAGGCAATGAAATTGACAAAGTATTGAAATTGATAAGGCATTGAAATTGACGAGCAGTCGCTTCGATCGACACTTCATTAAACAATATAACAAACAGCCATTAGCATTCCCTCTCTCTCCATCCCTCCCCCCTTCACAGTTCTCCGCCTAGTCTGACAGTCCTCACTTACATTTTATTCCTGTTCGCTTTGTTGTTAGCTTCTCCCAGCTAACAATGATCTATTCTATTTATATACAGTAAACCCTTATTGCTACAAACCTCTTTGTAATGGATTTAGGTTATAGCGGACTGTCTCTTTAAGAACACTGGCTGCTCGTTACACCGCGGAGGTCTGAAGAAGGGTCTCGACCCGAAACGTCGCCTATCTCCTTCGCTCCTTAGATGCTGCTGCACCCGCTGAGTTTCTCCAGCTTTTTGTGTACCATCTATTCTATTTACCTCGATCTTCATCCCCTTTGTCTCATTTTCACACCTTACACTTCCTTATCTCGGTATCTCCCTCTCCCCTGAACGTCTGAAGAAGGCTGTCGACCCGAAATGTCACATATTCCTTCTATCCAGAGATGCAACCTGTCCCCCTGCATTACTACAACAATTTGTGTCTATTTCAGCCTTTCATATTTTTAGGTTATAGTAACAAAAATACATTTTTAGCTGTTAAAAATAACTTTGTATTTCAAAACGACTCGTTGTTTTATGGAGTGACCACTGGTTGGTTGGAGCTATTGCGGACAATCGGCAGTAACCATTGCCAAGTAACCAAGACACCTCAGACACTCTCCGTCGGCTCCGTGCATTCCATTCTCCAGGCCCCCATCCTCTCATCTTTACCATGGACGTCCAGTCACTCTACACCTCCATCCCCCACCAGGACGGTCTCAAAGCCCTCCGGTTCTTCCTCGACCAGAGGAGCAACCCATACCCGTCCACTGACACCCTCCTCCGCCTAGCGGAGTTGGTCCTTACCCTCAATAACTTCTCTTTTGATTCCTCCCATTTCCTCCAAACACAAGGCGTAGCTATGGGCACATGCATGGGCCCCAGCTACACTTGCCTCTTTGTTGGGTACGTCGAACAATCCTTGTTCTCGGCGTACCAGGGCCCCATCCCTGACCTCTACCTCCGTTACATCGACGACTGCTTTGGTGTCACCTCCTGCACCCACACACAACTGACTGACTTCATTCATTTCACCACCAACTTCCATCCGGCACTCAAATACATTTGGATCATTTCTGACATTTCCCTACCATTCCTTGACCTTACCACCTCTATTGCACTCCTGACCGACATCCACTACAAACCAACTGACTCCCACAGCTACCTGGACTACTCTTCCTCCCACCCTGCTTCCTGTAAGGACTCCATCCCCTATTCCCAATTCTTCGGTCTACGCTGCATCTGCTCCCAGGATGAGGTGTTCCACAGCAGGTCATCACAAATGGCCTTATTCTTCAGAGAACGGGGATTCCCCTCCCCCACTATTGATGAGGCTCGCACCAGGGTCTCCTCCATACCCCGCAACACTGCCCTCGCTCCCCATTCCCCCACTCGCAAACAGGGCAGAGTCCCCCTGGTCCTCACCTTTCACCCCACCAGCCGGCAAATACAACACATAGAGCAGTGAAGATTACCTGACTTTCCAAAAATGTCTTTAAATAAAGAGGAAATGACAGGGCGATTTTGTGTGTTCATTATCAATACTGGGTTGGTTAATTATTGTCGCGGTAACCGAGAGACAGTGCAAAGCTTTGTTTGCGTGCTATCCCGTCAAATCATACTACACATGTGTACAATGGAGTCATCCACACGTATAACAGTTAATGCAGCGAGATGAATAGCAGAGTGCACAATATAGTATTACAGCATGATAGCATGACAGTTACAGCGAAAAGGTCCATGGTCTGCAATGAGATAGGTTGGAAGATGGCGGTGCTGGCTCGAAGGGCCAAACGGCCTCCTCCTGCACCTATTTTCTATGTTTCTATGGAAGATCGTGATTACACTCAAGCTTTTTTTTTGTTTGTTTGTTTATTTTTGTTAGAAGTAAGTACAATAGTGTGGTACTTGAGTACCTAATACATACGTACATATTTCCATTCTTGTACAACTTCATACTTTTGATTCAATAATAAAAGAACAGTGAGAGAAAAAAGAAATAAAGAGTGTCGGAATAGATAGTCAAGCGAGTAGAAACAGAAAGCAAAAGAAATAAAGGATAGAGATGAGAAGTTAAAAGATTGAAAGAAAAGGAGAAAGTAAAGAAAAGAAAGATTATGAGAGATCCACCTATCTCGTATTAAAAAAAATTTTTTTTTTGCCCATCCGTCATCCGGTTCTAAACCATTTAATTTCTAAGGTTATGTTATGTTGCACCATATGCTTGCAAAAAGTTGATAAAAGGAGACCAAATCTTTAAGAATAGGTCTACTTTGCCTAGTAGGAGGAATCTCATTTCTTCAAGATGTAGCGTTTCAGACATGCTTGAAATCCACATTTTGAATGTTGGCGTAGGTGCGTTTTTCCAAAATTTGAGTATAATTTTTTTTTGCTGCTATTAGACCGTAATTAAGAAAAGCTTCTTGGAATATAGTTAGTTTACTTCCCTCTTCCATTGATCCAAAGATAAGCAGTTCTGTATTTGGGTTCAATTTTATGTTAAATAGTTTTGTAAAAATTCCAAAAATATCATTCCAAAATTTATACAGTTTTGCACAAGAGACAAAGGAATGTGCTATAATGGCATTTTGAGTTAGACATTTGTCGCAGATGGGGGAAACATTTGAAAATATTTTATTCAGTCTAGTTTTCGAATAATATAGTCTATTTAAAATTTAAATTGAATTAGGTTCCACTCAAGCTTAAGGAAGGTTGGAACCGGTTTTTGATAACAGCAGAGAAGAACCTGTTCCCAAATCCGGCGATAGGCGCAAAATGCCGGAGTAACTCAGCGGGACAGGCAGCATCTCTGGAGAGAAGGAGTGGGTGACGTTTTCGGGTCGAGAATCCGGTAATACATGTTTTCCAAGTTTTGTCCCTTCTGCCCAACGGGAGAGAGAGAGGAAGAAGGAATGACTGGGGTGAAAAAGGATCTTGACTAAATGTTGGCTGATTTGCCAATGCAGCGTGAAGTGTAGACGGAGTCGATGGTGGGGAGGCTGGTTTGCGTGATGGACTGAACTACATCTGTAACTCTCTTCAATTTCTTGCAATGTTGGGCGGACCTATTGATATACTAATATACCCGATAGGATGCTTTCCACATTGTGCATCTGTGGAAGTAGAGGCATTGGTGTATTTACCGAGCCACAGCTTCAATGTGGTTGATCCAGGACGTTTATGTAGAAGCTTGTTTTCTTTTGTTTATTATCTTGTTTGCAGAGTACTATGTTTATATATTCTGTTGCGCTGCTGCAAGTAGGAATTTTATTGTTCTGTTGGGAACATATGACAAGTCAATAGATCTAATGGTTTTGCCCAAGGTTTTGCCCTCAGGGAAACTCCTCTTTCATTCAAAAGCAAAACACTGTGAGTGCCAAACTTTGCAGAGAACACAGAGGACCAATCTCTCTTCCATTGACTCCATCTACACCACCCTGTCTCGGCAAGGCCACCAACATGATCTAGGATGAGTCTCACCCCGAACTCTCCCTTTTCTCCCCTCTCCCGTCATGCAAGAGGTACAGAAGATTCAGGGGCAGTTTCTTCCCATCTGACAATGTGCAATTGAGCCATCCCATCAACAACCAGAGCGGGGTGGGAGATTGCAACCTTCACGTGGTCCACCCTGTTTCAACTAATGCAATCAACCCGGCGTGCACTAACAAATAGATCACATACAACAAGTTGACCTACAACTTTAGGCTGCCCACGCCATACGCAAGAAGAAGAAGAACCAGAATGGTCCTGAACTACCATTGACCTCATTGGAGACCCTTGGACCATCTTTAATCAGTCTTTACTGGACTTTATTCAGTAGAGAATCAGCCTGCAGAAATGCCATCAATACCAGGTCAACAGTGTCTAATTTCAGGTGTAATAAAAAATAAACTGCAGATGCTGGTTTACACCAAAGACAGACACAAACAGCTGGAGTAACTCAGCGGTCAGGCACCATCTCTGGAGAAAACGGATCGGTGAAGTTTCGGGGAGGGAACGTCCTTCAGTCTGAAGTTAGGGGCGGCACAGTGGCACAGCGGTACAGTTGCTGCCTGACAGCGCCAGGGACACTGGTTCGATCCTGAATATGGGTGCTGCCTGTCAGGAGTTTGTACGTTCTCCCTGTGACCGCGTGGGTTTTCTCCAGGTGCCCCGGTTTGCTCCCACACTCCAAAGACGTACAGGTTTGTGAGTCAATTGGCCTTGGCAAAAATGTAAGTTGTTCCTAGTGGTAGCGGAGGGGATCACTGGTCAGCACGGACAAGTGGGCCGAAGGGCATGTTTCCGTGCTGTGTCTCTAAAGTCCAAATCTCTAAAGTCAAAAGTCATCCATTTTCTCCAAAGATGCTGCCTGTCCCGCTGAGTCCCTCCAGCTTTTTGTGTCCATCTACTTTCAGATGGTTGCTTCTACAAACAGTATGTGTGAGTAGGAAACATCCACCAGCCTCATTTGAACTTAGCATTACTACTGCTGAAGTGAAAGCCAGTGGAATGAAACCATGGGGTGTTTCACATTCAGTCCAGCACACAACCAGTTAGCAATCCCCAGAAGGGGCACTGCATTAATGAATCTGTGGAATTTATTGCCACAGAAGGCTGTGGAGGCCAAGTCAATGGATATTTTTAAGGCAAAGAAAGATAGATTGTTGTAGATTGTTGATTAGCACAGATGTCAGGGGTTATGGGAAGGCAGGAGAATGGGAGTTGAGAGTGGAAGATAGATCCACTCCAGATTGAATGGCGGAGTAGACTTGATGGGCCGAATGGCATAATTCTGCTCCTATCACTTATGAACTTATTAAGCCAATCAACTTAATATTACAATATTAAATTTCTAAGGTTTTACACAATAGACAATAGATAATAGACAATAGACAATAGGTGCTGGAGTAGGCCATTCGGCCCTTCGAGCCAGCACCGCCATTCAATGTGATCATGGCTGATCATCTCCAATCAGTACCCCGTTCCTACCTTCTCCCCATATCCCTTGACTCCGCTATTTTTAAGAGCCCTATCTAGCTCTCTCTTGAAAGCATAAGTAACGTAATTATTGTTACTATTTTTCTACGCTATTTAGAGCATTCATTAATTACATTTTTTAAATTTTTGTCCAAACTCAGTCATAGGAGGGGTTACAAGAACTAACAGAAAACATGACTGTGCCCACTGAGATTTCTGTGCGCGGTTGTATCAGACACTCACTTCCCCAAGAGTCTGCATCTGATACCAAGTCTAACAATGGTGCTGTTGAGCCATACAATACTGCCATGACCGTGATTCAACTGCGCTGACCACAAACACTGTTCCCTCCTGTGATTTGCATTATAGACTCCATGTGGGTTGAAAATTCCAAACACAGTATGTGTAGGAAGGAACTGCAGATGCTGGTTCAAACCAAAAGTAGACAAAAAAGCTGGAGGAACACAGCAGGTCAGGCGGCGTCTCTGGAGAAAAGGAATACATAGGTGACGTTTTGGGTCGAGACCCTTCTTTAGTCTGGGAGTCAGGAGAAAGGGAAACGGGAGATATAGATGGTGATATAGAGAGATAATGAACTACCGAATGAGAGATAAGCAAAAAAGTAACGATGATCAAGGAAAGGTGGAGCCCACAATGGTCCATTGTTGTATGTGTAGCAGATTGGTCGGTAACAGTTGGCAACGAGATTGCTATGAATTATACAGCCTGCCACCGTGATAGACACAAAATGCTGGAGTAACTCAGAGTGACAGGTGTCTCTGGCGAGATGCAATGGGTGACGTTTTGGGTCGAGACCCTTCTTCAAACTCAGTCACCATCACCTATCCACGTTCTCCAGAGATGCTGCCTGACCCGCTGAGTTGCTCCAGTGCTTTGTGTGCTTTTGTGTAAACCACCATCTGCAGTCCCTTGTTTCTGCTCTTGCTTAAAGGAAGGGAGGCTTGAGTGAGGGCAGGCCTCAGTAAAAAAAAGCAAGAGGCAGAGTGAGAGAGAACAGTCAGGGAACATTACAAATCGACGAGGAATTTGCTGGTGTAGGAATTTGGCTGATGCGGGATTTTGAAGCAGAGGTTAATGGAGAAACAGGATCATTCAAATGACATCATGGGGAGGCCAAGAACAGAATATAACTGGTACAAACAACAAAGATACCAAGTCAGGAACAGACAGAATTGTGCAACGGTGAAACTATTAATATTCAATAATGCTATACTTAGACAATAGACAATAGACAATAGGTGCAGGAGTAGGTGAACTGTGTGTAATTCCCTAGATAGATACAAAGTGCTGTAGTAACTCAGTGGGTCAGGCAGCATCTCTGGAGAAAAAGAATGGGTGGGGACCCTTCTTCAGACTAATTCCACAAGAAGAATGTTTCTGGGACTAAGGTAATGAATGCTACAGCGGAGATGCACAAGGATCATGTGTAGAATGTGTAGAATGCTCGCAAGAGGACTTGAAAAGCAAGGCAGTTTTCATTGCAACAGCGATTACGTTACAAGATCACTGGGAACAGACTGTCTCCAGCGGTTGTCTCGAATGAGACAACATGGATTACAAGACTAATTATGAAAGATTTGCACCAGTGCTTAGAGAAATCCTCTAAGCGAATGGGTTGGAGACTGTGGATTGTAGCATTGGAAATGGTGAATGGAAGCAGAGGCTCCATCATCAGTTAAGAACAGATTAGTTATCCGACTGAAGGGATGTAAACAGGTGAAAGAACAGACAGGAGCACAGGAAAAAATAAAGAAAGATAATCACTGACCTCGACTCGGGCCAGGTTATCTGTTCTGCTGTGCTATTTTCCATGTGCCAGACTCTTGCTGAGGACTCAGTGCATCTGTTAATGACGGCTACTGCAAAGGTGATGTTAAGATAGAGGGGAGAACCAGCAGAGGCCCAGAGCGTAGATGCAGATGGCACAGTGGTGCAGCAGTAGAGTTGCTGCCTTACGGCACCAGAGACGGGCGCTCGATCCTGACTACTACGGGTGCTGTCTATGAGGAGTTTGTACGTTCTCCCTGTGACCGCATGGGTTTCCTCCCACATTGCAAAGAGGTGCAGGTTTTTGTAGGTTAATCGGCTTCTGTGAATTATTCCTCGAGTGTAGGATGCAAAACGTGGATTACAGAAACTGGGATAAGGCAGGAACGGGGTGCTGATTGGGGATGATCAGCCATGATCACATTGAATGGCAGTGCTGGCTCGAGGGGGGAACTGGCCTACTCCTGCACCTATTGTCTATTGTCTAACATTGAACTAGTGTATGGGTGATTGAGGGAGGCCTGGATGTTCACACTTCTTGGCCCATTGATTTGGAGTGGGGACAGGCTGAGTGTCTTGGTTGAGTTATACAAGTTGACCTGGTGTTTGCTGGTGGTTGTGTTTGTAAGGGGTGAGTATGATGTACAGGGTGATCATCATGACATATATGGGGGGGGGGGGGGGGGGGGGTGGAGGAAGAAGAGATGGATGAAAAAAAAAAATCTGCAGATGCTGAAAATCTGAACTAAAAACAGAATGAGAGAAATAGTCAGCGGATTGGGAAGTATCTGCGGCACGGGAAACAGACGATGGTTCAGATTCAAGACCCTTATCAAAACCGAGAAAGGAGGAGTCGATTTTGGGTACCAGCGAAGAAGGGGGATGATGGATGAGTGCCGCAAAGGGACTATCTCTGAAAGGATGAGTGTAATGTGGCAACTTAAGATTCGATTTTTTTGTTGTCTGTATAGTGTGAAGGTGTTGGCCAATTGCGGTGGTGGCGCAGCGGTAGAGTTGCTACCTTGACGTGTAAATTGTCCGCAGTGCGTAGGATATTGTTAACGCGCGGGGATCGTAGGTCCGCACGGACTGGGTGGGGCTGAAGGGCTAGTTCCCGCACTGTACCTCTAAACTAAACTAAACTAATTTTGAGAGGTATGGAGAGGCAGTCAGAACCTTTTTTTTCCCCCCCCAGAGTGGAAATGTCAAGGGCGAGAGGGGAAAACTTTAAGCTAAGAGGGGCAAAGTGTAAAGGACATGTGCGGATCTCTGGAGCTGCAAGGCAGCAACTCTACTGTGCCGCCCGTAAGTTTACACATTGATTACAGCAAGAGTTAATGTCTGAGTGAAGTGCGTTTAATTGTACGCCTCTCAGAACTGATAGAATAGGCACACACAACAATAATTCTCTCTATTTCAAAGTGGTGCCTGGAAAAATGCAACCTCTGTTAAATGCTGACTTCCATCCAACGCTGCTAAGCCCTGAACAATGAAGTATTCACCAATGTTTGTACAACTGTCTGTGAAGATTCTATGAAAATACCTGTCGAGGCAGTCACTGCTTTCAAATCTGGAAAACAATTGCATCATGTCCCAAAATGGACGTAATCGCTCTGCCAGTTGCACTCCCACTTGTATCTCTCGCATGCGGTTAATTCGTTTTCCGATACGTGCACGAGTTCAGTTGTTGGGCCACTTAGAAATGTGATGCACACGCTGGAATACTGCAATAAGGCATTTCAAGAGGCACAATGGTGGCAATATTGAAATAAGAGCACTTCAGGAGGGACAAAGCAGGCATTAAGTCAAAGATGTAAACGAGGACATATGGTAAAGCAGGAGGTGGCAGACCTCTCTCAAACTTGCTGCAAGGGAACTTTTCCACCTCATCCCCACACTCTCCCATTCCTTTACTGTTCAAAAATCTATTAATCTCAACACAAAATATATTGATATTGGATTATTATTGTCCTGTGTACTGAGATGCAGTGAAAAGCTTTGTTTGCATGTTATCCAGAAAACCATACTGTGCATGAGTGCAATCTGGACACACCAGTACCATAGGTAGTGCAAAGAGAAAAAGAGATAAAGGTGGCCCTGTGGCACAGTGTAGCGTTTCTGCCTTACAGCGCCAGAGACCCGGGTTCGATCTTGACCACGGATGCTGACAGAGTTTGTACGTTCGACCTGTGAGTTTTCTCTGGTTTCCTCCCACAGTTCAAAGACGTGCAGTTTTGTAGGTTAATTGTCCCTAGTGCGCAGGATAGAACTGGTGTATGGTTGATCGCTGGTCGCTGTGGACTCAGTGGGCTGAAGGATCCATTTCCACTCTGTATCTCCGCTTGCCTGGGGCCTGTCCCACTTGGGCGACCAAATCCACGAGTTCTGGCGAGTTTGCCCTCGACTCATACTCGCAACATGGTCGACATGAGGTCGTAGGTCTTCGTAACTCTCCTTCATGCTCGAGAGTGGTCTCCACGTACTCGAGGCCTCAGCTAGGTCGTGGCGTTTTTTTCAATATGTTAAAGAATGCCCGCGAGTAAAATAAGGTCGCCATGGAAAAAATCGATACTTTTTTTTACTCGTAGGTTTAGTTGTAGTAGGTCGGCATGTTAGTCGTAGGTAATCGAGGGTCGTAGATAGTCTTCATCATAGTCGAAGGGAGGTCGAAGGAGGTCGTCTTCACTCGCCACTATTCGGTGTCCAATTTTCCCGAAGTTGGTCGTAGCTAGTTGTAGCTAGTCTTCAACATAGTCAAAGGAGGTCGAAGGAGGTCGAAGGAGGTCTTCTACATAGTTGAAGGAGGGCTTCATCATGTCATTTTTTCAAACTCTTCTAAACTCGCCAATTAGGTCGCCCAAGTGGGACAGCCCCTTAACATTTAGACGGACCATATGTATCCTGGGGAGACGACTCAGATGAAAGTAGAACTAGTGTATGGGAGATCACTGGTCAACATGGGCTTGGTGGGCCAAAGGGCTTGTTTCCACGCTGTATCTCTAAAACTAAAACTAAAAACCAGAGTGCAAAATATAGTGTTACAACATTGTAGCGTTACAGTTATGAAGGAAGTGCAAGTGTCTGCAGGGAGGTAGATTGGGAGATCGGACTTAGATGCAAGCTAATGAGAGGATGGATCAGTGGTCTGATGATAATGGGGAGGAAATTGTTCCTGAATCTGGTGGATCATACTTTTAAGTTTTTGTATCCAACCAACAATATCAATTTACTCAGGAAACAAATCAGAAAGAATGCAAGCTACAGCAAAAGCAGCATAATTTCTCCAAAAACTTGACATGGCTGGAGGATTATTATGTACAAATCGTGTACATTAAAAAAACATTTGTAATTACTCACAGCAATCTAGTAATAAAAGGTGCAAATTCTAGTGCCAATTGTGCCTTTGCAACTTTGCAAAAGGTGCCAATTGACAATTATTTTCTCACCAGTCGGTTACAACTTTGTTTCTTCACGTAGATTGTTTTTTAGAATTTGGCTTAGAAATTAACGTAATAAAATGGAAAAATTAGAAAATGTGGAAGGTTTTGCAGATCGTAAATATCTCCCCGCCTGGAGATATTTACAACAATCTGAATGAAACACATGCCGTTAGCCCAACTATTCCTTGAAGGAGTCCAGGGTTTGTAAATCTTTTGTCCCTACTATTAGTTGCAAGGAGTAAAAGGGATGTTGGTGAGATTGGCCCTCCTCGCTGTGATAGACAACCAAACTCAAAGGGAAATTGCCTCTTGCCCAAACCATTGAGGCATGGATACCTCAGAGGAATTGCTTTCCATTCCAAAAAATGCAAATAGCTTGAAAAAGCTGTCATGTTGCCATTTGTAAGTGTAAGATAAATAAATGCAGTCTCCTGATCACAGTTTCCACACGGGGCAGAAGATGCCTGCAGCTCTGCAAATCCACTTTGACAGTCTTCTGAACAATTTGTTCGTATGTATGGACTGCACCTGTCAGGGAAGGACCTGCCAGCTCGCTTGCCTCTGGTCCGCAGAAACCTAACTCTCCAGGCCTTCCGCAACTTGTGAGCAAAAATAAGTTGTCAAAGGGTGGTGGGTGTATGGAACGAGCTGCCGGAGGAGGTAGTTGAGGAAGGTGCTATCTCAACATTTAGACAGGTACATGGATAGGATAGGTCTGGAGGGATATGGGCCAAACACAGGCAGGCGGGACTGGTGGAGATGGGACAGGTGGGCAAGTTGGGCTGAAGGGCCTGTCTCTGCGCTGTATGACTCTATGGACGGGCCATATCCCACCAGATTCAGGGACAGTTTTTTTGCAGTTGTCATCAGGCAACTGAACTATCCAACCACAACCAGAGAGCAGTGCTGAACCACGATCTACCTCTATGATGACCCTCGGACTAGCCTTGATCGGACTTTGCCATGGAAATGTGGTGCTTTGGGTCAGGACACTTCTTTTGGCACTTCTTTAAATATAGGGTAAGTGTCCTTTACGGATGCTTTAAAGTGTGTTCTCACTTTGAAACGCTGCACACCACAAATTACCAGCGCACCCTGGTTTCAAGGGTAGTTTGTAAAATGAACTCAAGCCGAGTGAAAGCTGATTTATTTTTACTACGCTGAGAAGTATGGTTGTTCAAATAACTAACATCTTTCATTGAAAGCCTGCAACGATTCGATGATAGCAGCTCGTATCCTTTGATGCAGGTGATCAAAGCCTCAGGAAAGGCCAAATTTCCGTTATGATTGAATGACCTCTTTCTTTGCATCCATTCTGATGTGGTTCAGTATTTGTGGATTTTGCTTTAAAGGTGTAGGTGAATTTCTGGCTCATTCTGAAGTGCTTGAAATATAAATGCATGGCTGTGCTGAGAGAGTTAGAAGAAAAATAAAATCTGGCTGCCAAATTAACCCCGGGATTTTTGACAATTATGCAGCATACAGCACAGTTTGTGTGTGTATACATATATATATATCGCCGCGACTAGACAGGCAATGTAAAAACAAGCAACGACCCAAGACATGTTAGCACCAATGTACTTGCACCTGCTGGTGATAACTAAAGGCTCCTTATTCCTTCCAAAGAGCTCCAATTTATTTCCAGGAGCTCAGTTTAGTTTATTGTCACGTGTACCAAGGTGCAATGAAAAGCTTTTGCTGTGCGCTATCCAGTCTGCAGAAAGGCAATACATGATTATAATTGAGCCACTTACAGTGTATTGAGACATGCCGTCTGCAATGCACAGATGCAGGATAAAGGGTATGACGTTTATGGTAAGTTAAAGTCCAGTAAAGTCCGATCAAGGATAGTCCGAGGGTCACCAATGTGGTAGATAGTAGTTCAGCGCTGCTCTCTGGTTGTCAATAGAAGGAAGGTTGGTTTGTGTGATGATCTGGCCTGCATCTAAAATTTGCTGCAATTTCTTGCGGTCTTGGATGGAGCTGTTCCCAAACCATGCTGCGATGCATCCCGATAAATTTACTGCATAACCTTAACTTTTCTTGGGTTACCTCTGCTTTGACCAGAATTCCTCTACCTTCTATTTTATACCTGACAGTTTAATCGATCATTTATTTTGCGTAACCACATTTGTCAATGGGAATATGCCATTTCATTCCCTATTTCAATCCAGCTATATTATAACATAGCCATATCACAGTCTGAAGATGGGCCTCGACCCGAAACATCATCGATTCCTTCTCTCCAGAGATGCTGCCTGTCCCGTTGAGTTACTCCCGTTGAGACACATTTTGTGTCTATCTTCGGGTTAAACCAGCATCTGCATTTTCGATCTACACAGTTCAGCTCAGTTTATTCACATGTACCGAGGTACAGTACAAAGCCTTTGCTGCGTGCTAACCAGTCAGCGGATAGACAGTAGATGATTACAATCGACCTATTTGCAGTGTACAGCTACATGACAAGGGAATAACGTTTAGTGCAAGGTAAAGCCAGCAAAGTCCGATCAAAGATAGTTCGAGGGTCACCAAAGAGGTAGATAGCACTTCAGCTCTGCTCTCTGGTTGTGGTGGGATGATTCAGTTGCCTGATAACAGTTGAAGAAACAGAAGAAACTGTCCCTGAATCTGGTGGTTCTCCAGCAATTTTGTCTACCCTGAATCTGGTGGTGTGTGTTTTCACACTCTATCAGCCATATTAGGAGATGAGGTTTCATCTTTATGTTGACTACCTTTTATTAAACTAAATGAGTTTGGGTGATCTAGACTGCGTTTAACATGTGGGGAAAGCCCACAGTATACGTTGTTGGCAATTCTGAATGAATCAGCATTAATTTAACCCACTCATTGAGATACTATAAGTGCCAACTTGTGCATGTGGGACAGTGCAGATTGATTTGAAAGGGAAAGACTGCTCAGTTTTTTTAATTAAGCATTCCCATTTGTAAAAGTGCCTAACATTGATTAGATTCTGAAGGTGGACATAAATAGCTGGAGCAACTCAGGAGGTCAGACAGCATCTCTGAAGAAGGATCTCGACGGGACAGAGGCGGAACGTGTTTCCAGCTTCAGGTTTCTGGGGTCAACATCTCTGATGACCTCTCTTGGACCCACAATACCTCTACACTGGTCAAGAAGGCTCACCAGCGTCTCTTCTTCCTGAGGAGACTAAAGAAGGTCCATCTGTCTCCTCAGATTCTGGTGAACTTCTACCGCTGCACCATCGAGAGCAACCTTACCAACTGCATCACAGTATGGTATGGCAACTGCCCTGTCTCCGACCGGAAAGCACTGCAGAGGGTGGTGAAAACGGCCCCACGCATCACCAGTTCCTCACTCCCCTCCATTGAGTCTGTCCATAGCAAGCGATGTCTGCGAAGGGCGCGCAGCATTGTCAAGGACTGGTCTCACCCCAGCCACAGACTGTTTACCCTCCTCCCATCCGGGAGGCGCTACAGGTCCCTCCGTTGCCGGACCAGCAGGTTCAGGAACAGCTTCTTCCCTGCGGCTGTTACAATACTTAACTCTGCACCTCGGTGATTGCCAGTCACCCCCCCGGACACTCCTTCCCCCAGTATAATTGCACAACTGATACTGTTTGCACATATATATATTTTTTACCGTTCATTATTCTACGTTTGCTCTTGTGGGGAGATGCTAACTGCATTTCGTTGTCTCTGTACTGTACACTGCACAATGACAATTAAAGATTGAATTGAATTGAATTGAATTGACCCGAAACCTCACCTATTCCTTTTCTCCAGAGATGCTGTCTGACAGGCAGATTTACTCCAGCTTTTTGTCGGTCTCCGGTTTAAACCAGCATCTGCAGTTCCTTCCTACACATTGATTTGATTCTGATAGCCAAGATCTTGAAAGTGTTCCATTCGTCAGAGTTTACTGCCCTCAGTTGAAGAAGGTCCAGTTTATTTATTAGATGAATAAACTCTTTGTCAAAGCACAGAATGAAATGTTAATTTATTACATTGGAAACAGTTTGAACAAGATCCAATAGCCAGTACTCGATATTCAAATTTAATATAAACTTGGACGAGGAACAAATAATAATAATGAAGCAGGAAGCTTACAGTTTGGAAATAGTGAGCAGCTGTATTTTTTTTTAATGTCCATAACTCGATTGGCTTCGAAGGCAAAGGTAAAAAAATTCTAGGGAGAGTCGCTGCCTTACAGCACCAGGCACCCGGGTTCGATCCTGACTACGGGTGCTGTCTCTACGGAGCTTGTACGCTCTCCCCGTGACCATGTGGGTTTCCTCCGGGATCTCCGGTTTCCGCCCACCTTCCAAAGACGTGCAGGTTTGTAGGTTAATTGGCTTTGGTAAGATTATAAACTGTCCCTAGTGTGTAGGATAGTGTTAGTGTGTGGGGATCGCTGGTCTCTGTGTGTCTCTAAACTAAACTCAATCTGCCAACAAATAGACGGAGTTTTACACCCAATATTTATGGGCAATGGTGGAATTGCTTAGATTCACGGGGAGGGCTTGAAACTAAATGGCCCTCCAATAAATCTGCTTAAACGTAGGGGAACCAAGTTTCAAGGCCAAGCCTAAATTAAATTGTTAACAGTCTGAATGACACTGTAAACTGCAGGGACAGGTTCCAAGAATAAAAACCACTCTGGATTCCAATTGAAACTGGTTTTATCGAAGGAGGGAAATTATATAAAGTCCTGCTTAGTAGTTAGTAAGAGCATATTAAACCCGTTACAATCTCAGCGTGGCTGTTGTATATCTTGAGGTTTCTTTGGGCAAGTTATTGTGGGGGATGGTGGTGATGGGTAAATGATCTGAAATGAACAGAGTCTGGAATTCAATCATGAGTTTGTGTTCTTGATCCCAGTCAGCTACATATTCCTAAAAAGGCAATGACGTATTATTTGAAGCTGGATCCATTTTAAGTTCTGGCTAACTCTGTGAATGTTAAATATTTTTAATTTAGCCTCGGAACACTGGACTCTACCCCTCTGAAATAAATTACATCCTGGCATTGAAACTGAATAGAATTAAGATAATAATCACAATATAAATGAAGGAAGGAAGGTGGAGTGGGCAGTGACAAATTAGAAATGTGAGTTCATTACTTTAGGTTGATTTAGATTCATCTGGATACTGTTGAATTTAACTTGGCTCCCCTCATGAGATATTCTGCACACTAGCAACAACAGGATGTAATGTTCCATCAAACTCCAGCTATGTAATGAGGAACTGCAGACGCTGGTTTAAACCGAAGGCAGACACAAAAAGCTGGAGTAACACAGAGGGTCAGGCAGCATCTCTGGAGACGAGGAAGAGGGGACGTTTTGGGTCGAGACTGAAGAAGGTGGTGTCCGAAGATGGGTCTCGACCTGAAACGTCACCTATTCCTTTTCTCCAGAGATGCTGCCTGACCTGCTGAGTTACTCCAGCTTTTTGTGTCCGTCTCCAGCTGTATGGTGCTCCAGGGTGTAGCGAGGACTCCCCCGTGTATGAGATTTAGACTTTACTTTGGACTTTAGAGACACAGCACAGAAACGGACCCTTTGGGCCACAGAGTCCACGCTGACCAGTGATCGCCCTCCACACTAACACTATCCTATACACTCGCGTCAATTTTACTGATGCCAGCTAACCTACAAACCTGTACGTCTTTGGAATGGGGGAGGAAACCGGAGCACCTGGAGAAAACCCACGTGGTCACGGGGAGAACATACAAACTCGACACAGACAGCACCCGTAGTCGGGATCAAACCTGGGTCTCTGGCGCAGCAGGGCAGCAACTCTACCGCTGAGCCGCAATGCCACCCAAATTGATCCCAGTCAGATCCATATTCCTAAAAAAGCCATGACGTATTAATTGAAGCTGGATCCATTTTAAGTTCTGGCTTTCACTGTGACGCTGTTAAATATTTTAATTTAGCCTCAGAACCCTTCACTCCACTGAAAGGAAATTACATCCTGGCATTGAAACTGTTAAGCTAATAATCACAATATAAATGAAGGAAGGAAGGTGGAGTGGGCAGTGACAAATTAGAAATGTGAGTTCATTACTTTAGGTTGATTTAGATTCATCTGGATACTGTTGAATTTAACTTGGCTCCCCTCATGAGATATTCTGCACACTAGCAACAGCAGGATGTAATGTTCCATCAAACTCCAGCTATTTAGTGAGGAACTGCATTAGGGACAATTATACTGAGCCAATTAGCCGACAAACCTGTTCGTCTCTGGAGTGCAGGAGGAAACCTCAGATCTGGGAGAAAACCCACGCAGGTCAGGGGGAGAAGGTACACACTCTGTGCAGACAAGCCCCCGTAGTCAGGATCGAACCCTGGGTCTCTGGCGCTGCAAGGCAGCAACTCTACCGCTGCGCCACCGTGTCGCGGTATAATCTGTGGACGGGAAGTGGACAGTTGACGTTCCAGGTGGCGACCCATGACCTTGACCGGCATACCTTGAAGAGACTTTGCAGAGGAGCAGTAAACTGGAGACAGAGAAGGCTGAGGCTGCTGGGCGCCGCCCGTTTTAGTTTAGTTTGGATTCGAGATACAGCACGGGAACAGGCCCTTCAGCCCACGGAGTCTGCGCTGACCAGCGATCACCCTGTACACCAGCACGATCCTACACACACACTCGGGACAATTTATAATTTTGCCGAAGCCAATTAACCGACGAACCCGTGCGTCTTTGGAGTGTGGGAGGAAACCGACGCACCCGGAGAAAACCCACTCAGGTCACCTGGAGAACGTACAAACTCCGTACAGACAGCACCCGTGGTCAGGATCGAACCCGGGTCCCTGGCGCTGTAAGGCAACAAATCTCGCACTGTGCCACCGTGCCGCCCCTGCGACGGAGAAGGGGATTTGTCTTTGTGGTGCGAGCGGCTCGGCAGAATCCACCGGCTGGCTGTGGCCCACTGGTTCCTTCAGCTGGCCACTGGGTCTTCTGGGCTGGTTTCTCCTGGACTGGCAGCACCTGCCACAGAACCGCGTAGCAGATAGAAACATAGAAAATAGGTGCAGGAGTAGGCCATTCGGCCCTTCGAGCCTGCACCGCCATTCAATATGATCATGGCTGATCATCCAACTCAGTATCCTGTACCTGCCTTCTCTCCATACCCCCTGATCCCTTTAGCCACAAGGGCCACATCTAACTCCCTCTTAAATATAGCCAATGAACTGGCCTCAACTACCTTCTGTGGCAGAGAATTCCAGAGGCACACCAGAGATACCACAGGCTTCCCAGCCGAGTTGTTGAGGTCGGAGTGGGCGGAAAGTGAGAAGTCTTTGACTTAACCAGAAGGTTCAGAGCATTTGGTGACATGGTTTAATACCATGCAACCAGGATTGGACCTCATCCACGATCTGTCAGCTGAATTCAGGGAAAGAGGGCATCGTCATATTGCAGGTGGCTTATGTGTCTGCCTTCTGTTCAATGCAGGAGGAGTAAAGAAATCAACCACAGTTCCAGTACCTGTTTCTAATCCAGAAATGCCCGCTGGAAAATTTGACCATTTCGACACTGGATCATATATGATCTTGCCTCAATATCTCCAAAAGTGACTGAGCCGAACAAACCGTGTGATTTGAGCTAGAAACAAGGAATTGCAATTGCTGCTTTATACCAAAGACACAAAGCGATGCGATAACATTAGTGGGTCAAGCAGCATCTCTGGAGAATAGGGATGGGTGCCGTTTCGGGTTGGAATCCTTCTTCAGACTTAGTCTGTGACGTTCTCCAGTTTCAGTCTGAAGAAGGGTCCCGACCTGAGACGTCACCCATCCTTATTCTCCACAGATGCTGCCTGACCCGCTGAGTTACTCCAGCACTTGGTGTCTATCTGTGCGATTTGATCGCTCAGACCTCCTTTGAGGAGAAGTTCCCATAAACTTCTGTGGGAACCATTTTCATGCAATGTGAATTCTGACATCGGTGGCATCAAGGGTGAGTTTCTCAGACAGACTGAACGACCATGGTGCAGTTTTACGTTTTCCCTTGAATCCGCTTCTATTTTGGAAGTACGTTACAAGTCTGTGTAGTTGGTGCAATGCCATTCTGTTAATAGGAAATTAAATATGTACGGTCTGAGATAACCAAACTCGGGAAATGCAGAATTAATTTGGGTGGAGATGAAAGGCAGAGAGAAAGAAGAGAGTAGTGTGACTAATAGTGGCCCTCAAGCTGTAGGAAATTGTATAAAACAGGAGAAAATGAGGGTGTGTAAGAGTAGTAGTGTGTCATCCACGGGAGACTTTGATCTTCATAAAAATTAATGGTTGATCAACTGAGAAATAGTGGCCCCGAAAATGAATTTGTACAGTGTCCTATTACAGCAGATTCTCTTCTTCGGCAATCCCTCAGGATCAAGGCACAATGAGGCGGCAGATGTACCACCTACGCCACTGTTACACCTTAATGAGGAGTTGATGACGATTGTATCATGACTCACGGAATCCAAACCGCGCTTTGGTGAACAGCTCTTTGGCCACTTGGATGAGGCAGCCGAAACTAGCTCTGGTGATGTGTAGGAAAGAACTGCAGATGCTGATTTAAATCGGGATAGACACAAAATCAGCGGGGCAGGCAGTATCTCTGGAGAAGGAATGGGTGACATTTCAGGTCGAGACCCTTCTTCGGACTGATGATGATTGTCTTTGTGGTGAACAGGTGGACGTACTTGCCACATTTGGACCTGCTCCTGTCATGATGGTTATGCTTGTAACATCTCTGATGTCTCTAAGAATATCGTCCTCGTCTCAGATGTGAACGGTCAGGCTATGGATTTGCGACAGAAGCTATTCGCCGTCAAGTGTGAAGATTCTGGCAAGAATACCCTCTTTGCCTCAGGCCTTTTGGTTTAGTTTGGAGATGCAGCAAGGAAACGGGGCCTTGATAGAGTCAAGGATGCTCACATTAAGAAAAGAGTTTTAGTTTAGTTTCGTGATACAAAGCGGAAGCAGGCCCTTCGGCCCACCGTCCAGCGATCCCCGCACATTAACACTATCCGACACGCTAGGGACACTAGGGGCAATTTTACATTTATACCAAGCCAATCACCCCTGGTCACGATCAAACCCGGGTCTCTGGCGCTGTAAGGCAGCAACTCTACCGCTGCGCCACTGTGCCGCCCCATTGCTCTTGAAGACGTTTAAAGGGCCTGTCCCACTTTCCCGAGTTATTCACGAATTCTCCCGAGTTTTCAAACTCGCAGAATGCTCGTAACAAGTCCGTAGGAGGCCGTAGGAGTCCGTGGATATATCGTAGCGGCTCGTTATGCCAGCCATAGGTACTCGGGGCATCAGGTAAGTCGGACGTAAGTCATGATGAAATATAACCCCGAGTACCTACGGCCTCCTACGAACTCGTCACGAACATTCTGCGAGTTTGAAAACTCGGGAGAACTCAGGAGAATTCGTGAATAACTCAGGAAAGTGGGACAGGACCTTTAGTCATCTGGTGGGTGACTAGGAAGGAAACCTGCAGTGTCTACCGTCTTTCTCCTTTTAAGTGGTAGCGTTTGTGGGTGGTGTAACGACAGGACAATTTGCACATGTGCACTCTACAACCAGTGTCTGCTGGTACCTGGATGGTTGGCTGGTACTTGAAGGAATCAGTCTGAAGGAGAGTCCCGACCCTCACCACTGTTGTGTTTAACCTGTACCCTGAATCTAGTTTCACGTGGAGCCGTTCAGACTGAGAGTCAGGGGGCTGGGAACCGAGAGATATGAAAAGGTACATAGAACAAATTAATAAAAGATAGGTATTTATGAGACGAATATCTGGCGTTAAATGAACGGCATATGGTGGTATTGCTCCAGGGAGTGGGGGTGTTTTCCTAAGCTCATTTTGCAAGATCTTAAGTGCAGGTTCGCAGCAGAAGAGTTGCTGCCTTACAGCGCCAGAGACCCAGGTTCGATCCTAACTATGGGTGCTGTCTGTACAGAGTTTGTACGTTCCACCTGTGACTGCCTGGGCTTTCTCCGGGTGCTCCGGTTTCCTCCCACATTCTAAGACATGCAGGTTTGTAGGTTAATTGGCTGCTGTACATTTCCCCTAGTGTGTCAGATGCGAAGGTGGAATAACATAGAACTAGTTTACGGGTGATCCTAGATTGGCGCGGACATGGAGGGCCGAAGGGCCTGATCCCACGCTGTATCTGCAAACTAAACAAAACAAGGTGCGAAGAAGGGTCTCGACCCGAAACGTCACCCAGAGATGCTGCCTGTCCTGTTGAGTTTCTCCATCATTTTGTGTCTATCTTTGGTTTAAACCAGCATCTGCAGTTCCTTCCGAAACAAGGTTGACTCTGTTTTAGTGCATTACTCACTCAGCAGTCTCACTCAAAAGCTCTTTAGTTCATTGACAAACACATTAAAATAAATGTTTAAAAACCTGGGTTCCAATCCGTAGCTTGAATGGAGTCACTCCCATGGGAATCTTTTCATAGTCCAGCTGCCAGCGACGATTTCTCTGGCAATTTGAACCTCTGCATTCCTTCAGCATTTGCTAATCAGAGCAGTTCTGGACAGACTTTGTACATCACTAACTTTAATTTCTAGCAGAGCTGAAAAGACAGTGGCGAGTCTATACCGAGGCAGCCCGCATTACCTCACACCTTTTCCTCTTGAATTCGAGTACTTGGCCTGGTCTCAGAGACATTTCAGATTTTGTAATTACCAGCACTTTGAGGTTTCTCTGCTTGTTAGATGTCGGGTGTTGAGTAAACATTCTACAATGGAACATTACCGACTGTATGTCGAGTGGGAGAATGAAGTACAGAGTATCTCAGAGAGCTTCCTTTCTTCTCAACTTCCGGTCTCCTCTCCCCCACACCCCCACTCCCTGGAGCAATACCACCATATGCCGTTCATTTAACGCCAGATATTCGTCTCATAAATACCTATCTTTTATTAATTTGTTCTATGTACCTTTTCATATCTCTCGGTTCCCAGCCCCCTGACTCTCAGTCTGAACGGCTCCACGTGAAACTAGATTCAGGGTACAGGTTAAACACAACAGTGGTGAGGGTCGGGACTCTCCTTCAGACTGATTCCTTCAAGTACCAGCCAACCATCCAGGTACCAGCAGACACTGGTTGTAGAGTGCACATGTGCAAATTGTCCTGTCGTTACACCACCCACAAACGCTACCACTTAAAAGGAGAAAGACGGTAGACACTGCAGGTTCCCTTCCTAGTCACCCACCAGATGACTAAAGGTCCTGTCCCACTTTCCTGAGTTATTCACGAATTCTCCTGAGTTCTCCCGAGTTTTCAAACTCGCAGAATGTTCGTGACGAGTTCGTAGGAGGCCGTAGGTACTCGGGGTTATATTTCATCATGACTTACGTCCGACTTACCTGATGCCCCGAGTACCTATGGCTGGCATAACGAGCCGCTACGATATATCCACGGACTCCTACGGCCTCCTACGGACTTGTTACGAGCATTCTGCGAGTTTGAAAACTCGGGAGAATTCGTGAATAACTCGGGAAAGTGGGACAGGCCCTTTAAACTTCTTCAAGAGCAATGGGGCGGCACAGTGGCGCAGCGGTAGAGTTGCTGCCTTACAGCGCCAGAGACCCGGGTTTGATCCTGACCTGGGTGATTGGCTTGGTATAAATGTAAAATTGCCCCTAGTGTCCCTAGCGTGTCGGATAGTGTTAATGTGCGGGGATCGCTGGACGGTGGGCCGAAGGGCCTGCTTCCGCTTTGTATCACGAAACTAAACTAAAACTCTTTTCTTAATGTGAGCATCCTTGACTCTATCAAGGCCCCGTTTCCTTGCTGCATCTCCAAACTAAACCAAAAGGCCTGAGGCAAAGAGGGTATTCTTGCCAGAATCTTCACACTTGACGGCGAATAGCTTCTGTCGCAAATCCATAGCCTGACCGTTCACATCTGAGACGAGGACGATATTCTTAGAGACATCAGAGATGTTACAAGCATAACCATCATGACAGGAGCAGGTCCAAATGTGGCAAGTACGTCCACCTGTTCACCACAAAGACAATCATCATCAGTCCGAAGAAGGGTCTCGACCTGAAATGTCACCCATTCCTTCTCTCCAGAGATACTGCCTGCCCCGCTGATTTTGTGTCTATCCCGATTTAAATCAGCATCTGCAGTTCTTTCCTACACATCACCAGAGCTAGTTTCGGCTGCCTCATCCAAGTGGCCAAAGAGCTGTTCACCAAAGCGCGGTTTGGATTCCGTGAGTCATGATACAATCGTCATCAACTCCTCATTAAGGTGTAACAGTGGCGTAGGTGGTACATCTGCCGCCTCATTGTGCCTTGATCCTGAGGGATTGCCGAAGAAGAGAATCTGCTGTAATAGGACACTCTACAAATTCATTTTCGGGGCCACTATTTCTCAGTTGATCAACCCATTAATTTTTATGAAGATCAAAGTCTCCCGTGAATGACACACTACTACTCTTACACACCCTCATTTTCTCCTGTTTTATACAATTTCCTACAGCTTGAGGGCCACTATTAGTCACACTACTCTCTTCTTTCTCTCTGCCTTTCATCTCCACCCAAATTAATTCTGCATTTCCCGAGTTTGGTTATCTCAGACCGTACATATTTAATTTCCTATTAACAGAATGGCATTGCACCAACTACACAGACTTGTAACGTACTTCCAAAATAGAAGCGGACTCAAGGGAAAACGTAAAAGTGCACCATGGTCGTTCAGTCTGTCTGAGAAACTCACCCTTGATGCCACCGATGTCAGAATTCACATTGCGTGAAAATGGTTCCCACAGAAGTTTGTGGGAACTTCTCCTCAAAGGAGGTCTGAGCGATCAAATCGCACAGATAGACACCAAGTGCTGGAGTAACTCAGCGGGTCAGGCAGCATCTGTGGAGAATAAGGATGGGTGACGTTTCAGGTCGGGACCCTTCTTCAGACTGAAACTGGAGAACGTCACAGACTAAGTCTGAAGAAGGATTCCAACCCGAAACGGCACCCATCCCTTTTCTCCAGAGATGCTGCTTGACCCACTAATGTTATCGCATCGCTTTGTGTCTTTGGTATAAAGCAGCAATTGCAATTCCTTGTTCCTAGCTCAAATCGCACGGTTTGTTTGGCTCAGTCACTTTTGGAGATATTGAGGCAAGATCATATATGATCCAGTGTCGAAATGGTCACATTTTCCAGCAGGCATTTCTGGATTAGAAACAGGTACTGGAACTGTGGTTGATTTCTTTACTCCTCCTGCATTGAACAGAAGGCAGACACATAAGCCACCTGCAATATGACGATGCCCTCTTTCCCTGAATTCAGCTGACAGATCGTGGATGAGGTCCAATCCTGGTTGCATGGTATTAAACCATGTCACCAAATGCTCTGAACTTTCTGGTTAAGTCAAAGACTTCTCACTTTCCGCCCACTCCGACCTCAACAACTCGGCTGGGAAGCCTGTGGTATCTCTGGTGTGTCTCTGGAATTCTCTGCCACAGAAGGTAGTTGAGGCCAGTTCATTGGCTATATTTAAGAGGGAGTTAGATGTGGCCCTTGTGGCTAAAGGGATCAGGGGGTATGGAGAGAAGGCAGGTACAGGATACTGAGTTGGATGATCAGCCATGATCATATTGAATGGCGGTGCAGGCTCGAAGGGCCGAATGGCCTACTCCTGCACCTATTTTCTATGTTTCTATGTTTCTATCTGCTACGCGGTTCTGTGGCAGGTGCTGCCAGTCCAGGAGAAACCAGCCCAGAAGACCCAGTGGCCAGCTGAAGGAACCAGTGGGCCACAGCCAGCCGGTGGATTCTGCCGAGCCGCTCGCACCACAAAGACAAATCCCCTTCTCCGTCGCAGGGGCGGCACGGAGGCACAGTGCGAGACTTGTTGCCTTACAGCGCCAGGGACCCGGGTTCGATCCTGACCACGGGTGCTGTCTGTACGGAGTTTGTACGTTCTCCAGGTGACCTGCGTGGGTTTTCTCCGGGTGCGTCGGTTTCCTCCCACACTCCAAAGACGCACGGGTTCGTCGGTTAATTGGCTTCGGCAAAATTGTAAATTGTCCCGAGTGTGTGTGTAGGATCGTGCTGGTGTACAGGGTGATCGCTGGTCAGCGCAGACTCCGTGGGCTGAAGGGCCTGTTCCCACGCTGTATCTCGAATCCAAACTAAACTAAAACGGGCGGCGCCAGGCCTGGCTCACCTCTGCGAAGAAAGACCCGGTGGGCCGTGGCCGGCTGGGGGAAGCTCAGAAGCCGCCGAGCTCGGCCCTGAAGATGGAGCTCCAAGGAGGACGGACGTGAGGAGCGGGCCGGTAGGAGAGGGACGGGGGTATTGCCTCCAGCGCCTTCAAGGTCGGCTGCGGGAGGCACGCCCGGGACACAGGGCCGGTCGGGTGGGGAGAGGGTGACGGAGGTGGCCTGGGGCTTAACTGGATTGGGAGCCGCTCCAGTGCATTGAGCGCTTGGACCAAACTGTGGATCCTTTGTAAATGGCGGCAAAATATGCCAAGTTGTGCAGGTGAGATCTATGCAAAATAAATGTCCCTGTGCAGTGAACACGTGACAATTAAGCACCATTGAACCAGTGAACTATTTCTTCCTGCTGAAGAAATCGTTATCTTTTAAATTGTTGAAGAGCTGAGTGTAGAAGCTCTCCGAGTGACTTATTGCATTTTCAGAATCTGCTGAGTAGTGTTTCTGCTGCTGAGCAATTGATTGATGCCGAATTTAAACAGGCACTCCAGCCCACCGACTCCCTGCCGATTCACCTTTAAATCCACTCGTCTTGGAGCACCCAGAGAAAACCTGCGCAGTTACAGGGAAAACATGCAAACTCCACGTAGACAGCACCTGAGGTCAGAATTTAAAACGGGCCTCTGGGGCTGTGAGGCAGCAGCACTACCTGCTGTATAAATGGTGCTCCCCAGAAAGGATATTCCGCAGAATAATAGTCTACGTCCCGAAACGTCAACTGTCTCCTGCAGTTTGTTTTATGCTCATGATTCCAGCAGCCTCAGCCTTCTCTGTCTCCAGTTTACTGCTCCTCTGCAAAGTCTCTTCAAGGTATGCCGGTCAAGGTCATGGGTCGCCACCTGGAACGTCAACTGTCCACTTCCCGTCCACAGATTATACCGCGACACGGTGGCGCAGCGGTAGAGTTGCTGCCTTGCAGCGCCAGAGACCCAGGGTTCGATCCTGACTACGGGGGCTTGTCTGCACAGAGTTTGTACCTTCTCTGCGTGGGTTTTCTCCCGGATCGGAGGTTTCCTCCCGCACTCCAGAGACGAACAGGTTTGTCGGCTAATTGGCTCAGTATAATTGTCCCTAATGAGTGTCGGAAAGTGCTCGTGAACGGGGATTGCTGGTCAGTGTGGACTCCATGGACGGAAGAGCCTGTTTCTGTGCTCTTTCTCTCAACTAAAACGTTGCTACCTGGACTGCTGAGTTCCTCCAGTCGCTGAATTTTTTGGGAAGCTTTTTTATTCCATTAGAATATGTCCACTTAAATATAGCAGAAAAAAAACTAGCTCATGGCATCAGTTGGGAAGTTGATAATTTATTTGGGGAGCATTTAGGTCTGGCTGGAGGCCAAATTCAGATACAAAACACAAACGTCTCCAGATGTTCCGTCACCTTCAACAAAAACCTTTTCTTCTTACTGAAGAGACTATATATTCGGCAAACACTTTCTCCCAGCCCACCTGCGACAAAAGAATGAGCAAGTTGGGAGAATTAGGCTGCACCGCTCACATCAGGAACAGGAGGCAAATACCTCAGTGTCGTGACTTAAACCACATACAGCGCCAAATCAAAACATACTTCCTGAAGCCAGTACAATAGGGAATGAATGCAGCAAGAAAACAAGTACTTCATTCATTACAAGGGCGTGGAATGCTAAGAATTAATCACCATTCATGCCATTAGGTAATCATAAATGCATGAGCACTGTTCAGCAAGTGTAAACTCTCGCATAGGCTGCACCTAAAACCTATCCCAGTGACTATTCCGTGAAACTGCTGGGTGTGTTTTCCAGTTCCTTCACCTGTAGATATTACAAAAAGATTCAAACTGGACTGTGCGTACCCAATCTCATTTTTCAGCCCATTCACCTCAACAGCCAAAGGCTCGCTTTGATCTGTGACTGGTGTCCAATCTTCCCGTGCTCCCAACACTCGCGCACCACTTTGCTTCCTGAAGCCGATCACTATCACCTTTGTCTTGCTGACGTTGAGGAGATGGTGGTCGACTTGGGAAAACAAAGCTGGACACATACCCCAGTGTACATTGATGGCGCCGACATAGAGATGGTCGAGAGCTTCAAGTTCCGAGGAGTGAATTTGTCCTGGATAAGCCATATCGAAGCAATGGCCAAGAAAGCCTCTACTTCTGTGGAAGGCTTAGGAAGCTCGGCATGTCCCCAGCAATCCTCACCAACTTCTATACAGGCACCATAGAAGGCATTTTATCGGGATGCATCACAGCATGGTTTGGGGACACAGACTGCAAGAAATTGCAGCGAATTGTGGACGCAGCCCGGGCCATCACACAAACCAACCTCACCGCCACTGACTCCATTTATACCTCACGCTGCCTCAGCAAGGCCGGCAGCATAATCGAGGACAAATCTCACCCTGGTCACTCTCTCTTCTCCCCTCTCCCACCGGTTAAGAGGTAGAGAAGTGCGAAACGCAAACCTCCAGATACAGGGACAGTTTCTTCCCAGCTGTCCTCAGGCAGCTGAACCATCTTAGCAACAACCAGAGAACGGTCCTTAGCTACCATCTATTTCATTGGAGACCCTTGGACTATCTTTAACTTTCTGGACTTTATCTTGCGCTCCACATTATTCCCTTTATCCTGTATCTGTGCACTGTGGAAAGCTCAATTGTAATCACGTATAGTCTTTCTGCTGACTGGAGAGCACGTAGTTAAAAGCATTTCACTGTACCTCGGTACACGTGACAATAAACTAAACTAAACTACGTTGTTGATCAAATAACACCAGGTGTAGGAACAGGAAAAACTTTCCCGTCCCTTTCCTAAATGATAATTCAGTCTATCTCAAACTGGTACCATTCCAATCTCGTCATCTGCTGGACCAATGCTTCATTTCCTAAGGAATTGCAGTGGATATGTACGCTAGAAATAGTCCCTGCTTTGAAATCGGGTAATGTGATGCCACCTCTCTGCACACCACACAGTTCATTGTCAATGGAAAATGAAACATGATGGCAATCCGTGGATTTATTGAGAGATGCCATTTTACTTCTTCGATGAGGGACAATACAGATTGGGGCAGTGTGGCACAGAGAGAGTGAGTGTGTGTGTGTGTGAGTGTGTAAGAGTATGAGTGTGGCAACCGCTTCCATAGACCATGAGTGGTCCCACGACACACCAAGGTGCAGGACGATCGGTGACTCAGAAATCGCAGCATATTGCACGGAGGCGAAAAAGATAAAAAGGACAGCGGCCCAGCTGGGGGGCGCAGTGCCGCAGTGGTAGGGTTGCTGCTTAACACCGCCAGATTCTCACCTCGCCTGCTGTCTGTACAAAGTTTGTACGTTCTCCCTGAGACTGCGTGGGTTCTCACCGGGTACTCCAGTTTCCTCCCGCACTCCAAAGACGTACAGGTTGGTGGGTTACCTGCCTTCAGTAAAGTTGTAAATTGCCCCGAATGTGTAGGTTAGCGCCAGCGTATGGGGTGATTGCGTACTCGGTGGACCGCAGGGACTGCTTCTGTGCTGTTTCTCTAAAGCTTAGAGGCAAGACTGCCACTACTGATGGACCAAACAACCTTGAATTTGCTGAAATTGAACACGGCATACACCGAAGTTAATGAGAAAGCGGGGATAGCGGCAAAAACTGGCAGCATTCACAAATTCAGGACAGGCGATGCTCTCAAGAGTGAAATAAACATGTTAAGGGCCTGTCCCACTGTACGAGGTAATTCAATCTCCGTAGGAGATTGTGGATGTCTCGTAGCGGCTCGTACGAGTAACGGTAGGTACTCAGGAAATCCGGTAAACTCGTGACGTTTTTTCAACACCGTGAAAAATGTCCACGAGTAAAAAAATAATTGTTACTTTTACACGTACGAGCCGCTGAATTACCCTGAATTACCTCGTACAGTGGAACAGGCCCTTTAGGTTTGGGGGAGGGGGAGGGGGAGGGGGACGTCTCTCCCTTTATTGAAAGTATAATCGGGACTTTAACAGCAGGATGGAATGAAGCTTGCTTGTGAAATTTTCAATTTGATTGACAAATGCTGCTTACCGAAGATTATCTGAACCGCTAGAATGGAAATGTTTCAACTTGCCTCTCAAATGCAAACTTTAGCGGATTTTGCTCTTGTACAATGGGGGAAGCGTGAAAGGTGTGTCGTTGAACTTGCGGCATTGTGACATGCACATTTGATGCCATATTAAAGTCAAATGTTTCCCATTCCTTCTCTCTAGAGATGCTGCCTGACCCGCTGAGTTACTCCAGCATTTTGTGTCTACATTTGATTTAAACCAGCATCTGCAGTTTTTTCCTGCACACGTAAGGTCAAATGCTGCAGTCCAAATTTGACAGTGGCAATTTCACTGAAAATAATACAATCCAGCCTGGGTAAAATTGATTTCTGTAATGCCTTACAGCGCCAAAGACCCAAGTTTGTTCCTGACTACGAGTACAGTCTGAACGGAGTTTGTACATTAGCACCGTGACCTGCGTGGGTTTTCTCCAAAATCTTCTGAGAAACAGTCAAACACACAAACACTCAAAAACACTCCAAAGACGTACAGGTTTGTAGGTTAATTGGTTTGGTAAATTGTTGCTAGTTTGTGTAGGATGGTGTTGGTGTGCGGGGATCGCTTGTCGGTGCGGACTCCCTGGGCCTAAGAGCCTGTTTCCGCGTTGCATCTCTAAGCTAAACTAAAGCCTTTATAACAAGCACTAATCAATCCAACTTCTTGACAAAGCTGTGGATCTTTTAATTTGTGCAAGGAAGAAGAAATTGATTCAGATGGATCCAACGAGACAGTGATTTAATTGCAGTTATAATACAGGAGGCCCATTGATACATGAAGCATGTGATAGTCTTCACAGGAACAATCTTCTCGCACAATATTTCGATGCACTGGGATTTACTGTGTTGGAAATAAAAGCAAGAGGTGTTGCAGGAATTGGAAAGAGTTATTCAGGGTAAGGAATCGCGCCTGTGAAAGAAACGTACTGTGTTTTAGAGTGGAAGAAATGTCCTTTCCTTTCAAAGGTATGATTACTGGTGAATGGAATAAAACAAAAGTAGAATTAGATTTCTTCTTGATGCCTTGACCATCAGGTACACACATAATATTTCCTCCTACAATATCAATTGTTTTTATGGCGGAATATGCTCAAGATTATGCTATCTATAAGAGGCAAGTCCTATACCATAAATGCTTTTGAATATTGACGGTTAGGATGGCACAGTTGCACAATTCGTCGAGCTGCTGTCTCTTACAGTGTCAGAGGCCCAGGTTGGATTCTGACTTCAGGTCTGTCTGTGTGAAGTTTGCACGTTTTCCCTGTGACCCTCTGGATTTCCTCTGGGTGCCCAGTTTCCTCCCACGTGCCAAAGCCGAGCGGGTTTGTAGGTTAATTGCCCTCTGGAAAATTGCCCTTAATGTGAAAGGAGTGGATGAGAAAGTGGGATTACACAGAACTGGTGTGAATGGGTGATTTATGTCCCCGAAAGGCCTATTTCCCTGTTGTATCTCTAAACTCTAAAACTAAACTTAAAGGATGGGAAGATAGACATTAAAGTAACTCGGCAGGTCAGGAAGCATCGCTGGTGAAACGGTTTGGGTGACGTTTCAGGTCGGAAGCCTTCTTCAGACCAAGTGGTGGGACACTTTCTTTGCGGCATCCTTGAATATTTTGTCGTGGTCCACAAGTGAATTCAATTCAACTTTAATGTCATTGCACAGATACAAGTATGGGTACAACGAAATGCAGTTTAGCGTCAGTTCGTAGTAATAGCAATATATAAATAGATACAGACTGCAGACAATGTGGACGGAGAGACTGGGCAAACAGTCCATGGTTAGGGTGGGAGAGGTCTTTGATGATCTTCCCGGCCCGTCTCAGACACTGTTTTCGGTGGAGGGCATCCAAGGCAGGGAGCGGGGCACCGATGATGTACTGGGCGGTTTTCACCACCCGTTGTAGTGCCTTCCTGTCTGCTACGGTGCAACTGCTGTACCATACCGTAAAGCAGGTGGTCAGGATGCTTTCGATGGTACAGAGGTAAAAGTTGGTCAGGATCTGGGGGGACAGGTGGGCTTTTTTGAGCCTCCTCAGGAAGTAAAGGCGCTGCTGCGCCTTTTTGATCAGCTTGGAGGTGTTGAGGGACCAGGACAGATCCTCCGAGATGTGTACCCCGAGGAATTTGTAGTTGGAGACCCGCTCCACCTCAGTCCCGTTTATATGGATGGGGGAGTGTCTGCCCCCTCTGTTCTTTCTAAAGTCAACAATGATTTCCTTCGTCTTCTGGGAGTTGAGGACGAGGTTATTGTTGGCACACCAGGTTGTCAGGTGCTGGACCTCCTCCCTGTAGGCTGACTCGTCGTTGTCACTGATCAGTCCCACCACCGTCAGCAAATTTTATGATGGCGTTGGAGCCATACTTAGGGATGCAGTCATGGGTGAAGAGGGAGTAGAGGAGAGGACTGAGCGCACAGCCCTGTGGCACGCCGGTGTTCAGGGTTGTAGTGGAGGAGGTGAGGTTGTTGACCCTAACAGACTGGGTCTGTTAGTGAGGAAATCCAGTGTCCAATTGCAGGGGGAGGTGGAGATGCCAAGACCGCTGAGTTTGGTGATCAAGCTAGCGGGTATGACAGTGTTAAAGGCATGCTGAAGTCAATGTACAGCAACCTGATGTAGGTGTTATTGCTGTCCAGGTGGGTCAGGGCAGAGTGTAGGGCATCCTCTGTAGACCTGTTGGTCCGGTAGGCAAACTGAAGGGGGTCCAGTGTGGGGGGGGAGGCTGGCTTTGAGATGAGCTAAGATCAGCCGCTTGATGGTTCAATAAAATCTCAAAGTGAATGTTCAATAAAATCAATTCAACAATGCAAACGAATCAGGAAGAAAAGTCAGTCACCAACTGAAAAGAAGATAAGACACAAAAAGCCTGAGTAACTCAGTTTGAGAAGGAATGGGTGACGTTTCGGGTCGAGACCCTTCTTCAGACTCGACACGAAACGTCATCCATTCCTTCTCTCCAGAGGTGCTGCCTGTCCCACTGAGTTAGTCAAAGTCAAAAGTCAAGTCAAAAGAGTTTATTGTCATGTGTCCCTGACAGGACAATGAAATTCTTTCTTTGCTTAGGACAACAGAACATAGTAGGCATTGACTACAAAACAGATCAGTGCGTCCATATACCATTATATACGTAAATACACACATGAATGAATAAATTGATAAAGTGCAAATAACAGATAAAGCGGTATTAATGTTCAGAGTTTAATAGCCAGATGGCTGTGGGGAAGTAGCTATTCCTGAGTTAAAGCCCTGTCCCACGGTACGAGTTCATTCCAAGAGCTCTCCCGAGTTAAAAGAAAATCAAACTCGTGGTAAGCACGGAGAATGAACGTAGCGGGTACGTCGGAGCTCAGGGACGTCTCTTAGCACTAACGGCAGGTACTAGGGAAGACTCGCTAACGGCAGGTAAGCACAGGAAGACTCGCAAAGATTTTTCAACGTGTTGAAAAATGTCCACGAGAGCCCCGAGTACCGACGAGTGGCCTTTACCGTAAATCTCCAAGTTCGAATCAGGGCAAACTCGGGAGAGCTCTTGGAATGAACTCGTACCGTGGGACAGGGCTATTACTCCAACATTTTGTATCTATCGTCGGTGTAAACCATCGTCTGCAGTTCCTTCCTACACCAACTGAAAAGAACCAGTTTGGCTGATGTCTGGCGCTGTTATGCAATGTAACAATTACCAGCCAGACAATGTGTTTCCTTACAACTAATTCCTTGTCAAAATAGCACAGCTTGTGATTTACTCACAGCGCAGTTATATATAAAAAATAAACTTGCTGTGCGTGTGTGTGTGGGGTTTGCAAAAACTGTTCGCTGAAGGTCATCTCAAATAATAAGCCCAGAGATAGAGCAAAGTTTGAAGTTGTAGTCCGGTTACCTCCACACTTCATTTTCAGGAATTTGGTGAATCTGCTTGGAATTTTTGTCAGTTGGACCCAGTTGCCATTGAGAGACAGGGGTGGCTTTGTCCTGTAGCCGAAGACATGTTTGAAGCCAGAAGCTCCGTTCAGTGCGTGCGTTTAAAATGTCATCTGGTTCGCTTTAATCAGCCTCGCAAAGCAGGATTTTTAAAAGATTGTCTCATTTGCAGACAAGGCTGGCCTTTTCTTCACCTTCCTGTCTGGAGAACATCCAGAGGACACATCATTCCTCCGCTCACATCTGGAGTAGGGCTAGTCTCGCACAGCGAGGCCAGAGTGCTCAATCACAGCACTGAGAACCTGAACGCACTCCAAAATCTTTAGGAACCACTCGTACACAACTAAATCGCAGAGCCGGAGGGCAGGAGGAATCACAGAGAGGGGACTTTTCCTCAGTCATCGATGCAGGCTCTGCTTTGTTCGGTTCTTTCCCACTCCTCTAGTTTCCCCCTCCATGACCCTCAGTCTGATGAAGGGTCTCGACCCGAAATGTCGCCAGTTCCTTTTCTCCAGCGATGCTGCCTGACCCGCTGAGTTACTCCAGCACTTTGTGTCCATCTTCCCTACACAACAAAACCAGGGGTTGCTCATTTCCAGCCACATCGTTTGATAGAATAATGGATGAATCATCCAAAAATTGTCCAAGATTGGTCTTGTTCCAGCTTATTTTTTTCCATCAAAGAAGCGTTTTTAGATGATGCCCTTTCTTTAACTACCCGTGTAACACAAGTTAATGTCATTGCAACAGCCAGGACACTACAGCACAGGTTGGGCTATTTCACGATACCGAGAGTGTGGACTGGACTCTGGCATCCCTCGTACACGGAATCAGTAGACTGTTTCTGTACTATCGGGACTTTGCTTGGCTATGTCAATACTCCACTGGACTGTTTGCCGGAAACTAATTTCACCGTGTGCTTGCACTTCGCACGAGTGACAATGAGAGCACCATTGAACCATTGACTGTGAAACAAAATAAAACGGAAAGAAACTGGGCGTTTTAAGTTTATCTTGCGGGCTATTTTCAAGGGCTATTATCATTTGCAGGTTAGAAAAATGTGACGCATATGTTTCCCCTCGGGTGCTCCGGTTTCCTCCCACGTCCCAAAGACGTGCGGGTTTGCAGGTTAATTGTGCGCTGTGAATTGCCTCAAGTGTGTATGGAGTGGGATAACATATAACTGGGGCCAATACGTGATCAAGGTTTGGCACGGACTCTTTTGAACGGCCTTTTTACATGCTGCTTCTTTAAATTAAATTAAAATACAGCACATCAAACAGTGATTCCTTCCCCTTTCGCAAAAAAAACTTGAGTGAAAAAAATCCTGTTCCGTCCCCCTCTACACCTCTAATCCCCTCACCCTGTTGTATGATTGTCACCAAAAAGCCCCTTGAAACGGCTTGTTGTATCAGGTCGCCAAATAAATGTGAATTGTTATTGAAGTAATCCGCTGAGTTACTCCAGCACTTTGTTTCTTTTTTTTTAAATGTAAACCAGCATCTGCAGTTCCTTGCTTCTAAATGTAAATTGTTGTTGAATTCCTGATCACAACCATGGGTAATCTTAGAACATTTTATATCATTTATTCTTACATTTTTAACACAACTATTCGTTAAGAAGTTGGAACTAATATAGGATGAAAACCAAAGCGTACTTTGAAAGACATTGGAGAGGGTCCAGAGAAAGTTTACGAGAATGATCCCAGGAATTACTGTGTTAACATATGATGAGTATTTAAAGGCACTGGGCCTCTCCTTGCTGGAGTTTAGAAGGATGAGTGGGGGGGGGAGGGGGAAACAACCTCATTGAAACTTAGCGAATAGTGAAAGGCCTGGATAGAGTGAATTTGGAGAGGATGTTTCCACTGGTGGGAGAGTCTAGGACCAGAGGCCATAAGCACAGAATAAAAGAATGTACCTTTAGAAAGGATACAAGGAGGAATTTCTTCAGTCATGAGGGTGGTGAATCTGTGGAATTCATTGCCACAGAAGGCTGTGGAGGCCAAGTCAATGGATATATTTAATACAGAGATTGACAGATTCTGATTCGTGAGGGTGCCATAAGTTATGGAGAGAAGGCAGGAGAATGGGGTTGAGAGGGAAAGATAGATCAGCCATGCTTGACTGGCAGAGTAGACATAATGGGCGGAATGGCTTAATTCTACCCCTAGAACTTGTGAGTGTATTGTGTTTAAAAATATGGACACCTGCAGGTAAAAGGAAACGGTGCAAAAAATTGGATGAGTTTGTGTCTGCCAGTTTTTGCTTTTGTTGCACTCAGTGGCCTCGTTCAATGAACCTTGTGATGCATTGGACTTGGCAACAGCTGTGTCAACAGTAAATGAACTTCACTGTGATATCACCTCAAGGAGCAGGGAAATATCACCAAGACAACAATACAAAGTGGAACAAGCACAAGACCCTGCCTTTATATACTGTAGATCCTTATCAGATCAGAAAGCCCACAGTGTTTCATGACCCATGGGGTTTTTCAAGTGTGTGTGTGTTAGTTCTGCTGGCAACACATCTGTAAACTTTAACAAAACAAGGTTAAAAAAAACAGCTCCAGTTGGAACCAGCTTTTGGGCGGCACGGAAGCGCAGTGGTAGAGTTGCTGCCGCTCCGCGCCAGAGACCCGAATTCGATCCAGACCACGGTTTGTACATTCTCCCTGTGACCGCGTGGGATTTCTCCGGGTGCTCCGGTTTCCTCCCATATTCCAAAGACGTGCAGGCTTGTATTTTGTCTGGCTGCTGTCACTTGACCCTAGCGTGCAGGACAAAGAGCTAGCGTGCGGCCGATCGATGGTCGGCGTGAACTCGGTGGGATGAAGGTGATTACCAGGATGCATCACGGCATGGTTTGGGAACAGCTCCATCCAAGACCGCAAGAAAGTGCAGAGAATTGTGGACGCATCGCACAAACCAACCTCCCTTCCAGTAACTCCTTTTCCACCTCACACTGCCTTGGCAGGGCCAGCTACATAATCAAGGACGAGTCACACCCTGGCCACTCCCTCTTCTACCTCTCCCATCGGGCAAAAGGTATAGAAGTGAGAAAACGCACACAGCTCCAGATTCAGGGACAGTTTCTTCCCAGCTGTTATCAGGCAACTGAACCATCCTACCAACAACTAGAGAGCTGTCCTGAGCTACCGCCTACCTCATTGGCGACTCTCGGACTATCATTAATCGGCCTTTACTGGACTTTATCTTGCACTAAACATTATTCACGTTATGGCCTTTATCATGTATCTGTGCACTGTGGATGGTTCGATTGTAATCATGTATTGTCTTTCCGCTGACTGGTTAGCACGCAACAAAAGCTTTTCACCGTACAAGTGACAATAAAATAACTCAAAACACTATCTCTAATCTAAACTGAAGGCGAGAAGAATGTTGACACCAGAGCAACTGCATGCTTCGAATAGTCTGGTAGGGATTTACCAGTTCATAAGTTCATAAGTGATAGGAGTAAGAATTAGGCCATATTTGGCCATCAAGTCTACTCCGCCATTCAATCCTTCCCTCCTAACCCCCTTCTCCCCATAACCCCTGACACCCGTACTAATCAAGAATCTATCTATCTATCTCTGCCTTAAAAATATCCATTGACTTGTCCTCCACAGCCTTCTGTGCAAGTTGTACCTTTCACCATCTTATTCAAAGGCGATGTCTCTGGCAGAGAGAGGCATGCCTGCAGTATTGTATACCGGCACCAGGACAGATTACAATCTTGACGTCCACATTCGGGGTCAACTTGACGAAAGGGGCGATCAGGGCGATAAGGCTATGAGCAGCACGCTGAACATTTCAGAAATACTTTCTAAACAGCAATGTTTGTGCTGGCGTGAGTTTGGTCAACAAATTGGATTGCAAGCAGCACTTCATAGCCTCAACTCTCTGCACCTGCACTGGAAGAATTTTTTTCTGAGTATCTTAGATGTACCGTGGTCAAGTGTTGGAAAGGCCACGATTTATGGACCTAATTTACAATGTCCTTTGGGCTTCTCAGAGCACAATTCACGAATTCCTGTGGAAAGTCTGCCCCTGTTCACTTCAAAGCTTTTCAGAAATATTTTCAACTCTCCGATGTAAATCCATCAGGCCCGTCTATGGAATCTGGTCTGGAGGCACAATGGATACAAGGCAGATGGGCGGTTAGCCCTATGGCGGTGGGATTTGGACACAAGAAAATCGTCTACACTGAAATCTTCAAAGTTAAAAGCTGTTGGGGCTCACCTTTGATAACTGGGCCAAAAGAATTATAAGGAACAAGCCAAACCTTAAGAGCCCTACACGAAGTTGAAAGAACTTATCATAATCAACCATTGTACTGATCTTTAGTAAACCTAAATGTATTTGGAGAGCCATGTGTAATTGTTGGCAACCTATTTTGTAAGAGGCCTTTATAAACTCTGAGCTTACAATTTTCCAAATGCAACTTCACTGATGGTTCTCAGAAGGTTTGATAGTTTGTTTAAGCTTCACAAAGTTACGGGGGTGGATTTTGAAAACTGAACTTGCTTTTGATGCGATTACAAAATAGACACATATGGCAAAGGTTACGAGACCCTTGTTAACCCCTCCATCTCCACGAATCCCCGCACCACACTAACCACCCGTTGTTGATAATTTTAAATAAACCCTTTATATTTGGCTCCAATATCCTGGTCAGTGTCTTAAAAACCCCTTGCAAATTAAAATGTCTCTTAATAATACGGAATGAGTCCGAGTTCATTTTTGTTTTAAGAGATGACAGTGCAGAAGCAGGCTCTTCGGCCCACCGAGTCTGCCAGGCCCAGCGATCTTCCCACGCACTAGCACTATCCTACACACTAGGGACAAGTTGCAATTTTACCTTGCAGTAAGGCAACAACTCTACTGCCGCGCCACTGTGCCGCCCTTCTTCAGACTGGAGTCATGATATATGGTTGCAGCTCCTAGACTGTGGAACAGCATCCCTCTTCCCATCAGAACTGCCCCCTCCATCGTCTGTTTTAAGTTGAGACTAAAAACTCATCTTTTCTCTCAAGCCTTTCTTGACGTCCTCTGAGGGAGAGCTGTACGTATGTATTTATGTATGTACTTAATCTATGAACCAATGTTGTATAACGTTAGTACCTCCACCAATGTAAAGCACTTTGGTCACCGAGAGCTGTTTTTTCAATGTGCTATAGAAATAAAAGTGACTTGACTTGACTTGGAGTGGAACCCTGCCTTTACCTATGAAAGACCTGTCGTCTATTATGAGGCAAACAGCTATCTTATTTCTTTATTTCCCAACAGCCATTGACCTATTATTTTCTAATGTCTGCAAACATAATCTTCCAGTAATCCTGCCTCCTAGAAATTGAGAAGGTCGACTGATCTGTCCTGTGGCTTTGAAGTCTGAGTGAGATCATTGTGAGATTAATATTTTGAAATGTAAATGAGTCTTCCGTTTTATTTGAAGTGAACATCTAACGAGTCGTGCTTCTAGTGTGTACACATGTCTAACAGCAAGCGATGGCTTTAACATTTAATCTGTTTAGATATATTTGAAAAATTACAAGATAATTACAGGTTAAAGTCAAATTTTAACATCAGAGAACTTCGATTATGACAGAAATCCAAGTTTTAACCAAGCCATTTTTTGTTTTTATATCATGTCGGTTCAGTTATTCTTATCTTAATTGTTTTAGTCGAGCCAGCCAGTCTGTTCCCACCATGTTTTTATTAACAACTCATCACACAGACCAAGTATCTTCATGTGCTTGTAGCTGCTGCCTGCAAGCCATTTCGTAATCCTACTATTATAGTTATTCTCTTTGTTCTGTCCAACTTTCCTCCACCGCCTCACCTCCTGATAACTAAATCATGTTCATCGGTCAAAGGAGCGGAATTAGGCCATTTGGCCAATTGAGAGCACGCCACCATTCAATCATGGCGGATCTAGCGTCCCCTCTCAGCCCCATTCTCCTGCCTTCTCCTCCTAACCTTTGACGCATCAGAACCTGTCAATCTCCGCTGTAAAACTACCCAAATAGTTGCCTTCCACGGTTGTCCGTGGCAATGGGTTCCACAGACTCACCACCCACTGACTAAAGAAATTCCCCCTCGTCAAGGGCGGCATGATGGGTGGCGCGTTGGAGGAGCAGTAGAGCGACTGCCTTACAGCCCCGGAGACCGGCTTCAATCCTGACTGCGGGTGCTTGTCTGAACGGAATATGTACATTCTCCCCGTGTCCTGCGTGGGTTTTCTCCGAGATCTTCTGTTTCCCCCCCCCCCACACTCCAAAGACGTACAGGTTTGTAGGTTAATTGGCTTGGTATAAAAGTATAAAATTGTCCCTGGTGTGTGTAGGGTAGTGTTAATGCGCGGAGTTCGCTGGCAGGTGCGGACTTGGTGGGCCAAAGGACCCGTTTCTGCACGGTAACTCTAAACTAAACCTTTCTAATGGTACACAAAAGGCTGGAGAAACCCAGCGCCGCTGCACCCGCTGAGTTTCTCCAGCCTTTTGTGTAACCCTCGATTCTCCAGCATCTGCAGTTCCTTCTTTAACACTTTGTAATGGTACATTCCTTCATGCTGAGGATGTGCCCTCTGGTCCTAGACTCTCCCATTAGTGGAAACATCCACTCCACCAGATCTTTCATTTTTCAGTCAGTTTCAATGAGATCCCTCCTCATCCTTCTAAACACCAGCGAGTACAGGCCCAGTGCTCCCGACGTCAAACGCTGATCATACGTTAATGCGCATCGCTGATTCCCAGTTCTGATGCTAGTCCTGAACAATTGACCGTTTCTCCATCCACAGATGCTGCCTGACCTACTGGAGTTTAGTTTAGAGATACAGCGTGGAAACAGGCCCTTCGGCCCACTGCGTCCATGCCGAACCAGCAATCACCCAGACACTAGCACTATCCTACATACTAAGAACAATTAAGCAGAAGCCAATTAACCTACAAACCTGTATGTCTTTGGGGTGTGGGAGGAAACCGGAGCACCTGGAGGAAACCCGCGAGGTTGCAGAGAGAACGTACAAACTCCGTACAGGCAGCACCCGTAGTCAGGATCGAACCCGGGTCTCTGGTGATGTAAAAGCCCTGTCCCACTACGAGTTCATTCAAGAGCTCTCCCAAGTTTAAAAAAAAAATCAAACTCGTGGTAAGCACGTAGCGGGTACGTCGGAACTCTGGGATGTCTCTTAGCGACTCCTAATGCTAACGGCAGGTACTCAGGAAACGCGGTAAGCTCGGGAAGACTCGTGAAGATTTTTCAACATGTTGAAAAATGTCCACAAGAGCCCCGAGTACCTACGAGCGGCCATTACCATAAATCTCCGAGTTCGAATCGGGGCAAACTCGGGAGAACTCTTGAATGAACTCGTACAGTGGGACAGGGCTATAAGGCAGCAACTCTACCCCTGTGACACTGTACTGCTATTTTTGTTTCAGATTCCCAGCATCTGGATTATTTTGGGAATTTCCCCACAATTTCCACCATGTTCTTGCTTTTCGCTTTCGTAAAAACTAACACATGCACGGTGGGATTTTCCAGGTTTGGCAAAAGATATTCCAGGATCCAGTCAGGAAGAGAATTAAACGTCGTGCATCCCAACTGGGGCTGGAACATTGCTGTGAAGAATCAGCTCTGGGAGCCGGGCAATGCAGCATTCAATGTTAATTCTTGCCCGGGTATTGAAATCCAGCTGGGAATGGCATGTTGAATATCGGGTAAAGTTAAAATAATGGTGAAACATGGTCGAATAATCCAGAGGCATAACTTCCAATCCTGATTAGCAGGTACTAGTACATTTAAAAGACACTTGGACAGGTACTTGGATAGGAAAGGATTAGAAGCATTTGGGGCAAATGAGGGCAAATGAGATGAGTTTAGATGGATCAATCCAGAGGCATAACTTCCAATCCTACTACCTAGCAGGCACTAAAACAACATTTATAAGACACGGATATCCTATGTGGATCGGAAAGGTATAGAAGGACTTGGTGCAAACAAGGGTGAATGGCATGAACTTAGATGGAGCATCTTGTTTGGCATGGGCGCGTTAGGCCAAAGGGCCTGTTTCTCTGCTGTGTGACTCTATGACTCCATTGAGGAAGCTACGGAGTTTAAATCAAAAGGGACAACTTTTTCTACACGGAGGGCAGTGAGTACGTGGAACGAGCTGCCAGTTGAAGTTGTAGGGGCAAGCAAAATTGCAATGTTTGAAAGATATTTGGACAGGGTAGGTTTTGAGGGTATATAAGCCAAACACAAGCAAATGGGCCCAGGAAGGGCTCAGGAAGGCAGCTGATCGACATATATTAGTTAGGCCGAAGGGCCTGTTTCCATGCTTCATGACTCAATTCACCATTTAACAGTTGGACTGCCATTAAAGTGCATTTATTATCATCAGGAGGAAACCCTGGCGGTCACAGGGAGAACATGCAAACTCCACACGGACAGCACCTGAGGTCAGGATCGAACCCTTGTCTCTGGCGTTGTGAGGCAGCAGCCCGACCAGCTACGACACTGTGCCGCCCTCAATGTAACATGAAGGGAAGACTTTTAGTTACGAGATACAGCGCGGAAACAGACCCTTTGGCCCGTCGAGTCCGGGCCGACCAGTGTTCCACATTCACTAGAACTATCCCACGCACGCTCGGAATAATTTACAATTTTACCAAAACCAATTAACCTACGAACCTGTACATCTTTGGAGTGAGGGGGGAAACTGGAGCATCCGGAAGAAAACCCACTCGGTCACGGGGAGAACGTACCAACTCCGTACAGACAGCACCCGTAGTCAGGATCGAACCCGGGTGTCTGGCGCCGTGAGGCAGCAACTCTACCGCTGCGCCATCGTGCCTCCCCCGAGGCACGGAAATTTGCTAAACAAATTTTAAAAGATGATTCCTGATTACATTTTGAAAGTTGTATTGAAGACGCAGCAAGGAAAGAGTTAAATCACCGCACGTGGACGGCTGATTCTGAACAGCCCTCTTTCGTGTGTCTTTTGTTGCCAGGGTAACAACAAGGTCACTATCATAAGTGACCATGAGTGAAAATGGCCACTGGTCGGATTGATATTAGGCTCGAGTGAAGTTTGAGCTTGCAGGCAGAAGGTTTTATTTAAGGGGGGGAAAAAAAAAACACACACACACAACCTGTTGTGTGATACAATCCACCAGGCAGGGCTGCAATGTATCATCTCCAGGTTGTCAGTGGGATAATCAGTGGGACCACCACAAGCCCATTACTCACTTCCAGTATTTTCATCCTCGAGAGGGGAGTGGAAAGTTTTCTACCGGGAGAGAAAAGCAGCGTGTCGCTCCACAAAACGGCTGAACCGCAACAAAGGGCTTATTCTTTTCCCACCGAGTATTGATACGCTCAACACTCGAACGAGAGCGGAAATCTTTCCCCTTGAGCAGAGTGCCGAGCTCTGTGTTGGTGCAGACTTACAGCTCCCTGGCATGCGGTCCGGAGAGTTTGACCGGCAGTCTGCACCGAAGCTGGTGAATAGCAACTCTGCAAGGAGGAGCGGTGTAATGTGTATGGAATGAAGCTAATTTCCAAAGCTGAGCGATGGAATTAAGCCGTTGTTGATATGCGGAGGAAGAATGAGGAGTTGAATGAACTGCAGCTGCTCCACGTTGTGAAACTGTTGAGCCGTGCATGAAACATTGGAAACATTTTTTGTTTCACTTTTCCATTGAGACTATACTGGAATATTCGGCACATTAAACTGTAGCTCATGTTAAACACTCCCAGAGCCCAGTTACAAAAAACATCACTGAAAATGACAACGAATAAACACTGATGTCCGACAACATGTTTCAGCTTCCATGGGTGCAGATGCACACTGACTAAAACTCCGCTGCCTTGCTCCCACGTCACTCCCCACCATTGCCAGGTCCCTCAGACATATTGGAAACATAGAAACACAGCAAATAGGTGCATGAGTAGGCCATTCGGCCCTTCGAGCCTACACCGCCATTCAATATGATCATGGTTGAAGGTCTTGACAAGGCATCGCCAGTCCATTGTACAGATACAGGATAAAGGGTATAAAGTTTAGTAAAGCGAAAAGTCCAGTAAAGTCTGATTAAAGATAGTTTGACGGTTTCCAATGGGATAGATGGGCGGTCAGGTCTGCTCTCTAGTTGATGGGAGGATAGTTCAGCAGCCTGATAACAGCTGGGAAGAAACTGCCCACACTTCTGTACCTCGTGCCTGATGTGAGAGGGGAGATGACGGAGTGACCGGGGTGAGACTGGTCCTTGATTATGAGACTGGTTCTTAACTATAATAGTAATACAACAATAATAGTATTGATTATAATAGTAATACAATTAGCAGTTAAATAACAATAATATTACTGTTCAATAAACAACCAATAATAAAATCCGATAAACTAAGATTATTAGTTTAAAACTAAGACTACATTACCAATGCTATCCCTCACACAATTAACCTAAAGCCTTTATTCCTGCGGTGAAGAAGCAAAGATTCTTCCGAGAGCCTTAATGGTAACTCTGTTTTGTGCCAAGAGAGGGCAGCAGATAACAGGATAAAACACTTCCATTCAAACAAGCTTGAGGGTGCACTTTTGGATGAGTTCAAATGGCGGCACGGTGGCGCAGCGGTAGAGTTGCTGCCTTCCAGCGCCAGAGTCCCCGGTTCGATCCTGACTACGGATGCTGTCTGTACGGAGTTTCCACGTCCTCCCTGGGTTTTATCTGCTCCGATTTACTTCCACACTCCAAAGACTCCAAATGTGTAAAGGTAATCCTACACACAAGTGATCATTTACAAATTTACCAAAGCCAATTAACCTAAATACCTGCACGTGTACGTCTTCGGAGTGCGGGAGGAAACTGGAGCACCCGGAGAAAATCCACTGGGTCACGGGGAGAACGTACAAACTCCGTACAGGCAGCACCAGTTGTCAGGATCGAACCCGGGTCTTTTGCGCTGTACAGCAGCAACTCTACCGTTGTGCCACTGTGCTGCCCAGAACGCCATGGATATCCATGTTCTCCCAGTGTTTGCTTTCCCACCTCCATTCAACCCATCCTCATCTTTATATTTCCTTGAATGGTCCTTGCTCCAAACATACACAGGCACCCTCACCCCAACTCTTTCTCCGCCCAAGTTAAAGGTGTTGTCATGGACCCTCACATGGGCCCCACCTATGCTTGTCTTTTTAATGGTTACGTTGAACAGTCCTTGATCTAAACGTACACTGGCACCATCCTTCAACTTGGCAACACGGTGGCGCAGTGGTAGAGCTGCTGCCTTACAGCGCCAGGGACCCGGGTTCAATCCTGACCACGGGTGCTTGTCTGTACGGAGTTTATACGTTCTCCGTACGTGATCTGCGTGGGTTTTCTCCGGGATCTCCGGTTTCCGCCTACACTCCAAAGACGTCCAGGTTTTGTAGGTTAATTGGCTTCGGTAAAGTTGTAAATTGTCCCTCGCTTGTGTAGGATAGTGCTGGTGTGCGTTTCTCAGCACCGACTCCGTGGGCCGAAAGGCCTGTTTCCGCGCTGTATCTCTAAACTAAACTAAACTGAACTCCTCCTCTGCTAATCATGCCCAGACTCATCTTTGTATCTTCCTTTGCCTTTTTCTGCATCAATTCCTTTGCCTTTTCAATTCTGCTTACTTTTTACATCTAAAATATGCACTTATGGTGATATGGACATCAGCAAAATCCCACAATGCCTTACTCTTATCCATCACTTCCCAGCCCCTCGGTCACTTAAAAAAAATATTAAAAAATCACATTTTCGTCTTCTGATAATTCCAAAAATTCCCCTCTCCCAACATCACAGTGACACAGTTCTGAATGGGAGTTGGGTCTTTTTTCCCCAAAATCCACTCGCTGTCAGTTGTCAGCTTTCCTAATAAAACTGAAAGGACAGGGATTAATGCCTGGATGAGGGGGTATTAGAGGTTGGAAAGACCGGGAATGCCCGAGGATGCAGGGAGAACCGATAAAAGTACGTAGAATTATGAAAAGCATAGATAGGATAACAGTCAGAAGCTGGACACAAAGCTTGAGTAACTCAGCTGGACAGGCAGCATCTCTGGAGAGAAGCAATGGGTGACGTTTCGAGTGGAGACCCTTCTTCAGACCACAGTCAGATTCCTTTTCCCAGGATGGCAAAATCAGAGAGTCTAGGTCATGGCTGTTGACAACATTTAAAGGAGATGTATGGGGCATGTGCTGGAATACATTGTCGGGATGCTTCTTGAGGCTAATTCGATAGTTTTGGACAGCCACATGGATGTGCAGAAGATAGACACAAAAAGCTGGAGCAACTCAGCAGGTCAGGCAGCATCTCTGGAGGAAAGAAATAGGTGGCGTTTCGGGTCGAGACCCCTCTTCAGACTGCCTATTCCTTTTCGCCAGAGATGCTGCCTGTCCCGCTGATATACTCCACCTTTTTGTGTCCATCTTCGGTTTACACCAGCATCTGCAGTCCCTTCCGACACACACATGGATATATGCAGGGAATGGAGGCATATGGATAATGAGCAGGCGGGTAAGAGTTGGTCTTAGCATCCTTGTTCAGCACAGGCAATGTGGGTCAAAGGGCCTGTTCTTGTGCTGTACTGTTCTATGTTTAGTTTAGTTTAAAGATACAGCGTGGGAACAGGCCCTTCCGGCCCACTGGGTCCGCGCCGACCAGCGATCCTCGCACATAAACGCTATCCTACACCCACTAGGGACAATTTTTACATTTACCAAGCCAATTAACCTACAAACCTGCACGTCTTTGTAAACCGAAGATCTCAGAGAAAACCCACGCAAGTGTGTTAGAACACTGGTTGGTCAACTGTGGACCAAATACATAAGGCGATTATGAAACTCATAAATACTATAAACTGAACCATAATGCATAACCTGAAATGTCATGCCCATTGTCAAGTGTGTTTCAGTCTGTGCTTGCTCTCCTACCTGTCATTTCAAAGTAACTACGTGGATGATCTGTACATCCAATGCTTGTTTCAGCATGTCCAAAGTGTACACTACAATAATTTGCATTTCTATAACAGTGCCATGCAGTGACACAGCAAACGGAAGTGAGGATGGTCGGCGCGGACCTGTTGAAGGGCCTGTTTCCATCTTAAATTTTTTTTTAATCCACCATGTAAATTGAAGAGCTTCATTAAAGCCATTTCATGTTAATAAGTGATAGTTGCAGAATTCGGCCATTTGACCCATCAGGTCTACTCTGCTGTTCAATCACGGTTCATCTATCTTTTCCTCTCAATCCCATTCTCCTACCTTCCCCCCATAACCCCTGACACACGTACTAATCAAGAGCATATCAATCTGCCTTAAAAAACATCCATTGACTTGGCCTCCACAGCCTTCTGTGGCAATGAATTTCACAGATTCACCACCGACTAAAGAAATTCCCCATCATCTCCATCCCAAAGGTACGTCCTTTCATCCTGAAGTGATGGCCCAGCCCCAAGCCAAATTGCTGACATGAGCAATTCTGCAGTTTATTAGGTAAATCTACCTAGCTGTCAACAGGAGGCAGTTGGACAGTAATCTTACCTTGCGACTTGATTCATTTAGTTAAGAGAGCCATAAAGTGCTGGAGAGATCAGCGGGACAGGCAGCATCTCCGGAGAGAAGGAATGGGTGACGTTTCGAGTCGAGACCCTTCTTCAGACTAGTCAGATTCTTTTTCCCAGGATGGCAAAATCAAAGAGTCGAGGACATGGCTTTTAGTTGAGAGCGGCAACATTTAAAGATGTATGGGGCATGTGCTGGAATGCACTGTTGGGATGCTTTTTGACGCTAATTCGGTAGTGGCATTTAAGAGAGTCTTGGACAGCCACATGGATGTGCAGAAGATAGACATAAAAAGCTGGAGCAACTCAGCAGGCCAAGCAGCATCTCTGGGGGATAGGAATAGGTGGCGTTTACATCAGCATCTGCAGTCCCTTCCGACACAAACATGGATATATGCAGGGAATGGAAGCATATGGATAATGATCAGGCGGGTAAGAGTTGGTCTTAGCATCCTTGTTCAGCACAGACATTGTGGGTTGAAACATAGAAACATAGAAATTAGGTGCAGGAGCAGGCCATTCGGCCCTTCGAGCCTGCACCGCCATTCAATATGATCATGGCTGATCATCTAACTCAGTATCCCCTACCTGCCTTCTCTCCATACCCACGGATCCTCTTAGCCACAAGGGCCACATCTAACTCCCTCTTAAATATAGCCAATGAACTGGCCTCACTACCCTCTGTGGCAGAGAGTTACAGAGACTCACCACTCTCTGTGTGAAAAAAGTCTTTCTCATCTCGGTCTTAAACGATTTCCCCCTTATCCTTAAGCTGTGACCCCTTGTCCTGGACTTCCCCAACATCGGGAACAATCTTCCAGCATCTAGCCTGTCCAACCCCTTAAGAATTTTGAAGGGCCTGTTCTTGTGCTGTACTGTTCTATGTTTAGTTTACAGTTTATGTTTAGAGATACAGCGTGGGAACAGGTCCTTCCGGCCCACTGAGTCCGCGCCGACCAGCGATCCTCGCACATTAACACTATCCTACACCCACTAGGGACAATTTTTACATTTACCAAGCCAATTAACCTACAAACCTGCACGTCTTTGTAAACCGAAGATCTCGGAGAAAACTCACGCAAGTGTGTTAGAACACTGGTTGGTCAACTGTGGACCAAATACATAAGGCGATTATGAAACTCATAAATACTACAAACTGAACCATAATGCATAACCTGAAATCTCACGCCCATTGTCAAGTGTGTTTCAGTCTGTGCTTGCTCTCCTACCTGTCATTTCAAAGTAACTACGTGGATGATCTGTACATCCAATGCTTGTTTCAGCATGTCCAAAGTGTACACTACAATAATTTGCATTTCTATAACAGTGCCATGCAGTGACACAGCAAACGGAAGTTACAAGTGAGCGATGGTCGGTGCGGACCTGTTGAAGGGCCTGTTTCCATCTTTAAATTTTTTTTAATCCACCATGTAAACTGAAGAGCTTCATTAAAGCCATTTCATGTTAATAAGTGATAATAAGTGAGCCATTTGGCCCATCAAGTCTACTCTGCTGTTTAATCATGGCTCATCTATCTTTCCCTCTCAATCCCATTCTCCTGCTTTCTCCCCAAAACCCTCGACACCCGTACTAATCAAGAATATATCAATCTCTGCCTTAAAAAACATCCATTGACCCGGCCACAGCCTTCCGTGGCAATGAAATCCACAGATTCACCACCCTCTGACTAAATAAATTCCTCCTCATCTCCTTCCTAAAGGTACGTCCTTTTATCCTGAAACGATGGCCCAACCACAATTGCTGACATGTGCAATTCTGCAGTTTATTAGGCAAATCTACCTAGCTCTCAACAGGAGGCAGTTGGACAGTAATCTTACTTCGCGACTTGGTTCATTCAGTTAAGAGAGCCACAAAGTGCTGGAGTGATCAGCGGGACAGGTAGCATCTCTGGATAGACAGAATGGGTCTCGACCCAGACTGAAGAAGGGTCTCGACACGAAACGTCAGCCATCGCTTCCATCCAGTGATGCTACCTGTCCCGCTGAGTTACTCCACCATTTTGTGTCTACCTTTGAGGTGAACCAACATCTGCAGTTCCTTCCTCCACACATGGCTTATTCAGTCGACTGAAATGCTGTGTCATTACCAGAGGATGAACATTAGGTGGCAGCAAATAAGCAATAATGGATGGGACAATTCAGTTTAGTTTCGTTTACTTCAATTTAGAGATACAGCACGGAAACAGGCCCTTCGGCCCACAGAGTCCACGCCGGCCAGCGATCATCCATACACTAGCTCTATCCTACCACGGGAACTGTTCTCCCCACCATTCAAGGGATTTCAAGAAGGCAGCTAGTATCATCAAAGACCCTCACCCACCCCGACCACTTTTGAACGTCTGGCGTCCCTCTACTTCCTTTCGTTTTTGGCACTCATTTGACGTCTGGATCACTAAGAATAACATAATTTATTGTATATTCGTGTTGACTTTAGTTTACAGTGTGGAAACAGGCCCTTGGGCCCACCGGCGACCAACGATCACCCATACACTAGTTCCATCCTTCCCTCTAGGGACAATATACAGAAGCCAATCAACCTGCACATCATCGCCATGTGGGAGGAAACCAGAGCACCCGGCGGAAACCCACGCGGTCACGGGGACAACGTGCTAACTTCGTACAGACAGCACCCGACGTCGGGATCAAACCCAGGTCTCTGGCCCAGTGAGGCAGCGGCTCTCCCGCCGCGCCACCGTGCCACCCTTGTGTGATTGCGTCTAATGTGCCTGCAATGCTGCAGCATGTAAGAGTTTTATTGTTCCAGTTCATAGGACAAAAAAAAAACCAACCTTAATTTTGACTCAGCTGGAAATTGCGGCTGTACTTTCAGTGCCATTCTGCTTTTGTTTTGTTTCTGTACTCGCTGTTAACTGTCTGTGCTTTTACCATGGGCGTTGCAGGGACTGGGTTAAGTACGCACGTACTCATTTCACCCAGGTCCAAAAGTGGAAAGGGGCCTTCGGCAAGTGGAGTTTCATTCTTTGAAAGGACGAAAGGGCGGAACTAATGTCCACTGTTGATGCTGAGGGGGAATTTAAAACACTCGGCATCCATTAAGTAAGTAAGTAATGTAAGTAAGTAAGTTTATTGGCAAAGTATTCACATACAAGGAATTTGCCTTGGTGCTCCGCCCACAAGTAACAACATGACATAAAGTGACAGTTAGGAATGACTCAGAAAACACTAAACATTAATAATAATAAGACATTAATGATAAAACACCATTGATCAAGTATGTGAACCAATAAAATACCCAGGTCACAGGGAGGCTACAGATTTTTGGCTGTTGAGTAGAGCAACTACTCGTGGATAAAAACTGTTTTTATGTCTGGCTGTGGCAGCTTTGACAATCCAGAGTCGCCTTCCAGAGGGAAGTGATTCAAAGAGTTTTTGGCCAGGGTGAGAGGGGTCAGAGATGATCTTGCCCGCTCGCTTCCTGGCCCTTGCAGTGTACAGTTCATCAACGGAGGGAAGGTTGCGGCCAATAACCTTCTCTGCTGATCGGACGATTCGCTGCAGCCTCCAGGTGTCGTGCTTGGTGGCTGAGCCAAACCAGACCATGATGGAGAAGGTGAGAAGAGACTCTATGATGGCTGTGTAGAATTGGACCATCATTGCCTGTGGCAGATTGTGTTTCCTCAGCTGCCGCAGGAAGTACATCCTCTGTTGGGCCTTTTTGACTGTGGAGTCGATGGTAGCCACCCACTTAAGGTCGTTGGAGATTATGGTTCCCAGGAACTTAAAAGACTCCACAGATGTGACTGTGGTGTTGTTGATGGTGAGTGGGATGAGGGGAGGGGGATTAGCACTGATGGTAGCACTGAAGGCATTAGCACTGAAGATAGTAGAAACTGTTGGAGAAAATACTTCAACGTTGCATTGATAAACCGGCACTTCATAAATCAAGGCCATTGTGCTGATGAAATGTTTCCAAATTATTACTCCTCCTCTGCTACCACAGTGGTGCAGCGGGAGAGTTGCTGCCTTACAGTCCCAGAGACCCGGGTTCCATCCTGACTTTGGATGCTGTCTGCACAGAGTTTGTACGTTCTCCCTGTGACCATGTGAGTTCTCTCCGGCTACTCCGGTTTGTAGGTTAATTGGCTTCCTGGTTAATTGTAAATTGTCCTTAGTGCATAGGATAGTATGGGGCGATCGCTGGTCGGAGCAGACTCATAAAGCACCTGAAGGAAACCCACGGTCACAGGGAGAACATACAAACTCTGCACAAACAGCACTCGTAGTCAGGATTGAACCTGGGTCTCTGGCACTGTAAGGTAGCAACCCTACCGCTGCGCCACTGTGAGTTACTCCAACAGTTCGTGTTTTTTTCTTTGGTAAAACACCATCTGCAGTTCCTGTGCCAACATTTTTTTTCCAATTTCCTTCCTGAAATTGTTTGACTTTGACGCAAGTCTGAACCAATCTATTTTCCATTGTTTTAAACAAAGACGTTGGGCCTCGGCAGTATCGTGCAATGGAAACGCCACACTGGACAAAGTTCAGATCATTCAATGCCTTATCGCCTCTTGAACAGAACTTAAGATGCAAAAATCGATAAGGAGCATCGCCTGGGTTGGGAACAAAGGGGGTGATTTTCTAATGGTACGAGTTAGCTTTGCTTAGCTGCTCAAGCAAAGCCCAGCAGCAGTCGGCTGATTTTTCAAATGCTTATCTGACATGTGACCTTGTGCATGAACCAAGGATAATCAATCAAGTGCACAAGCTGGCCATCAGGTCCACACTAAAGGCACAAGCATTTAAAATGTAACTAGGTGCACATGGAGACAAACCTTGCTGAAGAGGGTCACCTCACAAGGCCATTGTTGGCTTGCATGTCCCAACTCATTAAGGTCATCGCCAAAAAAACACACGCAGTGCTGGAGTAACTCAGCGGGTCAGGCAGCATCTTTAAAGAACATAGGTAGGTGACGTTTTGAGTCGGAACCCTTCTTCTGCACCTCATATCCCTTCACCTGTCCCCTCACCTCCCCCCTCCACTCCTTTCAGGGACCCAAGCAGTCCTTCCACGTCCGACAGAGGTTCACCTGCACCTCCTCCAACCTCACCTACTGCATCCGCTGCTCCAGATGCCAGATGATCTATAACTTGGAACTTGGAACTTGGAAAACTTTATTGTCATTCAGACCTTGCGGTCTGAATGAAATTTCGTTGCCTGCAGTCATACATATAGTAAATAACAAAACACACAATAAACACATATTTAACATCCACCACAGTGAGTTCACCAGGCACCTCCTCACTGTGGTGGAAGGCAAAAGTTCTTGTCTTTGTCTCTTCCCTTCTTCCTCTTCCTCTGCGCTGAGGCGGACCCGGGCCTCCGATGTTGTGACCGCACCGGGTGATGTAAATAAGTCCCGCGGTGAACCGCGCTCCGCGAGCGGGCCGGTTCAACTCCGCGGGAGCTCCGGTAAAACAGGTCACCGACCCGTGGCCTGCGAGCTCCCGACGATGTCGTCCACTGGGCCCGCGGCTGAACCTCCGAAGTCGCCGCCACCGCCACCACCACCGGAAAGCTGCCACAGCTCCGAGTCGCGCCGCGGGAACGCCTGAACCCGCCGCAGCCCCGAAGTCGGCCAGCCCCGCGCTGGTAAGTCCTGGCTGGCTCTACCTCGGGTCGGTCACAGTTAAAGTTGGAGGCCGGCAACTCCGTGATAGGCCTCAGCGGAGACGGAGACGGGGGATACGGCAAGAAAAGTCGCGTCCCCCCAAAAAGGAAGAGACAAAGAACATTTCTCCCACCCCCTCCCCCACACACACACACTACATAATAACTCAAACTAACGCTAAAAACAAGACAAGAAAACAACAAATAAAAAGAAAAACAGACGGACTGCAGGCGAGCCGCTGCTGCCAGGGCAGCGCCGCCCTCCCAGAATGTTTATCGGTGAGACCAAGCGGAGGCTTGGCGATCGTTTCGCCGAACACCTCCGCTCGGTCCGCAATAACCAACCCGACCTCCCGGTGGCTCAGCACTTCAACTCCCCCTCCCATTCTGTATCCGACCTCTCTGTCCTGGGCCTCCTCCACGGCCAGAGTGAGCAACACCGTAAGTTGGAGGAACAGCACCTCATATTCCGCTTGGGGAGTCTGCATCATTGAATTTTCTCAATTCTGTTAACCACTGTTGTCTCCTCCCCTTCCCAGATCTCCCTCAGCCCTCGGGCCCTGGCATTCCCTCTATCTCTATCTCCCTCCCCCACCCTAGTCGCACTAGCTTCTCATTTTCACACAGCAAAACAGCTTACAATGGCTTGTTCCCTTTATCATCGATACTTTTTTGCATATCTTTCATTCATTGTTCTTTATCTCTCCACATCACCGTCTATATCTCTCGTTTCCCTGATCCCTGACCAGTCTGAAAAAGGGTCTCGACCCGAAACGTCGCCTATCTCCTTCGCTCCTTAGATGCTGCTGCACCCGCTGAGTTTCTCCAGCCTTTTGTGTACCCTCGATTCTCCAGCATGTGCAGTTCCTTCATCAACCCTTCTTCAGACTAATTGTACTATGTAATTCAAGAGCAACCGTGCTCAGGGAACTTACTGAGGCTTTATAAGACACTGGTCAGACCGCATTTGGAGCAGTTGTTGCCCCCAATATCTGAGGAAGGATGTGTTGGTGTGGGAGAGGGTCCAGAGGAGGATTACAAGAATGATCCCAGGAATGATGGGGTTGACGGCACTGGGCCTGTACTCGCTGGAGCTTAGAAGGATGAGGGGGAACCTCATTGAAACTTACCGAATAGTGAAAAGCCCGGATAGAGTGAATGCTGTGAGGATGTTTCCACTATTGGGAGAGTCTAGGCCCAGAGGCCACAGTTTCAGAATAAAATAACGTACCTTTAGAAAGGAGTTGAAGAGGAATTTCTTAAGCCAGAGAGTGGTGAAACTGTGGAATTTGTTGCAACAGACAGTTGTGGAGGCCGTCAATGGATATGTTTACAGTGGAGATTGACAGATTCTTGATTAGTACGGGTGTCAGGGTTTATGAGGAGGAGGCAGGACAATGGGGTTGAGAGGGAAAGATGGATCCGCTATGACAAGCAGCATCTCTGGAGAGAAGGAATGGGTGACAATTTGGGTCTTGACCCAAAACGTCACCCATTCCTTCTCTCCAGAGATGCGGTCTGTCCCGCTGAGTTACTCCAGCTTTTTGTGTCTATCTTCGGTTCAAACCAGTATCTGCAGTTCCTGCCTACACAAGTGATATGTGGATACAGGTGAGGAGGTTGTGGGGGTGGGGGGGGGGGGGGGGGGAGGTGGTGTTTGGCCGATGGTTGGACAAAGGCCAGAGGTGAAAAGATCAAAAGTATGAGATAAGGAGACAAGAAGAAAATAGTGTGAAATGTGAAGCCTGGGGAAAGAATATTGAAGGAAGGGAACGGGGGAAAGGGAGACATGAGTGTGCATCCAGGTGGGACAAAGGGAAGAGGTCACCGGGTTCAGCTGCCATATTTTCAGGGTGACTTCCAGGGGGGATTTGAAAAGTGCCCTTGTAATTTTGTCCGGATTAAAGGAGGTGCCGGACCACCAGTTGCCGGAAAATCAGTGGTGGACATGTATATCTGATCTGTTTGTACAGCATGCAATGCAAAGCTTTTCACTGTACCTCGGTACACCTGACAATAATAAACCTAAAACCTAAATGTTTTCTGCAGCTCGTTGTGAGCAAGGACATGGGACAACAGATTTATGGATCCGGTCAGTCCCACTGGGGGTGGAAAATGGGAAGCTGGTCAGCAGCCAGGTAGTGGCAGCATGGTGGAGATGCGGTACAGTTGCTGCCTTACTCGGAGACCCGGGTTCGATCCTGGCCACGGGTGCTGTCTGTACGGATTTCCCACGTTCTCACTGGGTTTTACGTGGTCCGGTTTACTTCCACACTCCAAAGTAAGTTGTGCAAGTGGGCATGGATCGCTGGTCGGCGCAGACTTGGTGGGACTCTGTGGGCCAAATGGCCTGTATCTCAACACAAACTAAACTAAAGCATACTAGGGAGGTGGTCTTACAAGTGACAAGGGCAGAGATGAGGATTTCAGCAGCAGATGAGCTGAGACAGGCGTGGAGACGGGAGAGATTAACAATGTAAGATGTAGGGGAACAGCCGAAAGCACGGATGACAAACAAGCCTTTCTATGTTGCTCCACGATCAGACAAGATCTGAGCCAGTGTAATGGTCGGAGAACGCAGACGTGCCACATAAATCCAAAAAATCATGGCTTGTCACTGAACTAAAGCACAAATCTTTCATGGATAAACACCACTTGATGATCAATGAGGGAAAATAAAAATTCCCAAATGATTGGCGTACTCAATGCCAACAATTATGTGGAAAGTGTTGGAATTGGATGTTGTTGATGGCTGCCTTGTGTAAAGATAGTCAAAGTGCAACAAGAAAATGCATTGGCGTTGTTCTCATATGATTTATCTGCCAGAACGATCTAGTTAACAATCCCACAGTTTAACGTGCTTGTGGCGTTTCCCAAATGCATTGTCGGAGCGGGTCGGGTCGGGTCGAGGCGGGCGGGCCACACGTTGCCGTAAACAAAGGAGGACCTGGTGTGGGGAGGGGGTGCCGCCGAGAAACGAAGGGGGACCTGGCATGGGGGGGGGGGGAGGGGCGGGGGGGGGCATGGGGGACGAACAAGGGATGAGTACATTTTGTAACTTTGTTGGCGGCTCTGTGGCGACTCTTGTGCGTACTCTGTATGCAAAAAACAACAAATTTCTCTGCGCCTAGGTACAAGTGACAATAAATTATCATCAGCAAAATAACAATGATTTTTGATTCAGGGTTTGCAAAGTAATCATTAAAATAATAATAATAATCGGTAGACTTGGATAATAGGACCGGTACATGAGTCGGACAGGTTTGGAAGGATATGGGCCATATGCGGGCAGGTGGGACCAGTGTAGCTGGGGCATGTTGGCCGGCGTGGGCAAGTTGGGCCGAAGGTCCTGTTTCCATGCTTTATGACTCTATGACTTCTAATTGAGAGCCGATTAAGAAGCAAGCTTCTGACAATGGCGACTTGGCCAGTAATTGAAGTATTAAACCCCTGTCTCACGGTGCGAGTTGGCCCAGGAGTCACCCCGAGTTTTCACTCGTGGTGATCACGTACGATGAACGTAGCGGCAACGTCGGAACTCGCGCGTTCAACTTGTCCACTCGTGGCACTAACGGCAGGTACTTGGGAAACTTGTTAACTCGTGAAAAAAATCAAACATGTTTGATTTTTTCCACGAGTCAAATTAACTGTTCAAGTTAAAAATGGAAACATTTAAACTCGTTGCAATAACGTAATGGCCCGTGCGTTTACCTTAGTGTCTCGTGAGTCTATCGTGGGAACTTTTTTATAATCTTAAAGGGACTGAACCAAAGATAGTCACAAAATGCTGGAGGAATTACATGTGGTTAAGTTACATGTGGCTCCGGGAGGTAAAGAGGCTTGAGAAATATAAATGCTGAAATACGCGCGGATCAACGCGGGGTATCCAGAGCTGAAAGTTGCAATGAAATGAGATTGAACAAGACGACTTTGACACAAAAAGCAGGAGTAACTCAGCGGGACAGGCGGCAGGAGAGAAGGAGAAATGCAAAAAAAGTGAAACTATCCCCAGGGAAAATCGAGAACTTCTTGGCTCCCTTCTCCTCAGACCTAAACGCAGCGATCCCCCCTTCTCTGTGTTATGTGTGTCAACATGCATTAATTCCTGAATTCAGAGAAAAAGCCGAATGTATTCCCCCCCCCTCGCCCCCCCGAAAACAAACCTAATCCACGTTTCCCAAACACCAGTCCGAAGAAGGGTCTCAACCCGAAACGTCACCCATCCCTTCTCTCCAGATATGCTGCCTGTCCCGTGAGTTACTCCAGTTTTTTTGTGTCTATTTTTTTCCCAAACACTCGTTAGAATCAAGAAGCCATCTCTTGGGTTTTTATGTATGAGAACCATCTCCACTTCCAGGTTTTTTCTGGAGGGATTAAAACTAATTAAATGTGTGGAACAAACTAAAAATGCAAAACTGGAAATAAAATGAAGCTGTCTAAATATCAAAACGCGTATGCATTGTAATTTGCAGCGGAGACACTGGATAGAAAGTATTCAGTGGCGCGCACAACCACACATACATATGTCCTACTTCCCGTTGTTAATTTACTTAAGTTATATATATATATATATATATATATATATATATATATATATATAATATATATATACACACACACATACACATGTCCATGTGCTGTATATATACATTTGCGTGATTCCTGGGTTGCCTACTATATATAACTATATTGCCTACTATATTGCCTATATATAAAATGAGAGAGAGAGAGAGAGAGTATATATATATAGAAACTTAGAAACATAGACAATAGGTGCAGGGGTAGGCCATTCAGCCCTTCGAGCCTGCACCGCCATTCAATATGATCATGGCTGATCATCCAACTCAGTATCCCGTACCTGCCTTCTCTCCATACCCCCTGATCCCTTTAGCCACAACGGTCACATCTAACTCCCTCTTAAATATAGCCAATGAACTGGCTTCAACTACCTTCTGTGGCAGATAATTCCACAGATTCACCACTCTCACAATTGCAGTATATATAATATATATATGTATTTGTAGTACAATATGTATATACATATTATATATATTATATATATTTCAATTCCAACCCCGAAGCAATTGAGAGGCGATTTCTTGGGGCCATGTGATTTAACGTGTGTCTTTGCTTTTAAAAGTGAAGCTGTTTAATTGTTTACGCTGCGCTGTGTTTTGTGTTGGGGAGAGTGCTGCTGTTACAATGCTTTCGATTCTATACTGCCCTCCCCCTTCCACAGAAAAATGCCTAAATTTGTCTTTGTGCCCGCTCTCCTGGGAGCAATCCAAACCATGGGAACAATGAACCCTCAGAGGCTTCGCGTTCCTTGCTCCAATATATGGACCTCGCTCGCTCGCAACTGTATGAGCGCTCGATCAACCAGACATCGGCCAACACGGAGGCCTGATTACTGAAAACAAAGTCAACCTGTACCAGACCTCATCATCTTCCTTCCGCCCACCCGTAACCATGGCACCACACTTTCAACAGAAACCTTAATATTTGAGAATATATTATGGGACATTGGATTGTCTGAAGAAGGGTCCCGAGCAGAAACGCCACATGTGTGTGTGTGTGTGTGTGTGTGTGTGTGTGTGTGTGTGTGTGTGTGTGTGTGTGTGTGTGTGTGTGTGTGTCTGTGTGTGTGTGTGTGTGTGTGTGTGTGTGTGTCTGTGTGTGTGTGTGTGTGTGTGTGTGTGTGTGTGTGTGTGTGTGTGTGTGTGTGTGTGTGTGTGTGTCTGTGTGTGTGTGTGTGTGTGTGTGTGTGTGTGTATGTAGTGTGTGTGTATCTGTGTGTGTGTCTGCTGTCGGGTCCCGGCGGCCGCTCAATGTCAGTCACCCGAGCTGCTTCCTTCCTATGAAGTGGCGGCCAGTCCTGCTGTCTGTGTGTGTGTGTGTGTGTGTGTGTGTGTGTGTGTGTGTGTGTGTGTGTGTGTGTGTGTGTGTGTGTCTGCTGTCGGGTCCCGGCGGCCGCTCAAAGTCAGTCACCCGAGCTGCTTCCTTCCTCGGAAGTGGCGGCCAGTTCTGCTGTCTGTGTGTGTCTGTGTGTGTGTGTGTGTGTGTCTCTCTGTCTGTGTGTGTGTGTGTGTGTGTGTGTGTGTGTCTGTGTGTGTGTGTGTGTGTGTGTGTGTCTCTCTCTGTCTGTGTGTATCTGTGTGTGTGTGTGTGTGTGTGTGTGTGTGGTGTGTGTGTGTGTGTGTGTCTGCTGTCGGGTCCCGGCGGCCGCACAAAGTCAGTCACCCGAGCTGCTTCCTTCCTCGGAAGTGGCGGCCAGTCCTGCTGTCCGTGCCCGGAGCGCTGCGGCTGCCACCCAAGCTAATTCACTCCCTGGCCACAATAAAACCATATAGCAAATGACAGCACGGAAACAGGCCATCTCTGCCCTTTTACTCCGTGCCGTTTACTGTCACCTAGTCCCATCTACCTGCACTCAGACCGGAGCGTGGCAAGTGGGTTACTGACCCCAATCCCCTCCTTCACAGCGCCAGACTCCCCAAATATTATGAACTGAGCTCTCCCCCCACCCCGGGAAATACAGTATTTAAAAACATAAAGCACCAAGAAATGCACTTACCACGTTATTGGTTGGTGGAGGGTGCGCATTTTCCCTTTGTAGGTCATATCAATAGATGCGGCCGCTCTGAAATAACTCAAAGCCACAGGATGGAGATGTATTTTAACATTGTTGCTTTATTAAAACATACCTTCATTCACGGTTGGCTCAAGAGTAACGGGAGAGGAACTTGGTAACTCGGGAGAGGAAGTTGGAGCATCGCAGCAATGACATACCCGTGGGAACTCGGTTACACACTTGATCATAAACTTGAAGTCTCGTACACAGCCACGAGTCTTTCACTCGGGGTACCTCGTGGGTCAACTCCCGCCGTGAGACAGGGCCATTACGGTTTTGACAATTCATCCCAGAAAGTTCTGCTTGACATTTGTCAGCAATTAACATGTAAATCTAAACAGAGAGCTGCGAGTTTGAGGTTTGTCATATCTCATTAGGCAGCTTGGGATGCAGGAACCCTGCTGAGGGTATCTGCTGCTAGAGCCAGCTGGGACGTTTCACCTCATACAATTTCAGCTATATGTGAAATGTAATTAAATCTTCATTTCGATAGTAAATGATCAACGCACTTTGCGTGGCGTACAGAGAGAATAACCTGGGGAGGCACGGCAGTGCAGCGGTAGAGTTGCTGCCTTGCAGAACCAGAGACCCAAATTCGATCCTGACTACAGGTGCTGTCTGTATGGAGTTTGTACGTTTTCCCCATGACAGCGTGGGTTTTCTCCGAGATCTCCCACATTTCCGCCCACACTCCAAAGACGCACAGGCCTGAAGGTTAATTGGCCTCAGTAAAATTGTAAACAGTCCCTAGTGTGTAGGATAGTGTTAGTGTGCGGGAATCACTTGTCGGCACGGACCCAGTGGGCCGAAGGGCCTGTTTACGCACTGTATCTCTATACTAAACTAAAACTAAACATAAACTGCAATTTGGCGTAAAAGGTACATTTTGCAAAAACCCCCCTAAATGTTTCTGTACGAGGAATAGAATAGAAAATGCTGGAAAAACTCAGCACGTTGGGAAGCTTCCTGGAGTGAGAAGTAGAGTTAATGCTGAAGATAGACACAAAATGGTGGAGTAACTCAGCGAGACAGGCAGCATCTCCGGAGAGAAGGAACGGGTGATTTGGGTCGAGCCCCTTCTTCAGAGTCAAGGGAGAGGGAGACATGGACATATGGAAGTGTAAGGTGTGAAAACGAAGATCAAAGGGGACATTGATCAAGGTAATGTAGAATGGTAGACACAAAAAGCCAGAGTAATTCAGCGGGTCAGACAGCATCCCTGGAGAAAAGGAATAGGTGATGTTTCTGGTTGAGACCCTTACCTCAGACAGAGTCTGGGGAAAGGGAAACGAGAGATGTGGAGAGATTTCGAACAAGTAATGAAAGCTATGCAAAAAAGTAACAATGATAAAGGAAACGGGCCATTGTTAGCTGTGAGCTAGGTGAGAACGAGTTACAATAAGACTCAACAAGCTGGTACGACTTGGGTTGAAGAAGGCTTTCAAACCGAAATGTCACCTATTCCTTTTCTCCAGAGATGCTGTCTGACCCGCTGAGTTACTCCAGCTTTTTGTGTCTCTGTTTGGTTTAAACCAACATCTGCAGTTCCTTCCAACACAATGTAGAATGGTACATTGTTGTGTGAAATGATGTTACAGATTTGCAGCAGATGCAGCAATTTCCTTTTGGCAACTTCTCAATTCATGGTTTCAGCCACCCCGACAGAAACCACAACACGCACACTGAATGAAAAATATCAATCGGATTTCATTTCAGTGGTCTTGATGACAAAGCTGAAATTGTGTAGCACCATTTTTTCCTGTGGATGCAATTCTTCATCGCAGTGGAAATACATCTCTCCTGAGATTCTCTTTATATGTATTGTCATGCTGCCAAACACTAAACCTCACTGATTTTCCAACATATCTCACTACGAACATTGGAATTTTTCCCTGGAACTGTTACGCTACAATATCAATAAATTATTCCGCACTCTGGTAGCTTTCTCTTTTTGTACTTGTGTTCGTACTAGATTGCATTCATGTAGAGGAGCAGGGTCTGCAAACTCCAGTTCAGTGTGGCGCAGCAGTAGAGTTGCTGCCTTACAGTGCGAGAGACCCGGGTTCGATCCTGACTGCGGGTGCTTTCTGTATGGAGGTTATACGTTCACCACGTGGCCTGCGTGGGTTTTCTCCGGGAGCTCCGATTTCCTCCCACACTCCAAAGACGTACAGGTATGTAGGCTAATTAGCTTTGGTACGGATTGTAAATTTTGCTTCGGAGTCACGTGAGTGATTCCGTGAAGAAGGCCCGTCAGTCCGCATGCGCGTCATTACGTCTGACGCATGGCGCACCGACGGGCTGGAGGGATAGTACTAAAAAACAATATATTTCTCATATCAAGAAATGGGAGATGTTCTGTTTGCAGTAGAACATTTCATATCATACGGCAAGCATACCTGATGTATTGGAATTTCTTTCCACGTTATTTTTTGATGAGCGACTAAGCTACAGTGCCATCAATACTGCCAGGAGTGCCTCGTCATCCTACCTGTGCCAAGGAATGGGGCAACACCCTGTTGGGTCTCACCCTTTAGTATCTCGGTTCATGAAGGGCATTTTTTTTTTTTTTTTTGTAAAATATTTTTATTAGAAGTAATTACATATTAAGAAGAAATAATATAAAATCAAAGAAAAAGAAAATATTATTCGTCACATACATTATTAATATTTTTAAAATTTACAGTCAATCTTATTTATACTTCTATATTTTTTTTATAACAGTAGGAAATAGAGATAGGTAATAAAGAGAAAGAGAAATAAAAAAGAGATAAATAAAATGAGTGGAGTATTAAACAAGATATTCTTCATTGGAGATAATGAAGGGCATTTTTAATTGCAATCCCCCCAGGCCTAGATACACGAACATTTGGGATGTGTGCGTGGTTCTTGAGCTGCTTCGCCAATGGGCTCCAGCAACATCTCTGTCATTGGCCGGACTGACTCGCAACGTGGTTATGCTCATAACCATATAACCATATAACAATTACAGCACGGAAACAGGCCCTCTCGGCCCTTCCAGTCTGTGTCGACCATTTATTTTCCCCTAGTCCCATCTACCTGCACTCAGACCATACCCCTCCATTCCCTTCACGTCCATATACCTATCCACTTTACTTTTAAATGTTAAAATCGATCCTGCCTCCACCACTTCTGCTGGAAGCTCATTCCACACAGCCACCACCCTCTGAGTAAAGAAGTTCCCCCTCACGTTACCCCTAAACTTCTGTCCCTTGATTCTCATGTCATGCCCTCTTGTTTGAATCTTCCCTACCCTCAATGGGAAAAGCTTATCCACGTCAACTTATCCACGTCTATCCCTTTCATCATTTTAAAGACCTCAATCAAGTCCCCTCTTAACCTTCTGCGCTCCAAAGAATAAAGACCTAACTTGTTCAACCGTTCTTTGTAACATAGTTGCTAGAACCCAGGCAACATTCTAGTAAACCTCCTCTGTACTCTCTCTATTTTGTTGACATCCTTCCTATAATTAGGCGACCAAAATTGTACACCATACTCCCAGAATTGGTCTTACCAATGTCTTGTACAATTTTAACATTACTTCCCTACTCCTATATTCAATGCTCTGATTTATAAAGGCCAGCACACCAAAGGCTTTCTTTACCACCCTATCTACATGCAATTCCACCTTCAGGGAACTATGCACAGTTATTCCTAGATCTCTCTGTTCCACAGCATTCCTGAATTCCCTACCATTTACCATGTACGTCCTATTTTTGATTTGTCCTGCCAAGATGTAGCACTTCACACTTATCAGCATTAAACTCCATCTGCCATCTTTCAGCCCACTTTTCCAAATGGCCCAAATCTCTCTGTAGACTTTGAAAATCTACTTCATTATCCACAACACCACCTATCTTAGTATCATCTGCATACTTACTTATCCAATTTTCCACCCCATCATCCAGATCATTGATGTACATGACAAACAACAGTGGACCCAACACAGATCCCTGAGGCACCCCACTGGTCACCGGCTTCCAACCTGACAAACAGCCATCCACCATTACTCTCTGACATCTCCCATTCAGCCACTGTTGAATCCATCTTGCTACTCCTCCGCCATTAACACCCAAAGATTGAACCTTCTTAACCAACCTTCCATGGGGAACCTTGTCAAAGGCCTTACTGAAATCCATATAGACAACATCCACTGCTTTACCCTTATCAATTTTCCTAGTAACCGCTTCAAAAAATTCAAGAAGGTTTGTCAAACATGACCTTCCAGGCACAAATCCATGTTGACTGTTCCTGATCAGACCCTGTTTATCCAGATGCTTATGTATATTATCTCTAAGTATCCTTTCCATTAATTTGCCCACCACTGACGTCAAACTAACAGGTCTACAATTGCTAGGTTTATTCTTTGAACCCTTTTTAAACAATGGAACAACATGTGCAGTACGCCAATCCTCCGGCACTATTCCCGTTTCTAATGACATTTGAAATATTTCTGTCATAGCTCCTGCTATTTCTACACTAACTTCCCTCAATGTCCTAGGGAATATCCTGTCAGGACCTGGAGACTTATCCACTTTTATATTTTTCAAAAGTGTCAGTACTTCCTCCTCTTTGAATCTCATAGTTTCCATAGCTACTCTACTTTTATCCCTTACCTCACAGAGTTCAATATCCTTCTCCTTGGTGAATACCGAAGAAAAGAAATTGTTCAATATCTCCCCCATCTCTTTTGTACTGCTGCAAAAAACTATCCTGCACACATTTTACAAACTCCAAACCATCCAGCCCATTTACAGAATGTGTTTCCCAGTCTATTTTTGGAAAATTGAAATCTCCCACAATCACTACCTTGTGCTTACTACTAATATCTGCTATCTCCTTGCATATTTGCTCTTCCAATTCTCGCTCCCCATTTGGCGGTCTATAATACACCCCTATAAGTGTTGCTATACCGTTCCCACTTCTCAGTTCCACCCAAATAGCCTCCCTAGACGAGCCCTCTAATCTATCCTGCCAAAGCACTGCTGTAATATCCTCTCTGACATGCAAGGCAACACCTCCACCTCTGGTCCCTCCAATTCTATCACACCTGAAGCAACGAAATCCTGGAATATTTAGTTTCCAATCACAGCCCTCCTGCAACCATGTTTCACTGATTGCCACAACATCATATTTCCAGGTGTCAATCCAGGCTCTAAGTTCATCCACCTTTCTTACAATGCTCCTAGCATTAAAATATACACATTTTAGAAACCCACCATCCCTTATTCTCTGTCTTTTATCTTTTTCCTCTTTCTCGCCTACATTTTGGGTCCGAGTGCTTCCCTTCTCTGCCTCTTGCCCCTCACCCTGTCCCCTAGCCCCCTCTACCCGAGTCCCTCCCCCCAGCCTTTCTAGTTTAAAGTCTCCCCAGTAGCCTTTGCAAATCTTCCTGCCAGGATATTGGTCCCCCTCGGGTTCAAGTGCAACCCATCCTTTTTGTACAGATCATGCCTTCCCCAAAAGAGGTCCCAGTGATCAAGAAACTTGAATCCCTGCCCACTGCACCAGTCCCTCAGACACGCATTTATCCTCCACCTCATTTCATTCCTACTCTCACTGTCACGCGGCACAGGCATTAATCCTGAAATCGTTACCCTTTTGATCCTTCTCCTTAACTTTCTCCCCAACTCCCTAAATTCTCCCTTCAGGACCTCGTCTCCTTTTCTGCCCATGTTATTGGTACCTATGTGCGCTGGCGCTGATTTCAGCACAACGCGTCCAGACGTTGCAGAAGCTTCGACTGGACAGGATGGTTTAGTCTGTAAATAACATAACCTTTTATGTTTATGATTTACTTAAGCAGAGCAGGCCAGGGACGTCAGGGCTTAGACTTCATTTTATAGCATACCCCACAGAGATGCCAACCCTAAATTTAGTTCACAGTAACATTCAACCCATTTGTCAGTAACAAATGGGGGTAAATGCATTTCTCTCAGTAACATGTTGCGGCACCAGAAATATGTATGGCAACGACCCAAAATCTGCAACGCGCGTTGAATCCAACCTTCCTTTTTTCAACTAGTACTATATACAAACTCATTAAACACACATAAACATCCTTTAGTATACACATACACATAAACTCAATTGTCTAAATGACAATGCCGATGTTGGGGGAGTTCAGAACCAGGGGCCACAGTCTTAGAATAAGGAGTAAGCCATTTAGAACGGAGACGAGGAAACACTTTTTCTCACAGAGAGTGGCGAGTCTGTGGAATTCGCTGCCTCATAGGGCGGTGGAGGCCGGTTCTCTGGGTGCTTTCAACAGAGAACTAGATAGGGCTCTTAAAGATAGCGGAGTCAGGGGATATGGGGAGAAGGCAGGAACTGATTGGGGATGATCAGCCGTGATCACAGTGAATGGTGGTGCTGGCTCAAAGGGCCGAATGGCCTCCTCCTGCACCTATTGTCTATTGAAACATACAACACAGGCAATGGGCCCTTAGCCCCACAATGCTAATGTTACCTCTGTTCCTTGCACATGAATGTCTTAACAGCCTTTTGACCATCTCTGTCTGTAGCATCATCCTGTACCCACCATCGCTCGTTCCCGTTCTCGCTCGTTCCCGTTCCCGCCCTTCCCGCTGCACGTGTCCAACCGCCGCTCGTTCCCGCTCTTCACGCTGCACGTTGTCCAACCGCCGCTCGGTCCCCGCTCCCGCTCTTCCCGCTGCACGTGTCCAACCGCCGCTCGTATCCCGCTCCCGCCCGCCCTTTCCCGCTGCACGTGTCCGACCGCCGCTTCGTCCCGCCCTTCCCGCTGCACGTGTCCAAACCGCCGCTCATTCCCGCTGCACGTGTCCCACCGCCGCTCGTTCCCGCTCCCGCCCTTCCCGCTGCACGTGTCCAACCGCCGCTCATTCCCGCTCCCGCCCTTCCCGTTTATTGTTTTGATTATTTTTCGTTCCCGCCCTTCTCCGTAACGACATGTTTGCCTGCCGGAACACCGTATTTAGGTTGTTTCGCCGGGACGAAATACGGCGAATCCGGGACAGTTGGTAACCCTGCATACCCCATAGACCTTCGCCTCTGTGTAGTCACGCACTTGCAGCAGTACATCAAGGTCAGCAAGAGCATCAGAGGGTACACAAAAAGCTGGAGAAACTCAGCGGGTGCAGCAGCATCTAAGGAGCGAAGGAGATAGGCGACGTTTCGGGTCGAGACCCTTCTTCAGACTGGTCAGGATCAGGGAAACGAGAGATATAGACGTGATGTGGAGAGATAAGGAACAATGAGTGAAAGATATGCAAAAAAGTATCGGTGATAAAGGGAACAAGCCATTGTAAGCTGTTTGTGGTGTGAAAATGAGAAGCTGGTGCGACTTGGGTGGGGGAGGGAGATAGAGATAGAGGGAATGCCAGGGCTGAGGGAGAGGTGGGAAGGGGAGGAGACAGCAAGGGTTAACAGAATTGAGAAAATTCAATATTCAAGCCCAAAGGATGCAGACTCCCCAAGCGGAATATGAGGTGCTGTTCCTCCAGCTTGCGGTGTTGCTCACTCTGGCCGTGGAGGAGGCCAGGACCGAGAGGTCGGATGTGGAATGGGAGGGGAGTTGAAGTGCTGAGCCACCGGGAGGTCGGGTTGGTTATTGCGGACCGAGCGGAGGTGTTCGGCGAAGCGATCGCCAAGCCTCCGCTTGGTCTCACCGATATAGATCATCTGGCATCTGGAGCAACGGATGCAGTAGATGAGGTTGGAGGAGGTGCAGGTGAACCTCTGTCGGACCTGGAAGGACTGCTTGGGTCCCTGAAAGGAGTGGAGGGGGGAGGTGAAGGGACAAGTGTTGCATTTTCTTGCGGTTGCAAGGGAAAGTGCCCGGGGAAGGGGTAGAGTGGGAGGGGAGGGAAGAATTGACAAGGGAGTTGCGGAGGGAGCGGTCTTTGCGGAAGGCAGACAGGGGGGGAGATGTGAAGATGTGGCGGGTGGAGGGTCACGTTGGAGGTGGCGAAACTGGCGGAGGACTATATGTTGTATTTTGCCGGCTGGTGGGGTGAAAGGTGAGGACCAGGGGACTCTGCCCTGTTTGCGAGTGGGGAATGGGGAGCGAGGGCAGTTTTGCGGGGTATGGAGGAGACCCGGTGCGAGCCTCATCAATAGTGGGGGAGGGAATCCCCGTTCTCTGAAGAATGAGGCCATTTGTGATGACCTGGTGTGGAACACCTCATCCTGGGAGCAGATGCGGCGTAGACGAGGAATTGGGAATAGGGGATGGATCCTTACAGGAAGCAGGGTGGGAGGAGGAGTAGTCCAGTAGCTGTGGGAGTCAGTAGGTTTGTAGTGGATGTCGGTCGGTCAAGAGCATCAGAGGTTCTGAATTGGCTATATTCGTCAGTTATAAGAAGCCTCATAACAAGGTGTCAGTACAGACCATCTCAAGGTGGTTAAAACAGGTTCTGGTTTATGCTGGAGTAAACACTGATGTGTATAAATCTCACTCCACCAGGGCAGCTTCAACGTCAGCAGCGAGGGCACAGGACGTTCCTCTCGACCAAATCCTCGCAGCCACAGGATGGTCCACTGAATTGACGTTTATCACAAACCTCTTGCCACACCGGGGGTATTTGGGCACTCGATTCTAAATTCTGTTTTGTAGCTTCCCCCTGGGACAGAGGGGTCGCTATTTTTTCTTTCTTTGTTAAATAAAGCACCAATTTAGTTAAATCTGTATTATGTTGGAATGCTTTATTTGTTATTACTCATCCTGTGTCAACCAAGGCAGTGTGTCGCATGGACTCGTATCCACAGCATGAAATCACAGAACTTTGAAGTCTTCACGGAATCACTCACGTGACTCCGAAGTAAAATAGTAAGATTTAACGAGATCTTACCCGTTTGAATTTTGATCTTTATTTTATGAGGAGTTACAATGAGCGATTATGTGCCCACCGCTCCCAGCCCTCATATCACAAAGGTCATCTGGTAGTTTCTAGGTTTCTAATCTTACTATATTACTTCAATTACTGTTATCTGTGATTTCACGCCGCTGCTTTGAAGATTGACGCGCATGCGGACTGGCGGGCCTTCTTCACGTAATCGCTCATCGTAACTCCTCATAAAATAAAGAACAAACTTCAAACTGGTAAGTTCTCGTTTAATCTTACTATTTTTCCTTACTGTGTGTAGAATAGTGTTACTGTGCGCTGTAGGGCCTGTGTCCGCGCTGTATCTCTCAACTAAACTGGCATTTGAGGAAATTCGATATATCAAGATGAAACTGCAAATGAAACACAATAAAATAAAGGCAAGAAACTGCTCATTCTGTCATTCACCAATTCACACAATTTAATATAGCTGAGGGGGGTGGTTCTGGGACGCCAGATTGCACCGCTGAGCCTACTGGGACGTCGTGGGTTCAATCAGCGAAACGTTGATGAAAATAGGTGCCCACTTGATAACCTCAATGACGTGTCTGCCTAGCCTTTCTCAACATCGGAGGAGCATAGGTGAGTGCAGAAAGCTCCCATCACCATCGGGAGTAAATTGATATTTGGCACCTTGGATTTTAACATCTAGTCCTGTGTATTTGCAAACAGCATCTTGCGGTAGCTTTCTTTTTAAAAACGGAAATTGGCTGAAGTACGGACACATTTGCTAATTTCATCACTATTGCTTACTGCTGCCATATATTGACTTGAAGGACAGCTGTAAACTAACCTAAGTTGATTAAAATTGCCCTTTGGTAACAGTGAAAACTGATGTAACATGTCCAGCAAACACTGACCAGATTTGCAGTAGCAGCTTATATAAACAGATTGAAGAACTGAAGAAATGTCAAGGATAAAAGTATAAAGGCCGCAGTTCAAGGAAAGGCATTTATCTTTCACCAAACTCAATAAGCCTGGTATCGCTGTCATAACAAGGAACCGCAGATGCTGGTTTTTACCAAAGATAGACACAAAATGTTGGAGTAACTCAGTGGGTTTGGCAGCATCTCTGGGAGAAAATTAATAGATGATGTTTCGGATCAGGAGCCTTCGTCAGATTGATTGCGGGGGCTGGGGGGAGTGGGGGGGAAAAATGGAAGTGAAGAGGGGGCCGGACAAATCATAGCTGGCACTTGATAGCCTGAAGAGCCTGTTTCCGTGCAGTTTATCTAAAGTCTAAAGTAAAGGAAAAATGTTCTTGGAATAAAAGGGAGGTCATTTAAGACTGAGGTGAGAAAAAACATTTTCACCCAGAGAGTTGTGAATTTATGGAATTCCCTGCCACAGAGGGCAGTGGAGGCCAAGTCACTGGATGGATTTAAGAGAGAGTTAGATAGAGCTCTAGGGGCTAGTGGAGTCAAGGGATATGGGGAGAAGGCAGGCACGGGTTATTGATAGGGGACGATCAGCCATGATCACAATGAATGGCGGTGCTGGCTCGAAGGGCCGAATGGCCTCCTCCTGCACCTATTTTCTATGTTTCTATGTAACATTTCGGTTTCAGGTCGGGATCCTTCTTCAGACTCGACTGAAACATTGCCTATCCATATCCTGGAGAGGTACAATCTGACCGCTGAGTTACTCAAGCACTTTGTGTTCCACACAGGATTCCAGCATCTGCAGATCCTCCTGTCTCCTTTGTCAACATAATGAAGCATCATACGTGAGAAGCCTGTGCATAAATTTGCAGCTACCAGTTGCAGAGGTATGAAGGTACAGGGGTGAGAGAGAGAGAGGAGAGGAGAGAGAAGCAGGTGCTTGGATTGTACTCTGAATTAATTAAGAAATGTGGTCTATACCGAACATACAGTGGCAGAAATAGAATGCCCCACATAGACGTACGTTCTGCACACACTGCTGATGGGTGCCGAGGAGAAACTGTGTCTACATTTTATAACTGTACAAAGACTTGCGCTTTGAATAAGGTTGTCAGATCTGAAAAGCCAACAGAATTTCCCTGTAATTTTCCCTCCCACTTACTCTCAGTCTGGAGAAGAGCTTCAACCTGAAACATCACCTATTCATTTGTCCAGAGATGCTGCCTGACCCAGTGTTGCTCCAGCATTTTGTGCCTACCTTCTGTGTAAAGCAGCATCTGCGCTTTCCTCCTACAGATTTTCTCAGGAATCATCCTATCACCACCTGATCTACCATACTGTTCCCCTTTGGTTATCGTTTCCACAGATTGCCAAAGGAATTGATCGCTGGTTCGACAGCCAGCAATGGTTTGTTGGGCCCTGGATCAAGAACATCCTGTGAACTCAGATGACATCCTGAGGAAGAAGGGACTTGACCCGAAACATCACCCATTCCTTCTCTCCAGAGATGCTGCCTGAGTTACTCCAGCATTTCCGTTATTATCTTCAACCTTAATTTTACCACACAGCTGAGATGTAATTGGGGGTCGAAGGGGCAGCACAGTGGCGCAGCGGTAGAGTTGCTGCCTCACAGCGCCAGAGACCCGGGTTCGATCCTGACTACGGGTTCAGTCTGTACAAACTTTGTATGTTCTACCTGTGACTGCATGGGTTTTCTCCAAGTGCTCCGGTTCCCTCCCACACGTCAAAGGCGTACGGGTTTATAGGTTAATTGGCTTCTGTAAATTGCCCCTAGCGTGTAGGAAAGAGCTAGTGGACGAGGTGATTGTTGGTTGGCACTGTCTCGGTGAGCCAAAGGGCCTGTTTCCACGCTGTATCTCCAAACTAAACCAAGGAAACCAATATGTAATTAAATAGCAGCCCTATATCAAGTGTTTATTGACAACGTTACATCACAACTCATACATTGATACAATTTCTTCTCCCATTGACTGGCAATTAAAATTGATCATCTTGTAGTGTTACTCAGATATAAATAGATATTGCCATTTCCTCATTGCGAGTGGAGAAATCAGTCAGTTGTCACGGCCTATGTTCCTTTGTGGATCCATTGATCAAGGATGTAGTGACATTATAGTTATAGATTTGATTATTTAATGATATTGTCAATAACCAATTCATGCGTGGCGGAATTCATTCTCAAAACACAATGCATTCTCGGACTAATCGATGCTGAGTACGGCAATGATCCTATTGTTCCGTTCCAGCCATGCAGAACATCAACGGATCACCACAATATAAGAACAAATTGCAACGGACTGAAATTCTTTGTCATGGATTAATACTAAATGGCCCATGTAAAAAAAAAACAATACAAACTAGATTAAAGCTACAAGGAACCGCTATCCACCTTTATAGAATCATAATGTGCAAACAGGCCCCTCGGCCCAACCTGCCCACATTGACCAACGTGATACATCTACACTAGTCCCACCTGTCTGCGTTTGGCCCATATCCCCCTAAACCTATCCTATCCATGTACCTGTCTAAATGTTTCTTAAACACTGTGATAGTCCCTGCCTCAACTATCTCCTCCGGCAGCTCGTTCCATGGACCACCACCCTTCATGTAAAACAATTACCCCTCAGGTTCCTATTAAATCTTTCCCCCCTCACTTCAAATCTATGTCCTCTGGTTCTCGATTCCCCTACTCTGGGCGAGTGACTATGTGTGTTTACCCGATCTTTGCCTCTCATGAATTGCCCAATGCTCTAACTCAGTGGTACCTGCTCTCTGATGCCCAGACTAGATCATTACGTGTAAAGATACAAGGTTTACATAACTCGGGTAGAGTTGCAGATTTGAAGGAGGAATCTTCAAAAGTTGTTGAAATCTCGACAGCAAATTCAATCTTTACCAGAATACCTGTATTGCTACTGATTGCTGCCCTTTTCAATGCATCTTCAATACTCACAGGAAACATTCAAGAGATAAATTGTTCTATTAACGAGACGTACTCTCAACTATGTACCTTGGATCAATGTCTAATGACCGAAGGAAATACTAATTATTCTTGAACCATGGTAAATATTTTATCTGAATGCGATGGACAGTCATAGCTGTCAACTTCTCTCATTAAGGTTTGATTGAATGCACATTCATTTTATTTTAGTGCAATGTAAATTAGTTTTCTCTTTCAATGCAGACAAGTGGCAAACTTGTATCCCTAAATGACAACTTTAGTGAGGAGGCTTCAATCAACATGGTTCAATAATGAGGCGTTCGACCCGAAACGTCACCCATTCCTATTCTCCAGAGATATTGCCTGACCCAGCTGAGTTACTCCAACATTTTTTTGTCTATGTTTGGTTCAATAAACACTCCCTTGCCCCCGACCTTGGGTATTCCTAGCAAATTCTCAGCAAATTAATTTGTTTTTATTCACGTGCAGAACGTGGATGACACTAGCAAGTCCAGTATTTATTGCCCATTTCTAATTGGATCTGAGAAGGTGGTGGCACGTTGGTGCAGTGGTTCAGTCGCTGCCTGACAGCGCCAGAGCCCGGGTTCGACCCTGACTTATGGATGCTGTCTGTATGGAGTTTTTGTGTTCTCCCCGTGACCTGCGTGGGTTTTCTCCAGGAGCTCTGGTTTCCTCCCACTCTCCAAAGACATATATGTTTTCAGGCTGATTGCCTTGGTATAAATGTAAATAGTCCCTAGTGTGTGAAGGATAGTGTTAGTGTGTGGGGATGGCTGGTCGGCACGGACGTGGTGGACTGAACTTGGTGGATGGTGTTGCATCTCTAAACTATCAAACTGAATCAAGTCAGAATAGTGTATGACGGAGTAGAATTAGTAGGTGGTGGTTGATCCTATGTACCAACTGACCTTGTCCTTGGCGGTAGAGTCAGGGGTTTGGGAGACACTCTTGTAGTATTGTACTCCACATGTTGTGGATCGCACGCGCTGTAACCACTTTGCACTGGTAGTGGATGGAATCAATGTAGAAGTTGCGAGGTCATGTCGCAGTTATGTAAGACATTGGTGAGGCTGTATTTAGAGTATTGGGTTCAGTTCTGGGCACCATGTTATAGGAAAGATGTTGGCAAGTTCAAAAAGGTGCAGAGAAGATTTGCAAGGATGTTGCCAGGATCCGAGGGTCTGAGCTATAGGGAGAGGTAGAGCAGGCTGGGACTCTATTCGCTGGAGCACAGGAGGATGAGGGGTGATCTCAGAGAGGCGGATAAAATCATGAGCGAATAGATCGGGTAGACGCGCAGAGTCTCTTGCCCAGAGCAAGGGAATAGAGAACCAGAGGGCATATGTTTACGTTGAAAGGGGAAGGATTTTGTAGGAATCAGAGGGGTAGCTTTTTCACACAAAGAGTGGTGGGTGCATGGAACAAGCTGCCCGAGGAGGTAGTTGAGACAGGGACTATTGCAACATTTAAGAAGCAATTAGACAGATACATGGACAGGACCAGTTTAGAGGGATAAGGGCCAAATGCAGGCAAGTGGGACTAGAGTAGATGGGACATGTTGCTTGGTGTGGGCAAGTTGGGCCACTGGGCCCGTTTTCACACACTATAAGTCTAATATGGCCATTGACTTCCAACAACCAACAACATCTTTGTGCAAGGTATGCCTCCAGCCACTGGGATAATTTGTTTTCGTTTTAGAGATACGTATCAAAACAGGTCCTTTGGCCCACCTAGTCCATACTGACCATTGCCCACCCGTCCACATTAGTTCCCTGTTATCCTACTTTCGCATCCTTTCCCTACACAGTAGGGGCAATATAGAGAGGCCAATTAACCTACAGACCCACACATCTTTAGCATGTGGGAGGAAACACACATGGGGTCACAGGGATAACATGCAAACTCCACAGAAATAAAACCCAAGATCAAAATCGAACCTGGGTCTCTGGCGGTGATATAGAAATAAGGCTGCAACTTCAAGAATTCTGATACAAACTTATTCTCAGTGAACATAAATGGTCTTGAAATGCTTACTCAAACTAAGATTCAGGACCCAAGATGAAAGCTGACCTCTCTGGAGCTCAGAACATAGTACTTCAGTACAAAGTCAAATAAATGTCAGAGCCAAACATATACCCCTCATCTTCTGCAACTTAATGACGGAAAATTGAATTTTATTAGGGTAAGCAAAAGGGAAAAGCTGCTGCGGACAAATGTTGCTCTTCAACAACTGTACTTGCTTTGATGTAGCTACTGAAAAGATTTTTCCTCTGAAGAACAGATATTTTACCGTTGAACGTTAAAGGACAAAACGGCTCTACATAAAGAAATGTAAAGGCCCACTTACTCGACTTTTCAGCGACTGCAAGCTCGAGGGCACTCGCCTGAAAAACCTCGAGCTGGATCGACCGGCCGCACACACACACACAAACACATCGCAAAGGCGGGGGCCAGGGAAAGCGGGGGAGCGCTGTCTGAAATTCACACCCACGATGAACAGGAAAGTAAAAGACGGCTGGCACAGTGTACGGTTAGTCCTTTAGAGAGCGCGGGGGGAGGGGGGGAGAGAGAGGGGGAGAGAAGGGGGTGAGAAGGGGGTGAGAAAGGGGAGAAAAAGGGGAGAGAAAGGGGAGAGAAAGGGGAGAGAAAGGGGAGAGAAAGGGGAGAGACACTTTTAAGAAGCCAGACAACTTTTAATAAAGTTTAGCGGGCATTTAACATTACCGGTCTGTTTTCCTTGGTTCTGAAAACTCCAATGAGCCAATTAAAATGCCCGGTCAGCAAAAGAGATTGCCTACGGCTACCCTCGACTGCCTGTAACTACATAGCGACCCCACTCCACTGCACCACGACTTCAAAAGAACCATGCTGACCAATTTTTACTCGCGGAAAACTATTCAACATGCTGAAAATTTTTCCTCTAACAAACTGAGGCGGCGAGTATGCGGGAACTTCCCTCGAGCATGAAGGAGAGTTACAGTGACCTCCTAGGACCACGTGTCGACCATGCTGCGAGTTTGAGTCGAGCGCAAACTCTTCTAAACTAACAAATTAGATCCCGCAGTGGGACAGGCCCTTAAAACACTCCAACTTCAGGGGACCACAAGTTCCCCTCCCCCCCCCCCGCCTTTATGAAGTCAGGACAATTAACAAGAAATTCTATTGTCCAGTCCTTGTTATTCTTGACTCATTAAAATTATGTTCAGTAAAGGGCCTGTCCCACTTGCCGATTTTTTCGGCAACTGCCGGCGTCATATCAGGGTCGCCAAAAGATTTTGAACATTTCAAAATCCAGCGAAAACAAAAAAATGTTGTTGCACTTGAAAAAACACCGCGCGTCATATGTCATCGCGACGCGTCAACGCCGCAGATTTTCGGTGACGTGATACATCAGCCAATCGTGCCGGCAGTTGCCGAAGAAAATCGCCAAGTCGGACAGGCCCCTAACCAACGTCCTTGAGGTTTTCACACCTAGTCAAAAATTACCATTATAGTGCAGTCAAAGAATCAAAGAGTGAAACAGTATGGAAACTGACCCTTCGGCCCAACTTGCCCACACCTGCCAACATGTCCCAGCTAAGCTAGTCCCACCTGCCTGCGTTGGTCCATATCCTTCCAAACTTGTCCTGTCTAACTGTTTCTTAAACGTTGGGATAGTCCCAGCCTCAACTACCGCCTCTGGCAGCTTGTTCCACACACCCACCACGCTTTGTGTGGAAAAGTTACCCCTCACACCCCCACAATGAAGAATAGTGACCCTACCTAAAGGCGATAAACTTTCCTTCCAATGCCAGTTGTAGAATAGTCTAGTCATACAGATTGGAAGCCTTCTGTCTAACACATCCCTGCCAGTCCCATTGGCCCATATCCCTCTAAATATTTACCAAGCATCTGACAAATGTCTTTTAAATGTTGTCATTGTACCTGCCTCAACTTATGCTTCTCATGGCAGTTCATTCCTTGTACCCACCATCCTCCATGTGAAAAGGTTGACCCTCAGGTTCCAATTAAATCTTTACCCTCTCACCTTAAACCTATGCTCTCAAGCTCTCAATCCCCCTACCAAGCAGCTCATAGACTGACTTTGGGATTCTGGTTCTGCAAAAAAATCTTCTCGAAAAAAGTATTAATTAATGAAAATGTGCTCAGTAGACAAGAGTTCCACATGTAGATAAAAGCTATCAAACCTTAAGCATACCTGCCAACTTGTGAGAATGAAAAATCGGAATCCTATTAGTCTGACGTCAGTGAGGGCGGGGCACGTGACGTCAGTAAGGGGCGGGGCACGTGACGTCAGTAAGGGGCGGGGTACGTGACGTCAGTGAGGGCGGGAAAGTGACGTCAGTGCGGGGGGGGGGGCAAGTGACGCCGAACGCCACCGTGGCGGGGCGGGGTCATGCGGCTGCGTGCTGACGTACACCCGTGCGTGCCCCCATAAGCGGCGCAGGCGCGGTGCGCTCTCTCGCTGTCTCCTCGCCGCCGCCGCCGCCATGGGTCGCATGCACGCTTCCATCCCAATTCCGAATTCCAATTTTTTTCGGAATATTGAGGAAAAAAATCGGAATTCGGAATTGGGATGGAAAAATCGGAAGAATTCCGCCCAAATCGGAATGGTTGGCAGGTATGCTTAAGATATGAAAAGATTGGTAGAGGTATTCGTTTATTATTGCCACATGTACTGAGGTACAGTGGAAAGCTGTCCCAGAGAAAACCCACGCAGTCACGGGGAGAATGTACAAACTCCGTACAGACAGCACCCGTAGTCAGGATTGAACCCGGGTCTCTGGCGCTGTAAGGGTGGTGAATCTGTGGAATTCATTGTCACAAAGGCTGTGGAGGCCAAGTCAATGGATATTTATTTTTCGGCAGAGATAGATATCCGGGTGTCAAGGGTTATGGGGAGAAGGCAGGAGAATGGGGTTAGGAAGGAGAGATAGATCAGCCATCATTGAATGGCGTAGTAGTCTTGATGGGCCGAATGGCCTAACTCTGCTCCTATCACTTATGAATTTATGAACTCTACGGCCACGCCACCGTGCCGTCCCGTACTATTTTTCTCATATTTCCCTTCGTAGATATATGGAAAGCAGAATGTCTGCTACAGGCTTTCCCCAGTTCACAACTGAGTTGAACAGGTCTATGATTCGGATAATACACAAAAAAAAAACCTCAGTACGGTGACCATACCTCCTCAGCATTGTAACGAATAGCACCAAAAGCATCGTCACCAAACAATCATGTTGTTATAACAAAAAACAAATTGAGTTGATGGAGCCGCATTAACCCAGCAAGATATCCAAAGGTGTTGTGCAGAAGAATTTACAAACAAAATTTGATACGAGCTGCGTATGGACATTAGAACAAGTGATCAGAATAACTCGATATTTGCAAGGGCCTGTAGGGAAGAAATTCCAAAACGAAATCCTTTGCATTTGAAAGCATGTGTAACATTGTGAATTACGGAAGGATTAAAATTGTCCACCAAAACTTGCAATTTGCGAGGACCAAACTACAGAAGAGTATTGGGATCCAGGTTACTCACCAAATCCACCACTGACTTTTTTCCTGATCCTTTTTTTTGGCGAAAATTAAAAATTTAGATTATTGCCTTACAACCTGGTGGATCCTGAACACCCTGACAGTTCATTTCCCAATCATGAACGTGTCTCCACTTCCCCTCATCGAGATTTGCAGATCTAACAAACCTGTCTCTGCTACTTCAACGTTAAAGATTGGACACATAATCAGATTTTCCAAACTTTGAGATGCGGCAGCAGCTCACAAAGCAAACCACCCGATGTCAAAGCATTCTGCACCGGTGCATGTGAGAGATGAGCGAGTTGGGACAACATTAAACAATGAAAAGAATTGAACAGAACCCAGACCTACCGTGCATTTTCAAAGGTCGCTGATGCAGACATGCCTACAGCACCAAATCCAACTCCCACGGCCAGACCCTCTGCAAAAGAAGCAAAACAAAACTAAATCAAACAGAAGTTTAGTTTGGTTTATTCAATGATTCAATTCAATGACTCAATAATACTTTATTGTCACGTGTGCCTAGGTACAGTCACATTCTTAGTTTTTGCTTACAATCCGGTAAAATCATACAGCAGACATCACCGAGGCAGTACGCAAAGAGTTGCCATGTTTCTGGCGTCGACAGAGTTACTAAAAGTGGATCGAACAGTCTTGCAGTGGTGAACCAGGCCTGGTGCCGCACCCCCCCCCCCCCCCCCGCCTGCCACTTCCCCGTTGGATCTCAGCGAACCCCCTGCTGGGTCCCCCTGTCATACTCGGCGGCCACCCCACCAGCTCCTCCTTTCGTTCTCAGCGGCCCCAACTCACAAACTACAGAGAAAAGCTTTTTGTTGCGTGCTATCTAGTCAGCGGAACGTCTATTACAATCGAGCCGTCCGGTGTGTACAGGTCAAAGTGTGGAGTGAGTGTAATGAGTGATTGCAGAGCCGCTTCTGGGACCAGCACGCAGAGAGTCGCCCGGCTTGGGCGCCATCTAACTCAAGAAACGCAAGAATCTATCTTTGCTTTGCTTCTTAAATTCTACCTTTGGCCCACTATGGCCATGCCAAACATGATGCCAAGTTAAACTAATCTCCTCTGTGTAAAGGCAACCCATATTGCTCCATTCCCGGCATATTCATGTAACTATCTAAAAGCCTCTGAAATACCCCCATTGTGTCAGCCTCCATCACCATCCCTGGCAGTGTGCCTCAGCAACTCACCACCCTCTCTCAGCGACCAATGGTGAAGCACCTGACAGCAGCAGCCAATGGTGGAAGACCTTGCACCAGCAGCCAATGGTGGAGAACCTGGCACCAGCAGCCAATGGTGGAGAACCTGGCACCAGCAGCCAATGGTGGAGCACTCGGCACCAGCAGCCAATGGTGGAGCATCTGGCAACAGCAGCCAATGGTGGAGCACCCGGCACCAGCAGCCAATGGTGGAGAACCTGGCACCAGCAGCCAATGGTGGAGCACCCGGCACCAGCAGCCAATGGTGGAGCACCTGGCACCAGCAGCCAATGGTGGAGAACCTGGCACCAGCAGCCAATGGTGGAGCACCTGGCACCAGCAGCCAATGGTGGAGCATCTGGCAACAGCAAATGGTGGAGCAGCAGCCAATGGTGGAGCACCCGGCACCAGCAGCCAATGGTGGAGCACCCAGCACCAGCAGCCAATGGTGGAGGACTTAGTGCCAGCAGCCAATGGTGGAGCACATAGCACCAACAGCCAATGGCGGATCGAGCACCAGCAGCCAATGGTGGACCAGATAGCAATCGCAGCCAATGGTGGACTGAGCACACACAGCCAATGGTGGAACGCCGAGCACCAGCAGCCAATGGCAGAACTCTGCAGAGTGAAAATAAATATTTTCCTTTAGTGAAGCTACCAAAAGATAATTAAGCAAGTCAGTAGCTGCACAAAAAGAGTGCAGCAAATGAAAGGATACAATTTATCTTAATCTATCTACAATGGCATTAGTAGAAACATGTAGGAAGGAACTGCAGGTGCTGAGTTATACCAAAGATAGACACAAAGTGCTGGAGTAACTCAGCGGGTCAGGCAACATCTTTGGAGCAAAGGAATTGGTGACCTTTCGGGTCGGAATCGTTCTTCAGACTGAAAATTGGGGGGGGGGGGGAGCGAACCAGGGGGTCGGAAAAGGTTAGAAACTGTGACTGTCGGCATGCCACAACTTCGTTGCTGTGCTCATTTTAACTGAAAATCCATGAACACACCACTGGTATTTATATTACACCAATGCAAAGGTTACTTGCGCATGTAAAATTTCCCCCAAGAGGTGTCCATAAAAACTCAGACTCTTCAATCTCACAAGTGCGCAGTACAAACAAAGCCAACTGCAGATTGCTGTCATTATTTCAGAACATTGCATGCGTTTAATCCAATTTCAAAACAAGGGGACACATTAAGGTTTGGGGAAAATCAATGTAAATCGGATCTGCAGAACCACAGTGAACTCAAAAGCAATAATCTCACAGATCTCTGGAGGAAAGGGAATCAACCCAAGAAAATATTTTCTTCCACTATTTGTCAAGGAGAGTGACTGAACTCTGATCTCACCCTGAAAGTTTTCATACTCTGTATCTTACTTAGCGGCTCTATTTATTGATGGGGGAGGTGGGGGCGAGGATATAATTGTGGAAGTGCCTAGCCTGAAGGAATCATATATCATCACAGAGGTAAGCTATAAAGAGCCCGTTTTTGATTTGATTCCAAAATAGATATAAATGACATATGTTGACTGCTCCGTCGCTGTTTATTCTTCGACTCAAAAGCACTAACTCACACTGAAGCCGTCCAGTCCAGAAATATTTGCCCAATACTGAGCTCTTGCTGACGTCAGCAACTCACTCTCCCCAGCCAAGATCATCACAGGTTTCTGTGGCTCAATTACAGACCCAATCCATTCATCAAGAAATAACACCATTTATTATTACTCCATTAATAATCCTAAACAATTCGCACCTCATCAATCTTCCTGCTACACATCTCGCAATTCTCTCATCCTTTTGTCTCACACCTTGTGTGTGTTCATCTCTGGCCTTTGTCCAACCACTGCCTATGAACCCCTCCCCACGTCTGTGTTCATCTATGACCCAATGTGAAAACAACTTCGTTGGAAAGAATGCAGAGATTTACGAGGATGTTGCCGGGTCTTGAGGGCCCGAGAGGTTGAGCATGCCAGGACTCTATTCCTTGGAGCGCAGGAGGATGAGGGGTGATCTTACAGAGTGTATAAAATCATGAGAGGAATAGATCGGGTAGACGCACGGAGTCTCTTACATATAGTTGGGTAATTAAGAACCAGAGGGCATAGGTTTAAGGTGGGGGGGGGAAGATTTAAAAATAATCTGAGGGGTAAATTTTTCACACAAATGGTGGCAGGTGTATGGAACGAACTGCCAGAGAGGTGAGGTAGTTGAGGCGCGGACTATTGCAATATTTATGAAACATTTTGACAGGTACATGGATAGGACAGGTTTTGAGGGATATGGGCCAAATAGACAAAAGCTTTTGTTGCATGTTGACCAGTCAGCGGAAAGACCATACATGATTAATATCGAGCCATCCACAGTGTACAGATACATGATACAAGGAATACAGATTAGTGTAGGATAAAGTCCAGTAAAGTTTTTAAAGATAGTCCGAGGGTCTCCAGCGAGATGGATAATAGCTCAGGATCGCTCTCATGTTGTTGATAGGACGGTTCTTTGCCTGATAGCTGGGAAGAAACTGTCTCTGAATCTGGAGGTGTGCGTTTTCACAGTTCTGTACCTCTTGCCTGATGGGAGAGGGGACAAGGGTGAGGATGCGGAGTGAGAAGTTTATACTATGTTACAACAAGGATACAATGATAAAATTCATTTTCTTAAGGACTCTGCTTTGTTTTTAAGCTGTTCAACCCATCTTTTGAAGCTTGAGATGACAAAATTCCCAGTTGGATTGCTGTGACGGTTCTGTGTTTGCCCGAGCTATGTTGGCCTCCCAGCTGAGAGAGATGTCCGCCGGGGAATGTTGCCGACTGGCCCACTCCAGACTGCTGGAGTACGTGCTGAGGGACGCACTGAAGCTCGGTGCAGCCAACGCCACAGCTCTGTGGGGGTGGGCGACAGTCCGCTACTGGACATGGGGGCTCATGGTGTGGTGGATACCCCCTTCAAAATAAAGGAAGGGATTTCATGTCAGTGCGCCACAGGAGTGGCAAGGGTGTGGGATAATATACATACATTCAATTCAACGAATTGAATGTATGTATAGCCTCCGAGAATGTCAGACTAATTTTTTTTTTGCACAGTTCCAGTATTGTATATATTTATTTATTTCAATAAAATATATTTTGATTTTTTTTTTAAAGTTCTGTGTTGTTTTTCAAGCTCTATTTCAAACAGCTTTGCCCAAACCAAACCTGCATTTCACTTGGTAATAACTCAACTGTTAATACTGGCCAAATTAAAGACACCATAAAATGGAGGATGCCTGCACTTGTCAGAATTGCTTAACCCTTGTCAGCTGAAATTTACAGCCTTTGATGGCGCCAGCCAGTCTAGGCTCAGACTGATATGCAGGATGGCGAAGGATCCAGGTGTTCTCCTTGTTTCTTCTAAATTGATAAAATGTATAGTAGTTTTGCAAACGAACCTCAAATGCATCATTTCGATTGGATCGCTGCAAGGGCATTATAAATAGTATAAATAATGTTGCGAGACGTTTATCTTGTTAATTGATGATTGGTTGAAATGTTGAGCCTTGGAGGAACTGTTTGAATCCCAGGGCACATGTTGCACAATTCACCTGTGTGGCTTCCTTCTAGAAGCTTCTTTCATATATAATGTATATAAGATTATATTATTAGGGAACTGTCTATTATGTACTGTTATTATCAATATGTTTGATTGGTTTATAAAGAGACCACCCCCATGTGGTTCAGCCCCTCAAGGTTCAGGGACCTATAAAAGGCAGCCCCCACAAGGTCCTTGGTCGATCTTCTGGAAGAACGCTTGGGAACGCTCTGACCTTTTGGAGTGTCTTTGCTTGCACGAGGCTATTAGGTATTGGATAGGGGAACTGTTGTTGCGTTATTCAAAATAAAGTTTAGTTGCTCAAGTGCTTGATTCAGTATTTTATTGACTGAAACTAGACTGGGGGAGCTTAAAACGAGCTATTTACAATACTGGATGTGAAGGAAGGAACTGCAGATGTTGGTTTAAACCGAAGATAGACACAAAAAGCTGGAGTAACTCAGCGGGGCAGGCAGCATCTCTGGGGCGAAGGAATGGGTGACATTTCGGGTCGTGACCCTTCTTCAGACTCTTACTGGATATCAGGCAAATATCATAGTGCTTCGTATTTCTTTCTAAACATGCAGCCTGACATTGGTCTCTCATTAATCCATGGCCTGAGGAAAGAAATCGGAGGAATAACTATTTGTTTGAGCTTCGTGGTTTTGCACACATCGTGATACAGAAACAAGTCGTGTTTTTACAGTGCCAATGTTATTGAAATTCACCATACAAGCACTTGGAAAACTTTGACAGAGATTTGATCAACCATTAATAGACCACATAGCTGGACCTGTATCAGGCTCAGACCAGTTACAGAAGATAAACAAAGACACAAGAAACCTCAGATGCTCAAATCTTGAGCAAAACACAAAGTGCTTGAGAAGGCTCCGCTCCTTCAATGTCTGCAGTGAGATGCCGCAGATGTTCTACCAATCGGTGGTGGCCAGTGCCATCTTCTTCGCTGCCGTGTGCTGGGGCAGCTTGGGCGAAGGCTGCGGACGCCAATAGGATCAACAAACTCATCAGGAAGGCTGTCTCCATCCTGGGAGCGTTGATGGATTCATGGGTGGTGGTCCTGGAGGGGAAGATGCTCCTCAAACTGCGGAGCATCCTGGACAATACAGCTCACCCTCTCCATGACACACTGGTCAACTTGAGGAGCACCTTCAGCAACAGACTGGTTCCAGCAAGATGCAGGACAGAACGCCACAGGAGATCCTTCTTCCCTGTGGCTATCAAACTGTACAACTCCTCCCCCGTTGGTCGTGGGGTAGACTGACTCCCCTCCCCCCCCCCCCCCCCCCCACCCCTCCCCTTATTACTTTAGACCAGAGGTAGAGCATGGACACACTAGGGGCAATTTACAGAGGCCAATTAACCTACAAAGCTGTACACCTTTGCAATGTGGGAGGAAACCGCAGCACCCAGAAAAACCCACGTGGTCTCGGGGAGAACGTATAAGCTTTTGACTCACCACTAATTACCACGCTATAATTCTTGAAAGCTGGGGAAATGGCAGCTCATCTTTATGGTTGGCTGTGGCCAGGGCACCAGAAGGACTATCATACTTTTCATGTAAGTGAACACAGAATGTTGTCATTTAGTTCTTGCATCTTTTAATTTAGTTTAGTTTCATTTATCCTCATGTGTGCCGAGGTACGTGTTCACCAGTTAGCGGACATGGTTACAATCGAGCCATCCACAGTGTACAGATACATGATAAAGCGAATAAATGGAATAATGTTGAGTGCAAGATAAAGCCAGTAAAATCCAATCAAAGGTAGTCCAAGGATCTCCAATGAGCTCAGGACTGTTCACTGGTTGTTGGTATGATGGTTCAGTTGCCTGATAACAGCTGGGATGAAACGTGCCCTGAATCTGGAGGTGTGCGTTTTCACACTTCTCTTAATACAAGATATCCCCACGGAGAAAAATTGGAGACACAAGAACTGCAGATGTTGGTTTACAATAAAAGACCAAAAGTGCTGGGGTAACTCAGCGGGTCGGGCAGCACCTCTGGAGAACATGGATAGGTGATGTTTCGGGTCAGGAACCGTCTTCTGAAGGAGGATTGTATTGAGTACTAAATTGCATCAAACCCGTAATCTCTGCACAAATTCAATTGCTGCCGACACATGATACATACTTTGTTACTCAGTGCTGTGCCTTGTTGATCGTGTAAATGTTCATTTTACACAGATTCCTGTGGGGATAAACTGGCAAGGATATTCAAAAAACTCTGACGGAAAGGGGAAGACTGAAGGAAATGTGGACCACTCCTTTCATATATTTTAAGGTCATAAGGTCATAAGTGATAGGAGTAGAATTACGCCATTCGGCCCATCATGTCTACTTTGGCATTCAATCATGGCTGATCTATCTCCCCCTCTCAACCCAATTCGCCTGCCTTCTCCCCATAACCCCTGACACCTGTACTAATCAAGAATCTATCTAACTCGGCCTTTAAAATATCCACTGACGGCCTCCACCGCCTTCGGTGCAAAGAATTCCACAGATTCACCACCCTCTGACTAAAGGAATTTCTCCTCATCTCCTTCCTAAAAGAACGTCCTTTAATTCTGAGGCTATGACCTCTCGCCCTGGACTGTCCCACTATTAAAACTCCACACGGTTGGCCATCAAATAGCCGCCAGTTGGGTGGCGACACGGTGGTGCAGCTGTAGAGTCGCCGCCTTACAACACCAGAGACCCCGGTTCGATCCTGACCACGGGTGCTGTCTGTACGGAGCATGGACATTCTCCCTGTGACTGCGTGGGTTTTCTCCGGGTGCTCTGGTCTCCTCCCACACTCCAGAGACCTGCAGGTTTGTAGGTTAATTGGCTTCGGTAAGAATTGTAAATTGTCCCTAGCGCGTGGGATAGTGTTGGTGTACGGGCATCGCTGGTCGGCACGGACATGGTGGGCCGGAGGGCCTGCTTCCATGCTGTATCATGAAACTAAACTAAATAATGTGTGGGTGGTTTGGCTCATAATTATGCTGGATGTAAGTGTGTTCTGTTCTCTCACTGTGACATCTCTCACCTTCTGGAGTTCGAAAAATCACTCAAATAATTTAAGAGAATAAAACACTGGAGAATCATTTTAAGAATTCTAAAATGTTGTTGCGAAAAAATGATTATTTGCTCAGCTGTTAAATATGGTAATGACCTCCAGGGTAATGTCAACACTCTGATGACTAATTCAGTGTTTATTAGGTAATGTCTCTGTTTGCTGCTCCAAATATTTCAGTCTTCACCCACCAACTGATGTGATTAATTTTACGCAGTGTTGCCTTGGGATATTGCCCACACATTATGAAACGCAGCAAGAAAGGACAATCTTATAGTCTAGCACAGGGAGGCTCTCACATCTCAATATGATTGGACACGTGACCAGAATAAATAGGAGCAGGAAGAAACCATTCAGCTCTTTGAGTCTTCTACATCATAGAAACATAGAAAATAGGTGCAGGAGTAGAGGCCATTCGGCCCTTCGAGCCTGCACCGCCATTCAATATGATCATGGCTGATCATCCAACTCAGTATCCTGTACCTGCCTTCTCTCCATACCCCCTGATCCTTTTCACCACAAGGGCCACATCTAATTCCCTCTCAAATATAGTCAATGAACTGGCCTCACTGTGGCAGAGAATTCCACAGATTCACCACTCTCTGTGTGAAAAATGTTTTTCTCATCTCGGTCCTAAAAGACTTCCCACTTATCCTTAAACTGTGACCCCTTGTTCTGGACTTCCCCAACATCGGGAACAATCTTCCTGGAACAATCTAGCCTGTCCAACCCCTTAAGAATTTTGTACGTTTCTATAAGATCCCCCCTCAATCTTCTAAATTCTAGCGAGTACAAGCCGAGTCTATCCAGTCTTTCTTCATATGAAAGTCCTGCCATCCCAGGAATCAGTCTGGTGAACCTTCTAGCTCCTCGACACCACATCACTCCTCGTGTTCATAGCTTAGCCAACGGCGGCACACCAATGTAGCGTTAGAGCTGCTGCCGTACAGCACCGGAAAACCGAGTTCGTTCCCGACGACGGGTGCAGTCTGTACGGACTTTGTACGTTCTCCCTGTGACCGTGTGGGTTTTCTCCAGATGCTCCCGTTTCCTCCCACACTCCAAAGATGTACAGGTTTGTAGGTTAATAGGTTTTGGTAAAATTGTAAATTGTCCCTTGTGCGTAGGATAGTGTAAGCGTGCAAGGTGATTGCTGGTCGAAGGGCCTTTCTCGGCACTGCATCTCTAAAGTCTAACGTCCAGCCACTAAGCTCTTAGCCATTGGTCTGCACTATCCAATTTTCCTCGATTCCACTGATATTCATAAATCTATTGATCTCTGTTTTGAATGAACTCAATGATTGAGTTTTCACAGCCCTCCAGGATATGGAATTCCAGGATTCACACTCTCTGCGTAAAGACATTTCTCTTCATTTCTGCCGTGCGCGGCCTACCCTTTAATTCTGAGACTACCATGTCACCTGTGACTCCATAACGTTGATGAGATATGATCGAGAAATGCAAGGAGACATAGGAGGACAAACACACCCGCCAGCATTTACAGTTCGCAATCAGTCTATAGAAGGGTCTCCGGAGATGCTGCCTGACCCGCTGCGTTACTCCAGCACTTTGTTTGTTACTGGATTAGACCTGTTTGCAGAACAACCTATTTCATTTTTTCCCTTTATTTAATGCAACAGACCAAAGAATTATTTTGCAAATAAACAAACCCTTAACCGCAATGGATGCTTGCACACACTCCACCAGAATGTATAACTGATACTTTAAGATATTTTGTTAATTATAGCTACTGTTACTTTGGATTGGTTTCTGCAACAGCAACAATTCCTCGATTCTGTCAACTTGCAATGGCTTGAAAATGAACTCACGATCCCTCTGGCAAGTTTTTGATTGAATTGTTTCAACATGTTCAGTTTGAAAATGAATGAGGGAACACTTGCTAACCAGCCAAATGTTCAGGCAACTTTTACATTTAGTTCTTTGTTTGCAAGTAAACATTGATAAAGTGCCTTGTCTATGTTATAGTGGTGGGAAATCTATTGTATTAAAGCAACATGAGAGGAATAGATTAGATTAGATCGATGCACAGTCGGTTGCCCAGGGTAGGGGAATCGAGAAACAGAGGAGATAGGTTTAATATGAGAGGGGAAAGATTTAATAAGAACATGTGGGGTAACTGTTTCACCCAAAGGGTAGTGGTTGTATGGAACGAGCTGCCAGAGAGGTAGTTGAGGCAGGGACTATTGCTACGTTCAAGAAACAGGTACATGGATAGGACAGGTTTATAGGGGTATGGGCCAAACGCAGGCAATTTGAACTAGTGTAGATGGGGCATGCTGGCCAGTGTGGGCAAGTTGTTTGTTTCTATGACAACGACCTAAAACAATTGTATATGATAGTGGTACTTTTCACATCTTCACATTGATTTGCAGCTCGGATTGTATCAATGTGATCCCGCAGGGATTTCAAATTAATTTTGAGCTCCCCCTACTGGCTTTGTTAAGTGGATCCCTGTAGCTACAATCTCTTATTCAGTTCATAACTTCATAAATTATAGGAGCAGAATTAGACAAGTCAACTCAAGAAGTCTACTCTGCCAATCAGCCATGGCTGATCTATCTTTCCCTCTCACCCCATTCTCCGGCCTTTCCCCCATAACCCCTGACACCCGTACTAATCAAGAACCATCAATCTCCCCCTTAAAAAAAATATCCATTGACTTGGCCTCCACAGCCTTCTGTGGCAATGAATTCCACAGATTCACCACCCTCTGACTAAATAAATTCCTCCGCATCTCCTTTCTAAAGGAACATCCTCTTATTCTGAGGCTATGGCCTCTGGTCCTAGACTCTCCCACTAGTGGAAACATCCTCTCCACATCCACTCTCTTCAGGCCTTTCACTATTCGGTAAGTTTCAACGAGGTACCCTCTCATCCTTCTAAACTCTTAAAAGACTCTTTCTACTCAAACTGTACACTTTATCAATTACATACCAACTTCACTGTTTCTCACATGCAAGAGCTTAAACGAGTAAGATGTTGACCTTCCAGTACAGTTGGAATAGGGCTTCTTACATTTATGCACCACATTTGCACCACTATAAAAGTATAAGAGCATAAAAGTATTGCCCTTGATGACTTTCCAAAACAGGAACGATTTCATCTTTGGCCCTTGGCCTTTGTCCAACCATCCGCTTAGCAACGCCAGTACCCACCCCCACCCCCCCCCCCCCCCAACCACCTCTCCCCCCCCCCCCCCCCCCCCACCCCACCACCTGTATTACCTGCCAGGGTTTGTCTGCCCCCCCCTCTCTTCCAGCTTACTCTCCTCCCCCCACCCCTCCCTCAACAATCAGCCTGAAGAAGGGTCCTGACCCGAGACGTCACCTAACCATGTTCTCCAGCGATGCTGCCTGCACCTTTGAGTTACTCCAGCAGTATGAGAGAGATTAAATGGGTGCCGCTTCATGCGGCCTGTCCCGCTGAGTAACTCCAGCATTTTGTGTCTATCTCCGATTTAAACCAGCATCTGCGGTTCCTTCCCAGACATTTAGTTCTGCCACAAAATGTTTCTATTACGTTGATTGCTTCTGGCTTCATGATTTCCTATGTGATTTTTTTTCCCACCAAATTAGAATTGGTTCCAAGCAATGATTCATTCGATGATACTTTATTATCACATGTACCTAGGTACCGTGGGATTCTTTTTAAAAAAAAATTCAATCCAGTAAAATCATACAGCAGACCTCCCCCAGGCAGTGCCCAGAAGATCGCCACGTTTCTGGAGCCGACAAAATTACGAAAAGTTAATCAAACAGTCTTATCTCCCCGCTGCGGCGAAGCAGACTTGCCGCCACCGCATGGGGTACGCCGGGCCCTCCCTTCGTTCTCAGCGCCCCCCCACCAGGTCCCCCTATACTCTCGGCAGCACTCCTTGCTCTAGGTAGCGCGGGTCCCTTTACGCTCATGGTGACCCCTCCTCGCGGGACCCTTCCCCGCTCTCGGCAGGGAAACATGTTGGCTGGGGAAACGGCTTCTGCCATTGAGGATGTTCATGAGGGCCATTGCCTGGCCCCCAACAGTCTCTTCAGTCAGGGGCTGCGGCTTGGAAACTGCCCCTTGCACACGGCTGTAAGCTGCTGCAGGACTGGAGGGACACCATTGGATGGTGATGGGTCTAGCATAGTGGGGAAGAGGTAGGTTTAGGTTTATTATTGTCACATGTACTGTGGTAGAGTGAAAAGCTTTGCTGTCTCCTCCCCTTCCCCTTGCTGTCTCCTCCCCTTCCCACCTCTCCCTCAGCCCTCGGGCTCCTCCTCCTCCTTTTTCCTTTCTTCTCCCTGCCCCCCCCCCCCCCCCCTCCCCCACCTCCCATCAGTCTGAAGAAGGGTTTTGGCCCGAAACGTTGCCTATCTCCTTCGCTCCTTAGATGCTGCTGCACCCGCTGAGTTTCTCCAGCCTTTTGTGTACCCCAGTGAAAAGCTTTGTTTTGCATGCTATTCGATCAGCGCAGATAAACCACACAAGCAATTGAAGTACAATAGTCGGGGCAGCACGGAGGCGCAGCGCAAAGGTGAATCGAACAGTGCCCCGGCTGTGGGAAGGACCGTTCAGAAGCCTGATAACAGAAGGGAAGAAGCTGTCCCCGGGCCTAGTGGTGCACACTTTCAAGCTTCTGTATCTTCTGTCGGACAGGAGCAGGGAGAAGAAGGGATGACCTTGGTGGGACAAGCCTTTGATTACATTATCTGATTTTCCAAGGCACCATGAAGTGTAGTTGGAGTCAATGGCGGAAAGTCTGGTCTGTGTGATGGACTGGACTATATCAAGAGTTAAGAGTGTTTTATTGTCATATGTCCCAGATAGAACATTCATAATTGCAGCAGCACAACTGAAGCTATAACTGTACAACAGAGAGTATAACAGAGTCCCCGGGATGTCGGGACTGTCATATGAGGAAAGATTGAAAAGACTAGGCTTGTATTCACTGGAGTTTAGGAGGACGAGGGGCTTTCTTATAGAAACATATAAAATTATAAAAGGACTGGACAATCTAGGTGCAGGAAAAATGTTCCCAATGTTGGGCGAGTCCAGAACCAGGGGCCACGGTCTTAGAATCAAGGGGAGATTATTTAAGACTGAGGTGAGAAAAAACGTTTTCACCCAGAGACTTGTGAATTTATGGAATTCCCTGCCACAGAGGGCAGTGGAGGCCAAATCACTGGATGGATTTAAGAGAGAGTTAGATAGAGCTCTAGGGGCTAGTGGAGTCAAGGGATATGGGGAGAAGGAAGGCACAGGTTATTGATAGGGGACGATCAGCCATGATCACAATGAATGGCGGTGCTGGCTCGAAGGGCCGAATGGCCTCATCCTGCACTATGTTTCTATGTTTCTAGTTGACACAGAATCTATAACCCTGCAATTTCTTGCAGTCTTGGGCAGAGCTGATCCCAATACAAGCTGTGATGCAACCCGACAGCACGCAGTGTGGAAGACTGAGGCTCACAGGGTAGATGCAGAGTTAAGTTATATGAGGGGGGCCCATCTGAGTCAGATTGCCAGCACAGGCCTGGAGACTGCCTCAGAGACTATGAAAGCATGACAGTTCATGCAGTGGCCGTTGAGAAGTACTCCTCAACACAAAGCAAATCGGCATCTCACGCACTAGCTACCCAGAATCAGGTCATTCAAGCAAGAGTGAATCATGACCAGAACTGCAGAGTCTGGTTTACACCAAAGATAGACACACAATGCCAGGGTCACTCAGCGGGACAGGCAGCATCCCTGGAGAGAAGGAATGGGTGACGTTTCGGGTCGAGACCCTTCCTCATGACCAGAAGTGCCTGGCTAAATTTTCAAAGAAACGCAATTTATTCCAGAATTGCCTCAATTGTGCTCACTCCAGAAAGAAGTCACCTTCAGTTAAAAATCAAATATAGCAGCATTGCATTTCTTGGCAACAACATTTTATTTGTTCCAGTTTGATGTTCCAAGAACTTTTCTTTTTTAACATAAAGTTGGCGAAACACAAAAAAAAAATCTAAACTCCAATAACAACTACAGATGCTCGGATTCTCAAAAAAAAACTGAAAATGCCGTTAATACTCAGCAGATCAGGTTGTGTCAGTGGGGAAGAGTTAACATTTCAGGTTGGAGACAACGAGTAGATTCTGATGAATGGTCTTTCACCTCATATCGAACATAGAACTTTGCTGTAAACCAGCATTTGCAGGTGTAGGAAGGAACTGCGGATGCTGGTTTAAACCGAAGATAGACACAAAAAGCTGGAGTAACTCAGCGGGACAGGCAGCATCTCTGGAGAGCAGGAATGGGTGAGGTTTCAGGGTTCTGAAGAAGGGTCTCGACCCGAAAGAAGGGTCTCGACCCGAAACGTCACCCATTCCTTCTCTCCAGAGATGCTGCCTGTCTGCTGAGTTACTCCAGCTTTCATGTCTATTTGCTGGTCCTTCCTGCACATAGAACAGTACAGCATATGAACATGCCCGTCAGCCCACAAAGTTTGGGCCGAACCTGGTGTCAGGTTAAACTGATCTCATCTGCCTGTAGATGATCCATATCGCTCTATTCCCTGCACTTCCATGTGCTGTTCTAGAAGCCTCTACAACTCCACTATCGTATCTGCCTCCTCCACAGCCCCTAGCATTGCATTCCAGGCATCCATCACTCTCTGTGTAAAAGTCTTGCCCTGCACATCTCCTGTGTAAAAAACTTTTCCCTCTCACCTATAGCTATGCCCTCTACCGTTGGACATTCTTACTCCCCACTCCCCCCCCCCACCCCCCCCCCCGGAAATAGGTTCTGACTGTCTACCCTATCTATGCCTCTCATAATTTTATATACTCCCATCATTTCTAACCAACCTCTGCCTGTAGCCTAAACCCTCTAATCCAGGCAGGCATACTCGTAAACCTCCTCTGCACCCTCTCCAAAGGGGTCAAGGAAAGAGCGTTCACGTCGCAGCCCTGTTTTCACCAATCTTTCCACCGCCACGCACAAGAAGCGACAAGACAGACACCATTGTACGCAGACACCGAGAAGTGTGTTCAGCTCTGGCTGAACAACTTCTAATCTTGTGTGTGGACTCGATAAGAAGAAGAAGACCCTCTCCAAAGACTCCCCATCTTTCCTGTAACGGGGCAACCAGAACTGCATGCAATACTCTTGGTTCTTGGATTCTTGGTCCTCCAAAATATTCCAAATGGAATTTAAACTCCAAATGCGGCCTAACCAAATTCCTATAGAGATCTGACCTTCGATCTTTATCTCTATCTACAGATGCTGCCTGACCTGCTGGATGTTGCCAGCATTTACCGTTATTGTTTTGGATGATGACGCCACTGCTTTGCTCTCAAATAGATGAGTCTAATATTCCCATTGTGCATAATTGGCTTGCGTATTGGCACGTCAATATGAGCACAGATTTCAGAGCAACAGGGGGCATATTTTGGCCAGTATTTTTTTTTTTTGCTCTGGATTCAAACTGAGTCTCTCTTGCCCAAACCAGTCCTTCAGAGTGGGAACAAAAAAAATCTCATTTTCGCAAATTGCTTGGAATCAATCTGTGGACCAAGATACAAGAAAATAGCGCAATCCATCAATATAATCCGTCCTCAATCCACTATTTCTCAATTTTGTTCCCCGCCAAGTGGGTGAAGATTTCACAGTGTGTTAGTTCTTTAATGATTCCAAGTTTACTGCTCCAGTCTGGCCACTCTGCTTCAGATATATACAAGATAAATTCACCCATCTTTCAGTCTCGGATGATTATCCAGTCTTGCATTTTCATCACTTTACGATTTATTGCATGTTTCCGCCATTGCTCGTGGTTTCTCCCTTGAATCTGTTTACGCAGATGTACATTCACAGCGTAACGTTTCTTTTCCCCCCTTAGACTGAGCAAAACACAAAGTACTGGAGGAAGTCAGCTGGTCAGGCAGCGAATGTGGAACGAAGGACAGATGGTGTTTCGGGTCCGAAGAAGGGTCACACCCCCCCCCCTCCTCCATCCTAGTCATTCATCCAGTTCCACAGCTCTCAACAATGTATCCCTCTTGAGATCACACCTTCCCCAGCCAACAATTGGCTTTCCAGGGAACCACCTACCCTGAAGTCATCAATTGCCTGGCCTTGATTTGGCCTGGTCTTTTCTCGCCTCCAGTTCTTCCCCACCACCCCACTGCATTCAGTCTGAAGAAGGGATCTGATCCGAGACACCAGCTGTCCATTTTCTCCAGAGATGCTGCCTGGCTTGCTGAGTTACTCCAGGGATACCTTTGCAGATTGTCTTCAAAAAGGTGGTGTGAGGTCTTTTACGTTTACACTTCTACACTTGAGAGAGCAAAGTGCACATCAATTGACCCACTGATTGACTGGACATACTACGGTGCTGAACCAGCCTTGGGTTTTGAGTGTGGAGGTGAAATCATAGCCTCCAAACTCAAAGGGTAGTGAATCTGCGGAATTAATTGCCACAAAAGGCGTGGAGGCCAAGTCAATGGAAAACGTTTAAGGCAGAAATAGATAGATTCTTGTTATGTTGGCATTCATAGCAAAAGGATTTGAGTACAAGAGCAGGGAGGTTCTACTGCAGTTGTACAGGGTCTTGGTGAGGCCACACCTGGAGTATTGCGTACAGTTTTGGTCTCCTAATCTGAGGAAAGACATTCTTGCCATAGAGGGAGTGCAGAGAAGGTTCACCAGACTGATTCCTGGGATGACAGGACTTCCATATGAAGAAAGGCTGGATAGACTCGGCTTGTATTCGCTTGAATTTAGGAGATTGAGGGGGGATCTTATAGAGACTTACAAAATTCTTAAGGGGTTGGACAGGCTAGATGCAGGAAGATTGTTCCCGATGCTGGGGAACTCCAGAACAAGGGGTCACAGTTTAAAGATAAGGGGGAAGTCTTTTAGGACTGAGATGAGAAGATCATTTTTCACACAGAGAGTGGTGAGTCTGTGGAATTCTCCGCCACAGAAGGTAGTTGAGGCCAGTTCATTGGCTATATTTAAGAGGGAGTTAGATGTGGCCCTTGTGGCTAAAGGGATCAGGGGGTATGGAGAGAAGGCAGGTACAGGATACTGAGTTGGATGATCAGCCATGATCATGTTGAATGGCGGTGCAGGCTCGAAGGGCCAAATGGCCTACTCCTGCACCTAATTTTCTATGATTCTATGATTCTTGATTAGTACGGGTGTCAGGGGTAATGGGGAGAAGGCAGGAGAATGGGGTTAAGAGGGATGGATTGATCAGCCATGATTGAATGGCGGAGTAGACTTGCAGTTCAATGGTATATGGACACACTGATCTGTATTCATGCCTACTATATTCTGTTGTGCTGAAGAAAAGCAAGAATGTCATTGTCCTATCTGGGACACATGACAATAAACTCTCTTTAATCTTGAATCTTAAATCTTGATGTGTCAAATGGCCTAACCCTGCTCCTATCACTTATGAACTTATGCAAACATGTCACCAATTGAGCTCTGGCTAGTATTTATAAAAGGTTTTCCATTGCATCGGAATTTGATTTGATGTTCAGGAGTTGAGCTCCACTCCAACTGCCAGGCCTAACTTTGCCTCCAGGCTAGTCATACTTTACATTTAAACTAATAGCACAATGTCCTCTTGTCACCGTTTACTACTCCCTCTTTCTCAGCTCACACAGCAGATTCGCCCATATAACTACAAACCTATCATCTTCCTGTCACACTTCACACGAGCAATTGTTCACAGCTCCCTCTAAATCCATATAATCAAAATCTGCTCCAAACTGTGGTCGCGTTATGATTAAGACACAACTCATTGCAGTTGTTTGCACTGATTTTATGGTGAAGTGCTCTCATCTCCAGTATTTCACAAAAGAAAATGACATAGAAAAGGAATGAGAAAAATAAATGGTCACATAAGCCTCTCTCACTGGAAGGCTAAAGTTGAATAAACCTTTGGAAAGTAGAACCCTTCAGTACCAATACTTCAGGAAGTTATTAGAGAAGTCTGTGGAATTCTCTGCCTCAGAGGGCGGTGGAGGCGGGTTCTCTGGATGCTTTCAAGAGAAAGCTGGATAGGACTCTTAAAGATAGCGGAGTCAGGGGATATGGGGAAAAGGCAGGAACGGGGTACTGATTGGGGATGATCAGCCAAGATCACATTGAATGGCGGTGCTGGCTCGAAGGGCCAAATGGCCTACTCCTGCACCTATTGTCTATTGTCTAATATCAAACCAAAGATTGTTTTGTTTCAGATAATTAAGATTGCAATGAGACCTATGTTGACTAATGAAGAGCATACTTTATTGTCACATGTGACAAGGCACAGTGAAATTATTTGCTTGCATACACAAGGTATGCAAATAGTCACCACATAAACGGCATTGACAAAGTTACAAACTACCCGCGCCGGCTCCTCCATTGTTCTTCCCCCCTCCCCCTCCCTCACGGCGACCCCTCCCCCCCCCCATGCCGGGTCCTCCATTGCTCCTCCATTGGTTCCCCCACGCCTTCATGGACCGCGGGTCGACCCGCGAGGGGCCTCAGCAGTGTTGATCGCTTGCAAGTGCCTCTTGTACGAGGCTATCACAGTGTGTTCCATTACATTCAATGAAATTAAGTACACAGGGTGATTGGAACTACTGGCCAATATTTTCTCGTGTTATCTAAGATATTCACAGATACTAAAGAGTTCCAACAGCGCCATCACTTTGTAGACATATACAGTGGCTTGCAAAATTTTCATACCCCTTGAACTTTTCCACATTTTGTCACGTTACAACCACAAACGTAAACGTATTTTATTGGGATTTTATGTGATAGACCAACACAAAGTGGCGCATAATTGTGAAGTGGAAGGAAAATGATACATGGTTTTCAAATTTTTTTTACAAATAAAAAACTGAAAAGTGGGGCGTGCAAAAGTATTCAGCCCCCTTTACTCTGATTCCCCTAAATAAAATCCAGTGCAACCAATTGCCTTCAGAAGTCACATAATTAGTAAATAGAGTCCACTTGTGTGTAATCTAATCTCAGTATAAATACAGCTGTTCTGTGAAGGCCTCAGAGGTTTGTTAGAGAACATTAGTGAACAAACAGCATCATGAAGCCCAAGGAACATATCAGACAGGTCAGGGATAAAGTTGTGGAGAGGTTTAAAGCAGGGTTAGGTTTAAAAAAATATCCCAAGCTTTGAACATCTCACGGAGCACTGTTCAATCCATCATCGAAAATGGAAAGAGTATGGCACAACTGCAAACCTACCAAGTCATGGCCGTCCACCTAAGCTGACAGGCCGGGCAAGGAGAGCATTGATCAGAGAAGCAGCCAAGAGGCCCATGGTAACTCTGGAGGAGCTGCAGAGATCCACAGCTCAGGTGGGAGAATCTGTGCACAGGACAACTATCAGTCGTGCACTCCACAAATCGGGTCTTTATGGAAGAGTGGCAAGAAGAAAGCCATAGTTGAAACAAAGCCAGTGCAGTTTGCCACAAGCCATGTGGGGGACACAGCATACATGTGGAGGAAGGTGCTCTGGTCTGATGAGACCAAAATTGAAGTTTTGGCCTAAATGCAAAACGCTATGTGTGGCAGAAAACTAACATTGCACATCACCCTGAACACACCATCCCCACTGTGAAACATGGTGGTGGCAGCATCATGCTGTGGGGATGCTTTTCTTCAGCTGGGACAGGGAAGCTGGTCAGAGTTGATGAGAAGATGGATGGAGCCAAATACAGGGCAATCTTGGAAGAAAACCTGTTAGAGTCTGCAAAAGACTTGAGACTGGGGTGGAGGTTCACCTTCCAGCAGGACAACAACCCTAAACATACAGCCAGAGCTACAATGAAATGGTTTAGATCAAAGCATATTCATGTGTTAGAATGGCCCAGTCAAAGTCCAGACCTAAATCCAATTGAGAATCTCTGGCAAGACTTGAAAATTGCTGTTCACAGACACTCCCCATCCAATCTGACTGAGCTTGAGCTATTTTGCAAAGAAGAATGGGCAAAAATTTCAGTCTCTAGATGTGCAAAGCTGGGAGAGACAAACCCCAAAAGACTTGCAGCTGTAATTGCAGCGAAAGGTGGTTCGGTTCTACAAAGTATTGACTCAGGGGGGCTGAATACTTTTGCACGCCACACTTTTCAGTTTTTTATTTGTAATAAAATTTGGAAATTGTGTATCATTTTCCTACTACTTCACAATTATGCACCACTTTGTGTTGGTCTATCACATAAAATCCCAATAAAATACATTTACGTTTGTGGTTGTAATGTGACAAAATGTGGAAAAGTTCAAGGGGTATGAATACTTTTGCAAGCCACTGTACATGCTCCTGAATAAATATTACTGACAGTATGCCCTGTTGCCACCTCCCCCTCAGCTAACAATGTTTCTATTCCACATTTCCTTGAGCATCGTCCCCTTTAATCTCCGTTTTCACACCATACCCTTCCATATCACTGTGTTTCCCTCTGCCCGACTCTCAATCTAAAGAAGGGTCTCGACCCAACGCGTCAACCATTGTCTCCGTACATGCTCCTTCTCCAGATCCCCGCCATCTTTTTCATGAAGAAAATATTGTATTTATACTACAACTTTCACATCACATCCATTGGACTTTCCTGCGGATCGCTTTGAAGTGCAGTCACTGTTCCAATGCAGGAAATGGGCTCCTATATATCGGCAAGACCAAGCGAAAACTTGGCGATCGTTTCACTTATTACTTAGGCTCAGTCTGTCTTGGCCGGCGCGATCCACCAGTTGCCAAACATTTTAACTCCTCTTCCCACCCTGACCTTTTTTGGCCTGGGCCTCCTCCACTGGCAGGGTGAGGCCACACGCAAACATCACCTCATATTTCGCTTGGGCAAATTACAACCCAGCGGTATAAACGTTGATTTCTCTCATTTCAAGTAACTCCTGTATTCCTTCCTCTCCCCCACCCTAATCGAGGGATCTGGGTGTTAAAAAAACGTAGTTTCCCAAGAGCAGTGTGACAGGGTGAAAGGTAACCCAGGCAGTACCTCCGGGGAAAAGAAGTAGGTGACGTTTCGGGTCGGAACCCTTCTTCAGGCAAACTTTGTGCGTTTTATCAACGATTGCGGAAATACGTGAGCAATTCCATTTCTGGGTTTGCTTTGGCTGAATAGTCGTGGCATTTTGACAACACTGGCTGTGGAAGCACATTAGAAAATAAAGGCAAGAAAGAACAGTGACTCATATTTGGCCCTAATGAGGTCTGCCTGTTTCAGATGCAGTCTCAGCAGGCCGCTAATATTTGTTGTTGTGAAGGTTTTCCTGACATTAGAGTCTGCAGAGAGAGAAGAGCAGCGCCTGTACAAGAATGTCAGAGATGAACCTCTGTTCTTGCACGGAATGAATGGGAGGAAGAGCCCAGCTTTTGATGGGCTGCACAGCAATGAGCCAAAGATTGGAAAAGGAATACTTTATTGTCACATGTGTCAAGGCACAGTGAAATTCTTTGCTTGCATACCCAAGGTCGCCACATAAACGGCGCTGACAAAGAAACAAGACAAAAGTCCCACACCGGCTCATCCTTTGTTCTCCCTACCGTCCTCCCAGCATTCCCCCCACATGGGGTCCTCCTTTGTTCCTCCCCCTCCCCCCCCCCACGGCGGTTCCCTCGCGCCCCCATTGACCACCACACCGCTGACCGCGGGTCGACCCGCGAGACTCCACTGCCGCTGAGGCTCCTCTCCACCCCCCCCCCCCCACCCCCCACCCCGAGGAATTGCACATGACGAGGCTACTGGGCAAAGTCCAGATGACCCAAAGAGATGGAGGGAAGAAGAAAGTTGCCAAAGGAAAAGGAGAATCTTAAGAGGAGACAGGGATTTGAAGTATTTAAATTGACAGTTTTAAAGTTGAGAGAGCTGAACGTGTATTTGTAAGTGCAAATTGAAAGGAACAGATAAAACTATATAGAGCTACACAGCACAGAAACAGGCCCTTCAGCCTTACTCGTGCATTGCAACCAAATTGCCGAACTGGATTAGTCGCACTTACCGGCACCTAGGGCATATCCCTCCAAACCTTTCCTATCCGAGTACCTGCCTAGGTGTTGTCATTCTACCCTCCTCTACCACTTCCTCTGGCCTTGTGGAGCTCGATGCAGCAGACAATGTTTGGGTAGCACGGTGGCGCAGCGGTAGAGTTGCTGCCTTACTGCGCCAGAGATCCGGGTTCGATCCTGACTACGGGTGCTGTCTGCACGTTCTCCCTGTGACCGGTTGGGTTTTCTCTGGGTGCTCCGGTTTCCTCCCACATCGCAAAGACGTGCCTGTTTGTGGATTAATCGGCTTCTGTAAAACGACCCTAGTGCGTAGGGTAGAACGAGTGTACAGTTGATCGCTGGTCGGAGCGGACTCGGTGGGCCAAAAGGGCTGTTTCCACGCTGCATCTCTAAATGAAACTAAACTAATCTCCACTCTGGTACGGTACAATGTCAGGTGCTCATTTGCTCTTTGTCTCACTTCACGGAAGGATGACAGCCTTGCCAGCAGCCCCTCCCGTCCCTTTTGTCTTATGTTGTTTTTAGTCTGTTTTTACTTGTATGTTTTAGTGTATCTTTACTTTTTGTGTTATGTGGGGGTGGGGGGAAACGTTTTTAATCTCTTCCCTCGACGGAGATGCGACGTATCGTATCTCCGTCCACACTGCGGCCTTAACATCGTGGAACTGGCGGTCCCTCCGATCGGGTGTCGACTTCGGGAGCTCCAACCGCAGGAGCTTCGACCGCCCCGATCGCGAGGGGCTGGATCGCCCCACTGCGGGGGCTTCGATCGCTCTGACTGCAGATGTTTCGATCGCCCCGACCGCAACAGAAAATGAGGAAAGAAGGTATACGTTATTTGTCTTCCATCACAGTGAAGAATGTGACGTCGTCGGAAAAACAAGATGGACGTGCTGCCTGCATTGGTGAGGACTCGGGGGGGGGGGGGGGGGGGGGGGGGGAGTGCGGTGATCTTGGTGTTTTGCAGGGGCGTGGCTCCATGAGGACATCCCGGAGTTTAGTGCGAGTGTCGAAGCTGCCTGTCCCGCTGAGTTACTCCAGCATTTTGTGTCTACCTTTGATTTAAACCAGCGTCTGCAGTTCTTTCCTGCATATTGAACTGATGGCTGTGGGTCTCCATTTATGCTGTGTGCCTTGGGGATTCTCACACGCCGCTGTGTTTAATCTTTATGTAGTTATGTATCTTGTTGCTTTTATTTGTATGACTGTATGGTAAATCAAGTTTCACTGTACCTCGGTCCACGTGACAATAAAGGACCATTGTACCATTGAACCAACCTGCACTGTTTGCCTTCTATTGGGTTCTATTTAATTGCGCTCCATGGTCCCTTTCCAGACATTTGCATTTTAGGAAGATTATGTTGGCCAGATAAGCGCTATCTAAATATCTGGGTCAGTACACTCTTAACAACAAATCAAACAGGACATTTTCCACCTCTGGCTGAACTCAGCGGTGATTGCGCCGACTGTAACACAGGACATGCAAAAAAAAAAAACACTGCTCGGAGTACCTAGCTGCCCCTTCATAATTAACATCAGCAGCACGTCCTCTCAGTAAATGGCATCAGCAAAGCCTGCCGTAATGAATTGCCACAAAGGTGACAACATGCCAGGAAGGCAATTCATCTGTGACAAGAAATTTGCCCGAAAAGGCTGAAAAGAAAGTGAAACATTATCAGCGGTGAGTTCCACGGTATGCCAATTATGCAAACACCGAGCTTGCAGTTACGATTCAAGCCTTCACCTGATGTGAAATCTCTCGCTTCAGTATGACTAACAGCCAAAGCTTAGACAATGCTGCTGTCATTAACCTAAAGACCGTAAAAAACTGACTGAAGCACTGTCAGGCGTATTGAGTAACGTTTACTCACCACCCATCAGACAGGCTGTCAATTCAAGAATAATATATTTCTTAACGGATTAATGTTCGAGTGGGGGAGTAGAGTGGAGCTGTATTTTTTTCTAATTTATGTAAATGGACCTGGACTCAATTATTCGCTCCAAAGAAACAAATTATCAGATGATACCAGGAGTAGGGAAGATGAACACAAAGTGCCAGAGTATCTCAGCGGGTCAGGCAGCATTTCTGGAGAAAAGGAACAGGTTAACATTTCAGGTCGGAACCCTTCTTTAGACCCAAAACGTCATCTGTTCCTTTTCACCAGACAAAGGGGGCAGCGGTAAAGTTGCTGCCTTACAGTGCCAGGGACCCGGGTTTGATCTCGACTACGGGTGCTGCATGTACGGAGTTTGTACGTTCTCCCCATGACCTACGTGGGTTTTCTCCTGGTGCTCCGGTCTCCTCCCACACTCCAAAGACGTGCAGGTTTGTAGGTTAATTGGCTTGAGTAAAATTGTAAATTGTCCTTAGTGTGCAGGATAGTGTTAATGTGCGGGGATCGCTGGCTGGCGCAGATTCCGTGGGCCGAAGGGCCTGTGTACGCGCTGTATCTCTAAACTAAACTAAAAAGATGCTGCCCGACCCAATTAGTTACTCCAGAATTTTGTGTCTATCTTCGGTATAAACCAGCATCTGCAGTTTTGTCCTGTACACCAACAAGTAGGGGCAGTGTAATGAAATGCAGCTCAAACGTTATACAATGAATAGGATAGGATGAAAAAACTGGGCAAATCAGTGCCATATCCAAAATAATGGAAAATAAGATATTGCACAAAGAAAGCTGGATATAGAAGACATAATAGAAAAGATGTTACTTCCGAGACTAAAGTGCCTGTGATTTATCTCCTCAGAAGGCTAATGACAAATTTATTACATCTATTCTAATTGATATTGGGTGCAGTAAATAGGCAGTAACATTTTCCAATCGCACAAGAGTCAATAACCACAGATTCGAGATTTGGAAAGAACGAGCTCATTCTCAGAAATGTAAAACATTGTTTCAGCGAGGGAAAAAAGTTAACCTGGAACATTACTTCAATTTAAACAGCGGAACCTGAACTTGATTCTAGCTCAAGGAGTTCTTTCTGGATGCCATTCAAAAAATATTTCAGATAAGATGTAGCCGGCACGACAAGTAATCTGCTGGAGAAGTGAAGACGACAGCCCAATTATTAATCTGATTCTGTAACACTTGGTGCCCCTCAGAAAATGAATGCATAAAATGGGTCATTGGCTTTCGCAACTGATAATTATCTTATAAAATAAAGTTCATGCCCAGGAACCTCATAAACTGAAATCTTGATTTGCAGAGATTTCTATCCAGTCGATGGTTCTTCCGGAATCTATTTTCTGCATTTTGAATCAGGCAGACTTTAGAGACTTTACAGATATAGCACGGCACTTCAGCCCACTAACTCCACGCCGACTATCGATCGCCCCGTATACTAACACTATCCTACGTACCAGGGACAGTTTATAATTTTACCAAATCCATTTAACCCGCAAACCTGTACGTCTTTGGAGCGTGGGAGGAAACAGGAACACCTGGAGACAGGGAGAACGTGCAAACACCGCACAGTCAGCACTAAGGGTCAGGATCAAACCCGGGTCTCTGGCGCTGTAAGGCAGCAACTCTACCGCTGCGCCACCCTGCTGCCCCAAGGGAAAAGGAGCAAAGTCATTGGGGCGAACAATCCCCGAGACACAGCAACAAGTCATTTTGTTCGTAGTATATGCAAACAATGAGAAACGCCTTCACATTTCAGTTTGAGATTGAATTAAAACTATGCCGACCAAAAGCATTCACAGGAAGGTGATCATTTTGGAAAAGTGTGTGTTGAAATTTCTATCCAGTTTCCTACTCTCAATTTTGACCATTATTTTAGAAGGGATCGATAATCATTGAGTTCCATTGATAAAGGAGAAAAATTGTTTCTCTCTTCACGTATTGCGTGATCTGTATGTTTTTTCCAGATTGGCACAGCGGGTAGAACCACTGCCTCACCACATCAGGGGCCCGCGTTCCATTCTGACCAAGAGTGCTGTCGGTGTGGAGTTTGCGTGTGTTCCCTGTGACCGCAATGGGCTTACTCCAAGTGCTCCGGTTTCCTCCCACATCCTAAAGACGCGTGAGTATGCAGGTTTAATGGCCTCTGTAAAATGTCCCTAATGTTCAGGGAGCGGATGAGAAAGCAGGAAAACATAGAATTTGTGTGAACGGGTGGCTGATGGTCAGAGTCTCCACGCGGCATCTCTATATTAATTTATCTTTCATTTACAGGAAAATACGAAATAGAATTACATAAGTCATAGAATGGTACAGCTAAGCGAAAGACCATTAAGTCCACGTTGACAGCACAAGCATTGATCACCATGTAACCACTTAGTCTAATCCCATTCTTGATCGCTCCACACATAAACTTCAACCTTCCTCTTTCTTTAAAAAAAAAAGATTCCTTTTAAGGAGAATTTATGGATTCTGCTTCAGGAATGATTTGTGATAGGGCTCTCAATGTTCTGACTCCCAGCTGCATAACAGCATACTTTTCTAAATTTGCTGACATTCTTTTGACTGGCATCCCGATGTTATCACATGTGAACATCCACTGTTCCAAAACAGCATTCAGATCATTCAGATGCGCAACCATTAGCGGTGCAGCGGTAGAGTTGCTGCCTCACAGCGCCAGACTGCAGGTGCTCAGGGCTGCCAACTCTCACGCTTTGAGCATGAGACTCACTCATTTCGAGAAATTCTCACGCCCTCACGCTGATCACAAATTTCTCACGCTCTGTAGTGAGAAATTCTGTGATCAACGAAAATTTCAAAACTCAGATAAACTGCATGGTCCGCGGGTGTTGGAGAGCCGGGGCGGAGGGAGGGGTGGAAGCACAAGCAGCAGCGGAGACAGATGCGGGTTGCCGGCGTCGACGTGTGTTTGCGGGGCTGGCGAGTCGCTCGCTGCAGCTCCGGCCATGGAGCAGCTTCAGTTCAAGAGTCCCGGGCCGATCGGAGGCGTCGGAAGCGTTCCGCCGCTGCCGTGAGAGTCTCTGTGCCGAAGGGACAGAGACTCTCCAAGGGAGGCGGAGAGAGAGAGAGAGGGGAAGGAGACAGGGGGGAGGGAGAGACAGAGGGGGAGAGAATGGGGAGAGAGAAGAGGGGGGGGGAGGGGGGATAGAGAGGGGAGGGAAGGGAGAGAGAGGTAGGGAAGAGAGAGAGGGAGAGAGGAGAGAGAGATAGGAGGGAGAAAGAGGGGGGGGGAAAGAGGAAGATAGAGAGGAGAGAAAGAGAGGGGGGGTCAAAGAGAAAGTGAGATAGAGACAGAGAACGAGAGGGGAGAGAGCAAGGGGGAGAGTGAGGTGGGAGGGAGAGGTGAGAGAGGGGAGAGAGTGTGTGGACAGAGAGCGAGAGGGAGAGAGAGAGGGGGGGAGAGAGAGGGAGAGAGAGGGAGAGAGAGGGAGAGAGAGAGAGAGGGCGGGAGAGAGGGGGAGAGCCCCTGGTTCTGGACTCCCCCAACATTGGGAACATGTTTCCTACCTCTAGCGTGTCCAAGCCATTAACAAATGGTAACAGAATACTGAGTAAGTATCATTTTATGGATGAGAAATTGTGTTCAACCAATTGATGACTTCTTTGACAAAGTAACTGGCATGTTAGATTACAAGGAAGCCAATGAATGTAGCAAATGTTGTTATCCATAATTTGGTCTGTGAAGTGCCCCATAAAGAATTACTGCATTAGATAAGCACCTGTGGGCTTGAACGTAATAGGTTAAGTTCAGGGGGGTCAGATACGGGACTTTATGCGTGGGCCAGATATATTGTCAGTGCAAAGGGGCTAGGAGCAAGGCCAAGTGTGCATCCAGAGCTCTGGAATAGTACTAGGTGTGCAGTCAAAGCTGGGACCAGGGGAGTGTTCAGCACTGGGAACCTAAGCAGGTAAGCAGCTATGATCAGGGTAGAGCAGGGTAAGGCTGGACTCAGGGACAGGAATGAGAGGAGGTATGCAACTGGAGTAGTACCAGGTGTGCAGTGAGACCCAGGTTGGCCAACATGGGCCAAGTGTTTGATTATAACCTGATATCCTTACATGAATACACTGATATGCACCATATGAATACAGTATGCACCATACTGCACAATTTCAAGCTGTAAAATGCAAAAGTTCTGCACCATTGGGAGGGGGGTACCCTCCTCCCACACCCTCCCCCCCCCAGTCGCTCCGCTCCCTCGGGCTTGGTCTCTCGCAATTTCTCACTCACCAACTCTCATCCAATGTTGGCAGCCTTGGGGTGCTTGTCTGTACGGAGTTGGTACGGTCTCCCCATGACCTGCGTGTCTCCGGTTTCCTCCCACACTCCAAAGACGTACAGGTCTGCAGGCTAATTGGCTTGGTAAAATTGTAAATTGTTCCTAGTGTGTGTAGGATGGTGTAAGTGTGCTGGGATCGATGGTCGCCGTGGACTCGGTCCGCGCTGTACCTTTAAACTAGACTAAACAAAAAAAATCCATGGGCAAACCTGCTGAAGCCTTCAATTGAATTAGGTTTAATCCTCAGCTTTGCACAATCTTGTCACAAGGATATGGGTTTAAAGTCCTACTCCAGGAATTAATCTGGACAGATACTTTCAAGTAGCAGAGTGATTGAACCATTGTTGAAAATGCCATTGACTGGATGAGGTATTGCTAGATTTAGCAGCTCAATTGGTGCATTATCCAAGGCACATCGACATCCAGACATTAAACTGCTGAAGCTGGAATCTTGCACAAAACGCAAACTACCCGAGCAATTCAGCAGGTCAGGCAGTATCTATAGAGGGAATGGACAGAGGACGTTTCAAGTTGGAACCTTTCTTCACACTTCAAAATTCAGCATGTTTTCAAATAAAAAGTATATTAAACAATCTCCAAGGTAGACAAAAATGCTGGAGAAACTCAGCGGGTGAGGCAGCATCTATGGAGCGAAGGAAATAGGCAACGTTTCGGGTCGAGACCCATCATCAGACAGTCTGAAGAAGGGTCTCAACCCAAAACGTTGCCTATTTCCTTCGCTCCAATTCTCCAGCATTTTTTTCTACCGTCGATTTTCCAGCATCTGCAGTTCCCTCTTATACAATCTCCTTGTAACTTTGGTGAGTTTTTTAGAATTTTATTTTGGCTCATGAACGCCAAAGTCACAGAAAGGTTTATACAAATTTTGATAATCTTTAAGATATATAGATTGTGTGCAGTTTTAGTCTCAAAATTTGAGGAAGGACATTCTTGCTATTGAGGAAGTGCAGCGTAGGTTCACAAGGTTAATTCCCGGGATGGCGGGTCTGTCATATGCTGAGAGAATGGAGCGGCTGGGCTTGTATACTCTGGAGTTTCGAAGGATGAGAGGGTATCTCATTGAAACATATAAGATTATTAAGGGTTTGAACACGCTAGAGTCAGGAAACATGTTCCCGATCTTGGGGGTCCAGAACCAGGGGCCACAGTTTAAGAATAAGGATTAAGCCATTTAGAACGAAGAATAGGAAACACTTTTTCACACAGAGAGTTGTGAGTGTGTGAAAAAGCCTCAGAGGGCAGTGGAGGCCGGTTATCTGGATACTTTCAAGAGAGAGCTAGATATGGTTCTTAAACATAGCGGAGTCAGGGGATATGGGGAGAAGGCAGGAACAGGGTACTGATTGGGGATGATCAGCCATGATCACACTGAATGGCGATGCTGGCTCGAAGGGCCGAATGACCTACACATGCACCTATTGTCTATTGTCTAAAAACAAAATAATGGTCAGCACGGACAAATTGGGCCGAAGAGCCTGCTTCTTTGCCGTTTGTCTATGACTTTATGACTCCAAATTTCACCTCAAGAAGACATTTCTGCTCATTCTGAAACAATAAATATCTTTTAGTTTAGAGAAACCGCGTGGAAACAGGCCCTTCGGCCCACTGAGTCTGCGCTGATCACGGTTACCCGTACACTCGTTCTACCCTACACACTAGGGCCAAATTACAGAAGCCATTTAACCTACAAATCTGCACGTCTTTAGAATGTGGGAGTAAACTGGAGCGCCCGGAGAAAACCCACGTGGTCACGGGGAGAACGTACAAACTCTGTGCAGAGAGCACCCCCTGGTCAAGATTGAACCCGGGTCTCTGGCGCTGTGAGGCAGCAACTCTACCGCCGCACAGCTGTGCTGCCGTACAAACCAAAGGGGATTATATGGATTTTTGAGAATAACAACCTGGAGTAATAATTTGGTGATTTATGACTACCACAACTACACCACACTGAGCTGCGGTCTCCAAACATGTTACCAAAAACAAACTGGATTAAACCATGGTAAAAGTACTCCACTTCTCGCTCTTCATAAGTACATTCCAGTTACACAAGTAGACCCAAAAAATGTGAAAGGGAAATAGTGGCAGAACTAAAGCGGCCACAACATCAACCAGCAAGTTTAATTCAAGATACCGATCGAAGAAAAAGCCATAAAACAGGCAAAGATTGTATCTTAGTCACAGAGTCCAAAATTCCAAAAGAGAGTTAGATTGAGCTCTTAGAGCTAACGGAATCAAGGGATATGAGGAACAAGCAGGAACGGGGTACTGATTTCGGATGATCGGCCATGATCATATTGAATGGCCGAAGGACCAAATGACCTACTCCTGCACCTATTTTCTATGTTTTTTTGTTTCTACATCAGATAGGACCCGGTGACTAAGACACAATCTTCGCCTGTTTATGGCTTTGTCTCAAGCTGCTGCCTCCTTTAGAATCAGTAACCTGGTTATGTGCAATTCGCAACAGCAATTGGATGTGTGGACCTTGCCATGGTACGTTGATGAAAGTGTTTGACTTATCAAATGGATCACAAAAGAAGTAATTGCATTTATTCACTTCAAACTCTACACAGGTTCAGATCTAATTACCTCTGCAGTGGCTGAGAATGAAATCAGATACATTCCCTGGACCAGGAAATTGCTGCTCCATTATAGAGTTGCATCAGATGATGAATTCACAATAGACGCTAACGTGATACAGATTCCGCATCGGCCAGACGCAAGCTTAACACAGAATCATGTTTCAATTAGAGGTTAAATAAATCAGACTTTTTACAACAATCCAGAGTGTTTCAATGAGTTAAGTATAGATACGGTCTTTTTTTTAACCATTATTTTACCGTAACAGCAAAGGCTTGGAGAGAGTGGATGAGGAGAGGATGTTTCCACTAGTGGGAGAGTTCTAGGACCAGACGTCATAGCCTCAGAATAAAAGAACGTTCCTTTAGGAAGGAGATGAGGAGGAATTCCTTTCGCCAGAGGGCGTTGAATCTGTGGCATTCATTGCAACAGAAGGCTGCGGAGTCAATTGATATCTCTAAGGCAGAGATAGATAGATTTGTGATTAGTATGGGTGTCGGGGGTTATGGGGAGAAGGCAGGAGAGTGGGGTGGCGCAGCGGTAGAGTCGCTGCCTTACAGCGCTTGCAGCGCCAGAGACCCGGGTTTGATCCTGACTACAGGTGCTGTCTGTACGGAGTTTGTACATTCTCCCCATGACCGCCTGGGCTTTCTCCGAGATCTTCGGTTTCCTCTCACATTCCAAAGACGTACAGGTTAAAAAGTTAATTGGCTTTGTATAAATGTAAAAATGTCCTTAATGTGTTAATAGAATAGTGTTAATGTGCAAGGATCACTGGTCGGCACGGACTCAGTGGGCCGAAGGGCCTGTTTCCGCCCTGTATTTCAAAACTGAAATGGGGTTGAGAGGGAGAGATAGATTATCCAAGATTAAATGGAGGTGTAGACTTGATGGGACAAATGGCCGAACTCTGCTCTTATCACTTATGAACGTATGAAATTGGGACGGCACGGTGGCGCAGCGGGTAGAGCTGCTGACTCTCGGCACCAGAGACCCAGGTTCGATCCTGACCTCGGGTGCTGTCTGTGTGGAGTTTGCACGTTCTCGCTGTGACTGCACATCCCAAAGACCGTAAGGTAGTGGCTCTACTGCTGCGCCCACGTGCCGTTTTGTGGTCTGTGTCATGTCAAGTATGTCACCAAATCCGTCAATTGTGTAAAAACCTTTCCGTAATGTGAAACTATGCAGCATCGCTGAAGTACCTGTACTGAAATATTATGCTGCAATGTAAATGAGTAATGCAACAAATGCAAAGGCTTATCAGAATCCTAAAGCAAAATACCAGCCATTATTTAGCCATTACTTTAGTGAGTGATGCCTTTAGACAGAAATTGACCCATTTATCACATTCTTAATGTATTTTGCAAATATCAAATTCAAAATTGGACATGCATGCAATATACTGAGCCAGTATGACATTTTGGTCATTGGGTTCCGGCTCTGATTTATTCTGTAACTTTTCATACCTCTAGTTTCTCCTCTCCCCAGACTTTCAATCAGAAGGGTCCCGATATAAAACGTCACCTACTCGTTTTCTCCAGAGATGCTGCCTGACCCGCCGAGTTATAGAGTCATGGAGTGTGGGAACATGCCCTTCGACCCAACCTGCCCACACTGACTAGCATGTCCTATCTACACTAGTCCCAACTGCATGTGTTTGGCCCATATCCCTCCAAGCCTGTCCAATCCTATTCCAATTAACCTGTCTAACTGTTTCTTAAATGTTGAGATTGTCATTGCCTCAACTACCTCCTCTGGCAGCTTGTTACATACACTCATCACCCTTTGTGTGAAAATGTTACCCCTCAGATTCCTATTAAATCTTTTCCCCTTCACCTTAAACCTTTGTCCTCTATATAGATTCCTCCTTAATATAACTCCTCCTGGAGTGACTCCAGCATTTAGTGTCTATCTTCGGTGCAAACCAGCATCCGCAGTTCCTTCCTACACACACCGAGCCAGTCATCAGTCATCTTCTCGAGGTGCCAAAAGCAGTGAAAAGCTCAAATTGAGAGCCGCAAGTAAATTCTGAAAGGTACAAATGTTGTGGAATAGAAATTGACATTAAAGTTTAATAAGGCCTGCGTTTCCAACTGGCAAGCTATTTTGGGGAAAGATACTCTATTCGATCGCTCTGAGAAGTCACAGCTTTAATTATCGTGTCTCGGAACAGAACATACCGGCCTCATTCCGAAGACTTGGGCTGCAAGTCAAGTTGTACAATCAGTTTCCACGGCACACATAATTATCTGCTCGTCCTGAATATTATTGAACTCGATCGTCCACGGCTGAGGTTAACATCAATGGCTCACTTATCTCTTTGCCACGTAGATGTGTGAGTCAGAATAAGTATCTGATGTGACTCCCTTGTCAAACGTTGCTATTACTTATTCCGAGCAGAGAAATTAATACTACTCAGTGGGTCAGGCAGCATCTCTGCAGAGAAGGAATAGGTGACATTTCTTCATCTGAAGAAGGGTCTCATAAGTTCATAAGTGATAGGAGCAGAATTAGAACATTCCGCCCATCAAGTCTACTCCTCCATTCAATCATGGCTGATCTATCACTCCCTCCTAACCCCATTCTGCATTCTCCACATAACCTCTGACACCCATTCTAATCAAGAATCTTTCTATCTCTCCCTCGACTTGCCTTCCACATCCTTCTGTGCCCATGAATTCCACAGATTCACCATCTGTCTCGACCCGAAACGTCACACATTCCTTCTCTCCAGGGATGCTGCCGGTCCCGCTGAGTTACTCCAGCGCTTTGTCTCTATCTTCAGTATCTGCATTTCCTTCCTGCACAATGAATGTTACTCGTTTGGTATAAATAGTGCACCTTCCATTCAATCAATATTGCATTGCAGACAGTTAGAAATAAGCTTCTGTAGTTAGTAAATACTGCAGCTAGAGTGCACCAGTGGTGCAGGGTTAGGATAATGATTCCAGTGCAGGAATCGCTATCTAGTGTCACCCAGTCCTGTACATAGCTTCTACTGAGGCGTCCTGAGTGCTGAGGCTCTATGAGACGCTGGTCAGGCTGCATTTGGAGTACTGTGAGCAAATGTGTGCCCCATATCTGAGGAAGGATGTGCTGGCCCTGGAGAAGGTCCAGAGGAGGTTTACAAAAATGATTCCAGGAATGAGTGGGTTAGCATATGATGAGCGTTTGACAGCACTGGGCCTCTACTTGCTGGAGTTGAGAAGGTTGAGGGGGCACCTCATTGAAACTTACAGAATAATGAAAGGCATAGATAGAGTGAATGTGGAAAGGATGTCTCCACTGGTGGGAGAGTCTAGGACCAGAGGTTATAGCCTCAGAATTAAAGGGCGTTTAGGCAGGAATTAACGTCAGGCAGTATCTCTGGAGATAAGCACAAAATGCTGGAGCAACTTAGCAGGGCAGGCAGCTTCTCTGGAGAGAAGGAATGGGTGATGGTTCAGGTCGCGACAGATGGTGAATCTGTGGAATTCATTGCCACAGAAGGCTGTGGAGGCCAAGTCGACGGAAATTTGATATTTCCATCCTGGAAAAAAGGTTCTGACTGAATACCCTATCTATGCTTCTCATAATTGCAGATACCTCTATCAGGTCTCCCCTCAACCCCCAGGGTTCCAAAGAGAACAATCCAAGTCTGTCCAACCTCTCCTTGTAGCTAACACCCCCTGATCCAGGCATCATTCTGATAAACGTCCCCTGCACCCTTTCCAAAGCCTCCACATCCTACCTGTATTGAGGTGACCAGAACTGCACACAATACTCCAAATACGGCCCCACCTGGTACAGTTACCCAACAATATCTATCAGCACTGAACGGTGAGATACGTTTTCCAATAAAAGGAGTGCAGATAACTCAACATTCAACCTGTGAAAATTGTCACTGATGCAACTGTCACAATTGTCACTAGAAAAAGTATATTTTGTTATTAATGCCTTTTAACAACAACCTTACACACATATTTTCAGAAACCTAAATTTCTCTTTGTGGCTATCTCTTGCAACCACAGTTTGTCATCTTCACCCTTTCTTCCAATGGATAAATGCACATCTTAAAAACACATTTTAAATGTCATTGTCATTCTATCCAATTCCTTCCTTCACAGTGGCATATTATTATGGCAATGTAGCAACTTGACAAGGCCTCTACAATGGCACTTTGCAGAACAGTACCTTGAAGAATGTGTAGGAAGGAACTGCAGGTGCTGGTTTACACTGAAGATGGACACAAAATGCTGGAGAAACTCAGCGGGTCAGGCAGCGTCTCTGGAGAAAAGGAATAGGTGACGCTCCGGGTCGAGACTCTTCTTCACACTCAGGGGAGAGGGTCTCAGTCTGAAGAAGGCAAGTAACCTACCAACTTGTACATCTTTGGAAAGTGGGAGGAAACCGGAGCAAACACAAGCAGTCACAGGGAGAACATACAAACTCTGTACAGCCAACAGCAGTCAGGTCCTGACCCGAAAGGTCACCCATCTTTTTTCTCTAGAGATGCTGCCTAACCCCCTGAGTTACTCCAGCACTTTGTGCCTATCTGAGGTAAGATGAGAGTGGAAGATTTAAGGTGTTTTCAAGAATGAAACAGGGAAGATGGAGGAACAACTTTTATGAAGCACATCTCCCGACATACTTGAGATCAATTTTTAAAATGTGGTGGGATCAATTTTTAAAATGTAAAACAGACAACAGTCCCTAAAGTGAAGATGTGGATTACAGATATGTCCGAGGCCCTACATTTGGAAAACATTAGGCTTGTCTTGGCGAAAAAAAAACAGATCCATTTCTTAAGGCATTTCTGCAACAACAGGATGGTTAAACACAAATGTAAATTTAAATCCGACGCCAGGGATGGGTGGGGGAGGTATATCTCCATCTTTTCTTATCTTATTTCTTTTCTTTTCTCCTACGCTTCTTTGGTGGCTTAGGGGTCTTTTTCCTGCTCTCTTGTATTTTACTTTTTTTTCATCATTCTTTTGTTTCTTCTTTCTTTGTTTTTCTTTTTTCTTTTTTTTTAAATTTAGGTTATAAAGTTAAAAATGAAGCTGTACAATAATTGTATAACTGTTATGTCGATCGTCTTATCCTTGTACAATTGTTTCTAACAAAATTTTTTTTTTTTAAATATTAAAAAATTAAAAAATGTGGGGTGGATATTTTCTCTTGCTCACTTCCAGTGTACTAAGGGCAGTTCTTCCCACCTACAGAGCTGGCAATTCAAGTTGACAAGACCAGCCTTGCACTCCATAGGAGGTGATTGAGGTTAGAGGAAGAGATTATGCTATTTTGTTAGCAAACACCAATACCCTAAAGTGAGGCAAAGCATCAAGCTGACAGGCAAGCAAGTCTGTCCTAAACTGCTTCCATAAACTTCTCAGTTGGTTGAAGCCTTGGGCTAAATTGATTCAGTTGGGGTTTGGTTTAGCTTGGGAGTACAGCATGGAATCAGGCCCTTCGGCCCACTGAGTCCATGCCGACCATTGATCACCGTTCTTACTAGTTCTATGTCATCGCACTTTAGGAGGAAGTTGGATAGGCTACCTCAGCTGCAAACCTGCGCTTCTTTGGGATGTGGGAGGAAATCAAAGTACCCGACGGAAACCCACACGCTCACAGGGCAAATGTGCAAACCCGGCACAGGCATCACCCACGTCAGCATCGAACCTCTATCTCTGGCGTTGTGGGGCAGCAACAGGTAATTGGCATAGATCGGGGAGACACTCAGACCTTTCTCCCAGAGTGGAAATCTCAAAAACCAGAGGGCATAGCTTTCAGGAGGTGACAGGAGCAAAGTGTAAAGTAGATGTGCGGGGCACATTTTTCTACACAGAGGGTGGTGGGTGCTTGGAACACATTGCCAGGGGTGGTGATGGAGGCAGATGCAATAGAGGCATTGAAGAGGCTTTTAGACAGGCACAATAATGTGCAAGGAATGGAGGGATATAGATCATGTGCAGGCAGATGAGACTAGTTTACCTTGGCATCAAGTTCAGCGCTGACATCGTGCACCAACGAGCCTGTTCCTATGCTGCACTGTTCTATGTTCTGCGCTCTTTAATTGTGTCATTACTTTTGACAGATTAAAAGGGGTTTTAAAAGAAGAAAACTCCATTTGTGATTTAGCACTTAAGCCAACAAAATAACACGACGTAAACTTTAAAACCTGCAGTGGTTTCAATAAATCGCCTGCCATTTTTTCAGGCTGCTAGACGTGATCCAGACAACAAAATAACCAAATAGTCATCTGAACCAGTGCTCACTTTAGCAGCCAAACAACAGGTGTCGCAGCGGTCGAGTTGCTGCCTTACAGCGCCAGAGACCCGGGTTCGATCCTGACTACGGGTGCTGTCTGTACAGGGTTTGTATGTTCGCCCTGCGACCTGTCTGGGATTTCTCTGATATTATCGGTTTCCTCCCACACTCCAAAGACGGACAGGTTTGTAGGTTAATTGGCTTGGTATGAACGTAAAATTATCCCGAGTGTGTGTAGGACGGGGTTAACGCAGGGATCGCTGGTCGGCGCGGTCTCGGATTGCCGAAGGGCCTGTTTCTGCTCTGTATCTCTAAACTAAACTAAAATAAAATGTAGTTAAAGGGAACTAAGACATTTCACACTTTTCACTACCTCCGGGCATCTCAGAGCACTGCACAGCTAAAGTTTGTGCTGGAAATGTTGCTGTGATAGCAACTTTTCACACAGCAAACTCCCACAAACAACAGTACGATACTGAGTGACGAAAGCTGATTAGCCAGCAACCAGTTTCCATTGGGAGGGAATGGATAGGCAACGTATCGGGTCGGCATTATTCTTCATCAGGGTGCTGACCTAGATGCTGCCTGACTAGCTGCGTTCCTCCTGCACTCTGTGTTCTGCTCAAGATTCCAGCATCTGCAGTTCCTCGTGTCAACCAATCTCCATTCTTTTTTTTGCAACGAGACATATGAAAAGAAAACATACTGTGTTTTCTCACTTCACATCTCATTTTACCATTAGCCCCGAAACAGGTTGTTTTGGTTTTAGTTTTGTTCACTATTGTCACGTGCACCGAGGTACAGTGAAAAGCTTTTTGGTGTTTGCTATCCAGTCAAAGAAAAGATGATTCCGATCAAGCCATCCACAATGAACAGATAAAGGATAAATGGTACTTCATTTAGTGAACGATAAAGTCCAATAAATTGTCATTCAACATCTCATTGAAGTGCGCTCTCATAATTTTGTCCGGATTAAAGGGTGTGCTGGGCCATCAGTTGCTGGAAAATCAATGGTGGTCCTGTCTAATGAGACGGGAAAGGGAGGTGATAAATGTGCCATTTTGTACTATCAATGAATATTATTCTATTCAAACGAACCCCAAGTACTGATTGAAGACAGCAAATGAAATTGCAAGTTCTGAAATGAGATGGAATTCGGGGCCTGCCCAGGGAAAAATATATTCCTTCAGACCCTGTGCTTCACAGACACTCCTTAACAATATCTACATAAATGAATTCATTATTTTTCCACTGCTGCTGTCATTGTTCAAAAAAAATGCTAGAATTCATGTCACTAAATTGACGGGTTAATCTTCCCTGCCTGCCTGCTGGGCGAGGAGAAAACCCGTTTTGTCTTTTTTAATTCTTAACATGGGATAAGGGTGGCATTTTTTGCTGGCGATGTCAATGAACAGTGTCATTTATTTTTCTTCCCCTTTTTTTCTCGCCCACCTTAGGGCAAGCATTCTCTTGCGGCTGAGACTGACAACACTTCCCACACGAAGCATCTAAATTTAGACCGGAAGATTTAAGAAAATATTGATTGTAATTACAGAGCATCTCTCCAGTTTACTTGGTGGAGACTGGCACTGCGGAAAATCTTTGCTTTGATCTTCCTGCAGTTTAATAGAAGTGAAGGCAATGAGCTATCTTTCATCTGGAGGATATAATTTTAAAATAATGAAACAAAGATCACGGGAGAAAGCTGCGGAAAACAAAAGCACCCACTTCTTTGATTTCATCAAAGCCAATCCTTCAGGTTGGCATTTTCTGTTTAAAACGCTGGCTTCTTGTCAACTTGCAATGGTCCCAGAAGCATTTCAGTCTTTATTAGTCATTGGGGGAATAATTCGACACTGCATGTTAAATTAAAAGGATTTTTTTTTTGCTTTGAATATTCTTCAGATACTGGAAGAAGGGCAAAACATTCTTCAAATGCTTGGCTGGTCAGGAATCATGTGTGGTTTGAGAATCAGAGTTAGCATTTCAGGTAAAAGACCTTCATCAGAACTGGGAGAGACAGAAAAAGGTTAGTTTTAAATTGCAAAGAATGTGTCGGAGGCAGGGAGGTATTGGATAAAGGGACTGTATCTGATAGATTGAGATAAAAGATGCAGTAGGAATGAAGGCACAAGTAACTGCAGGTGCTGGTTTTCCCAAAAAGTATTCGAGTAACTTGGCGGGTCAGGCAGCATCTCTGGAGATAGACACAAAATGCTGGAGTAACTTAGCGGGTCAGGCAGCATCTCTGGAGAGAAGGAATGGGTGACCTTTTGGGTTGAGACCCATCTCTGGAGGACGTGGATAGGCGACGTTTCAGACATAGAAACGTTGAAAATAGGTACAAGAGTAGGCTCAAAGGGCCGTATGGCCTATTCCTGCGCCTATTGTCTATTGATTAATAATTTTGTTGAGTGGTATCAGAACACAAATCAGAACACAAGACCAAGGAAATGATAATTGACGGCAGGAACGGAGAAGCGAGGGGCGATACACCTGTCTTCATTGGTGGGACGGCGGTGGAGGGAGTATTGGCATACACATCTCTGATGCTCTCTGGCCCCAGCACACTGATGCAATTACCAAGAAATTGGATGAAAGTACGATGAGCTCAGGGCCTGTACTCGCTGGAGTTTAGAAGGATAAGGGGAGACCTTGTTGAAACCTATCGAATCGTGAAAAGCCTCGTTGGACGTGGAGAAGATGTTTCCACTAGTGGGAGAGTCTAGGACCAGAGGGCTCAGCCTACAAGAACATACCTTTAGAAAGATGATGAGGAGGAGTTTCTTTAGTCAAAGGGTGGTGGATCTGTGGAAGCCATTGCCACAGATGGCTGTGGAGGAGGACAAGTCATTGGGAATTTTTTAAATTGGAGATCGACAGGTTCTTAATTAGTAAGGGTGTCAAAGGTTATGGGGAGAAAACAGAAGAAATGTGGTTGAGAGGAAAAGATAGAGCACCATCATTGAATGGCGGAGAAGGCTCGGCGGGCCAAATGGCCTAATTCTGAGCCTGTGACGTATAAACCTATGACAGCTCACTAATGCCCCTAATTCCTCCGAATTCTGAGGAGGGAATTGAGCAGGGTACTGAATATTCTTTCAAACTTGAAGTTTATGAAGCATATTAACCGGACACATCACACCCTGGATCTGAAATTCAAACACTTAGTGTCATAGAGTGATACAGCATGGAAACATGCTCTTCGTCCCAACACCCACACCGGCCAACATGTCCCACCTGTCCGCGTTGGGCCCATATCCCCCCAAACCTGTCCGAACCATGTACCTGTCTAACTGTTTCTTAACCGTTCGGATAGTCCCTGGCTCAACTACCTCCTCTGGCAGCTTGTCCCATACCCCCACCACCCTTTGTGTGAAAATGGTACCCCTCAGATTTCCTATTAAATGTTCTCCTCAAACCTATCCTCTGGTCCTGAGAACAAAAGAGTTTGCAGAAAGTGGTGGATGTTGTGTGTTGAGCCCTCAACCATCTAAGGAATCTACAGGAAGCGCTGCTTCAGGATGACACCTACTATCGTCAAAGACTCACCCCACACTGGCCACACTCTCCTCACATCCAGAAAATGGCACAGTAGTCTGAGAACCATTACCTCCACGTTCAAGAACAGCTTCTTTCCTTCAACCATCAGGTCTTGAACCATTCTGCACAATCTTACCTCAGTATCAAACCATTAAGGACTGCACTACATCGATTGCGTGACGTACTTTGGTTTTCGCACTATCCTGGTCCAGAATCCATTTAAAGGATGATGTTTCTGAGTACTTAGACGTGCATGATAAAATAGGCCGGAGTCAGCATGGTTTTGTGAAGAGGAGATCAGATGCCAGGGCCTCAGAATTAAAGGGTGTACCTTTAGGAAGGATATGAGGTGGCGTTTATTTAGTCAGAGGGTGGTGAATCTGTGTAATTCATTGCCACAGGCGGCTGTGGAGGCCATGTCAATGGATCTTTTTAAGGCAGAGTATGGCAGGTTCTTGATTAGTACGGGTGTCAGGAGTTATGGGGAGAAGGCAGGAGAATGGGGTTGCGAGGGAAAGATAGATCAGTCATGATTGAATGGCAGAGTAGTCTTGTTGGGCCGAATGGCCTAATTCTGCTCCTGGGACCTATGGATTTGTGAAGAATAACAGATAAGTTATTATATATTTCTTGTACTTGTTGGTGTATCTAATATGTCTATAAAGCTCTGGCAGGTTCAAATTTCATTGTTCCAGTTCACATCCGGAGCGTTTGACAAATAAACACTCTTGACATTTGATAGTTTCCTCTCTATTGCAGTTGTACGGAGAGCATTTCAATCAGCCCTGTCACTAGCTTAGCTTCGACGGCTGGTTCAGGTCTGCTTTCCCAACCTGATCGCCACTATTACTGGAGAGATTCTCTGGGCTACGGGGATAGAAATGAGCCATCTTGAATTTCAGTTGATCACAAATAGCCTGCATTTCTCGCAACATACATGTTTTACTATTTTTAAGACTTTTAGAGATACAGCGCGGAAACAGGCCATCGACCCTCGCACACTAACATTATCCTACACACACTAGGGACAATTTACAATTTTATCAAGCCAATCAACCTTCAAACACGTACATCGTTGGAGTGTGGGAGGAAACCGGAGCGCCGGGAGAAAACCCACGCAGGTCACAGGGAGAATGTACAAACTCCATACAGACAGCACCCATCGTCAGGATCATATCCATGTCTCTGGTGCTGTAAGGCAGCAGCTCTACTGCTGCACCACCCCGTATGAAGATGTATCTGGGATACTTTAAACACAATTTATTTTGTGACTTTCATTTGCCAGCAGCCAGCCATCGATTATAACTGACGTAAAGGAAGAGTGTGCAAGACGGCTGGATTGGCCCATCCCTCCCCTACCCAAGCTTTCCGTTCTTACCCAGCAAACAGCTAACAATGGCCTGCTTCCTTTATCATTATCTTTCATTCACTTGTTCTATCTCTCTCTACATCATCGTCTATATCTCTCGTTTCCCTTCCCCGTGGCTTTCAGTCCGAAGGAGGGTCTCGACCCGAAACACCACCCATTCCTTCTCTCCAGAGATGCTGCCTGTCCCGCTGAGTTACTCCAGCATTTTGTGCCTGTCTTCGGCTGGATTGAAACTGGGCTTGAAGTTCTGCGGCAGACTGTTTACTTGACAAGGCTTTTACTTGACAAGGGAAGCAACGATATGTTCTGCTCCGTCTCACACACTCTCGCGGCAACAGGGGCCCTGTCGTCAGTTGATAAATCACCCCCACGCATTAGGGCCTATTGTTATGGAGATAACGCGACCAAGGAGCGATTCAACACTGAGACAGCAAACAGCGGCAGGCTGAATGTTTGCCAAAGAGATGGCAAACACAATGCTGCAGCATCAGGCAGAATGCATGCAGCAAAGCCCGTCCACTTTCATCACTTCTGTGAAGTAAATACAACAGAGAAGGAGCTCGAATTTAAAGGAACAATGGTTAATAATTCAACAAAGCAAAACATTTGTCAGTAAATGTACTATATCCTCTATGAGTCAAATTCACTCCGTGGCTCACAGCTAAGTGATTATTTTACAAAGGACCATTTGATTATGCTAAGGGGAATCATTTATTTCTCCCTCAGGTACAAACATTATCTGTGAGAAATAATTACCTAGAACATTTGACAGTAATCGTCAGGTACATTGAGGGGGTGTTTGAGAAAAATCCCCCAACTGGAGAATTTTCAATGGAAATTTTTTTAATAGGGGGAAAAACGATTTACAAATTGGTACATTAGTGTTTCTGGAAATGTAGTCCGACCGTTCGCATGTTCAGTTCCACTTGCTGTAACAAAGTGCGTTCGGGAATTGTGAGCAATGTGAACTTCGCTCTTCCATGGCGCTTTCCAGTTTGATTCTTCTGCAGCATAGATCCCAAGAGAGTGCCTTCTCAGTGAAGTTGCTGAACCAACCTCTTTTTCCCGAGACCAAAATATGAAGCGGGATTGTGCTTATCGGGTCAAAAGCTAGTACCAATTGCAGATTTATTCCATCAGTGGATTTACTCTCCCTCTGATATAAACAGGTTTGCCATCATCAAAGGTGGAACTCAATGAAACACATGTTTCCTTTCCACATACGATAGACAAAGGAACACATTCAATCTGTTAAAGAGGAACTGCAGCAGCATTAAGGAGCGAAGGAGATAGGCGACGTTTCGGGTCGAGACCCTTCTTCAATCTATCAGTTGCAATGGTTGATGTCATTGTTGAACAGAGAGGGTCACACCTAGTGTCTGTCATTAAAATATCAGCTTTAGCTCCAACAGGACCAATCGAATATAGTACAATCAAACCCATCTTTAACAGATGAAAGTTTGCAAGATGGAAATCAATCAAAAAACACTTTACCCAAGGTTAAAGCACAGGGGCAGGGTGCAACACAGTGTGTGATACAGACAGTGGTGCAGAATGCTGTGCTTTGCCTCTCCAATGTGTAGCAAACCAGGCGCAGTCTGCCTTCCAATGCTGTCTTGCGGCAGTTTTCTTGCAGCCGCGTATGCTGGTAAGGACGTGGTGACCTGCCCATTTAGAACACCCTTAGTCTGGTTGATCGTACACAAATGCTGGAGAACTCAGCGGTGGTGTGCCAGCAGCGCAGTGTGGAGCGAAGGCGATAGGTAACGTTTCGGGCCAACCTTTCTTCAGACTGATGGGGGCATCGGGCAGGTGTATGTGAGGAGGTAATGGATGCATTTAACTACAAGGGTTACGAGGATTGATGAGATGCCCATGGGACATGCAAGTTGCCGTCCATATAAAACCTCTGTAACGGAAATTACAGCCAGGACGCGTGTAAGTTGGAGGTGATTATCTGGCTTTATTCTGTTTGGTTCACAACGAGAGTGGAGTCTGGAGTCTCAGGTGTTATTGGAAGTGACAGAGTACAAATGTTAACAAAGGGAGCAATGAGCCGTCATGATTTACATTGTTAGAGACAAGAGAGACTTGTTTGCTTCTTTACACACTGCATCAATAAACTGTCCAGTAGCTGGTGGGGGAAGCAAGAGACAGAAAGTATCAGTGTTACTTCTCAGCACAGCTGATCCAGCAACTCACTTGCGCTTCATTTTCCAATGAACTGCTGCTGATTTCCCCCAGCGAGCGTAATTCAAATGTATTATATTTCCTTTTCCCTGGAGAGTTGGTGATGCAGTCAGTTAGAAAACTAGTTTTCACCACTACAGTGGAAGTACAAGTTGGAGTCATGCGACAGAAAAGCCTCGCTTTCTGAATATTATAAAATTCGCCTAACATTGCAAAATCTTAACAAACAAAACGTATTTTAAGAGAGATAGATATCAAATTGAATATATTGGGAAGCGTCAATTTTTTATTTTTTTTCCTATGTTGCTTGGATACCCTGTATATAGTTTCTCTCAACTCTCCAACAATGAATTTTGCTCACCCCCTTCCGTACAGGATGATTCACAGCGGCACACGTGGCGCAGCGATAGAGCTACTTGCATTGCAGCGCCGAGACCACAGTTACGATCCTCACTCGGAGTGCTTGTCTGTTGCGGAGTTTTGTGCGTTCTCCCGTGACCTGCTTGGGTGTTCTCGAGATCTTCGGTTTCCCACGCTCCAAAGACATACAAGCTTGTAATGTCAATTGGCTCTTGATTTTAATTGTACAATGTCCCTAGTGTGTGTAGTACTGTGTTAATGTGCATGGTCGTATTGGATTGTATTGTTTATCTTTTAGTATCAATTTTTTGCTGCAGTATTTGCATCAGAGGAAAAACGAAAAAAAACGTTTCTCACCAGTGTCCATTCAGTTGTGTGGGGTAAAAAAATAGTAAACAAAGAAATATAAAAGTACATATTTCATTGAGTTCCGATCTGCAGTGGCACTGTCAATGGCTCTGCTTCAGTGTGTCCCGGTTGTGTGTTTGCGGTGCGCGGATACTTTGGCAGGGGGCAAAGTCGTTTATCAGTCTAATTGCCTGCGGGAAGAGCTGAGGAGCATCCTGTGGTTTGCAGCTGAATGCTCCTGTACCTCGGTTTTCCAGATGGCAGGATGGAGAATATGTGATGCGGATGGGTGGTAGGGGTCTTTGATGATGGAGATGCTCTGCTAATACATCTTTCTGTATATGTCAGCAAGAAAGGGAGTGGAGCACCAATAATCCTGCTGGCGGTCTTCACAATCCTGTCCAGTTGGTGCCGTTCGTACGCCTTGCAGCTCCCGAACCAGGAGGTGATGCCGTAGGTTAATGTGCTCTCGATTGTCCCCCTATAAAATGTTCGTCGGTCAGCGCGGACTCGGCAGGCCGAAGGGCCTGTTTCCGTGCTGTACCTCTAAACATCCACCAGATAAACTCAAGGGTGTCAGCCAGGACGCCTCACTTTTTCTGGTTCACGATCAAATGGCCTTAGATTGGGTGACTTTGGTAATATCATGGCCAAGTTTGATCCCTCTGCCTCTTGTCCAAACTTGCACATTTCTGCAGATGGTTCTGGATGGCAACTGATGAGGTGAAAATTGGCAGATTTTACCCTTGAAAAACACTAGGGTACTGAAGTTAATTCAGCTCAGGATCGAACCTGGGTCTGTCCCAGATATATACTCACTCACTCATTCAATGAATACATTTGCTTCGACATTGCTATGATCCTGAAATGAATATATTTTCAATAATTCTGCTCTTTAAATTTGTCAATCTTTTGCTTCTGAACTCAATTTTTTAAGTTGGTTTTATTTGGCAGGGGTAAATATTGGCCAATAGCTCAGAGGAATTGTGTTAAGGCCTGTCCCATCTTATGTGTCCCTTGGGGCACGCAAATTACGCGACCTCGTCATAGGTTTGAGGCGACACGGGGCATCGTGTGGCCGCGTGGGGCGGTCCCACTGGAGAAGCTCGGAGGGGTATGGAGTTGCTCCGACTTCACTGTTCCCAATCCGGTTACGAGGGCAGGTGGGAGGTGTGAGGAGACGGACTGGCCACTTAGTCTGATAGCTTGCCGCAGTCAGAGGCACGGTACCTGCCCCTGTCATGATCCTGGGTGGTGGGAAGGTGACAGAGGAGGGTCCGTATGCTGTGGTGGACACGCCCACCTCACAAGGAGAGGTGAGCGAGGTGGCTGAGAAGTTGCAACCTTCCGGACTCGGCTGGACATTGAGTGCCGAGGAGGAGGGGTACGCGGAGTCGTCGGGGGGGTGGGGTGGGGGGGGGTGGGGGGTGACAGTGCGTTAGGACTGCCCCACCCGCGGCCCTGTGTCACGACTGTCGAAGTCTGGGAACTTCGGAAGTTCTTAAAGATACGAGAGGGCAGTAGGAAACAAGGTGATTTGGCTGTCGGACCGATGGTCGGACCTGAGGGTGCACAATGCGGTACATTTTTGCCATCCTCCTGAAGAAGGGGAATGAGGGGGGCTAATACGGAATGAGGGCGCAGTTCCAAGAGCTTTTTAGGCCCTAAAGAGAGGGCCTAAGGCTAGGGGAGGCTACACTCCTTCAACTGGGGGGCTGGTAAAAGATCCAGTGTACATCAAAATGAAGCTCTCTATAGCCAGCCTTAATATCAATGGGTGCAGGGGCTCTCGTAGGTATCACCATCTTCAGTGCTCAGGGGACGGGGGGTACGCGGCGGAGCTTCTGCAGGAAACACACACTGTGGCTAGTGATGAACCCACCTGGCTCTGGAGTGGGAAGGGGGGGGTTCTACATGAGCCATATCAGCTCCAATTCGAGTGGGAGTGGCATTCCTGTTGGCCAGTCTTTCAAACCGGCGATCCTCAGGAGTGCAGGACATTGCCGGACACAGGTCGTTTGCTGTATCTGGGCCGTTGCGTTTGGATGGCGTGCATTACACTTCATTAATGTGTACGCTCCCAAGATCGGCGCAATGCAGACGCGCTTAAAAGGGATAGTGACCACGTTGTTGAACACTATCGACGTGGGGGAGTGTGTTTGCCTTGGGGGCGATTTTAATTGTACCCTCGAGGTGATGAGATAGCTCTGGCGTTCAGCGTTGACCGGCTGAGTAAAGTTCTTTAAGGGAGATGGTGGATTCTTTTGAGCTGGTAGATGCTTGGCGGGAATTTCCATCCTGACTCTAACGCCTTCTCGTTACAGGTTTTGGAGAGTGGTGGTGGTTCCGTATTGACCGGTTTATACGCTGTCCAAGGCTATGTCTCCTGTGTTTCAGCAGCCCCATCCATGCGGCTGGCGCATGCTCGAGACCTATGGCCTGGTTGCGAGGATGATTTATATCCGACGCGCACACGGGCATAGGTAAAAGTCCGGTGTTAGTGCTGGTTGCGGAATAGCCAGCTGCGGGAGGATCGCCGATTCAGGATTCCTTCCAGGCAGATTTTGGCGAGGTGGAGGAGAGGCAGGGAGCGATTTCCTTTCCCTAAGGCAGTGTGGACGTGGGGAAGGCCTCGTCCGTTGTTTTGTCAGGACTATGCGAAGGGGGGGTCGACCTAGGGGGCGGGGACTCGAGATCGGACGGCTTGAGAGGGAGTTGCTTGACTCAGACGGCTCTGTCTGGATCAGACTGGTGGGGCTTTCGCTGTGAGTGGGAGGAGTACCAGGGAGAAGAAGGAGCACTGAGGGACTTGCAGCTTAGGAGGTCCCGGGAGCGCGTATGTGAGGTCGCGATGTCCAGATGTTGCACGAATCTGGACCGAGCTCCCCCTTTATCTTTTCCTTCTGGAGAAGGGGCGAGGAAGGCCCGCAGGAAGCTTGTAGAGGTGCTTAGCGGAATGATGGCTCTCGTCACGGATCCAGAGAGCTTGGGTGCCCCGCGGGTTCGAGTCTTTCTACAGGAATCTGGTCTCGGCAGGCAAATCGAGCTGCGGAAGGAGCAAGAGGTCCTGTGGGAGGGCTTAAAGCTGATTTGTGCAATTATGTGGCTGGAAACCCTGGATGATCCCCTAAACCTCTGGAGGAGTTGACGGGTGCCTTGCACCAGATCAGGTGTGGCAAGTTCTCAGGGTGAGATGGACTGAACGTGGGTGTAACCTGAGAGACCTTTGTGTGATGTCCTGGGGGGTGACTATATGAAGGTCTGGGGGTGAGCCTGGCGAACGGGGAGATGCCCTCTCATGGGCGCAGGGGCACGTAGTTGTCCTGTTGCCTAGAAGATGGGGATCTCAGCCTTTGAAGGAACTGGCGCCCAGGTATCTCTCCTCAGCACGGGACTATAAAGTTTTTGCTCGGGCATTGGCGAATCGGCCGGGGGTCCCGTGCTGGTCTCAGGTGATCCACCCTGACCAGTCTTACACCGTCCCGGGCCGGTCCATCCAGGGAATATCCATCTGCTCCGGGACCTGATCCATCGGTCCCAGGGGGCTGGGACAGTCAGTAGCCTATCTCTCCCTCGACAGGAGAGGGCGTTCGCACAGGAGGAGCACGACTACCTCTCGGGATTCTGCAGGGCGTTCGGATTTGGACCGCATTTTTGTGTCCTGGGTCCGACTTTATACACTCTGCAGAGTGCCTTGTTTTAAGGTCAAGGCTCTTTATTGGAACCCATTCCCTTTTGGGCTGGGGGGTTGTCAGGGATGTACCATGTCGCGTCCGCTGTATTCCATCTGTGTGGAGCCGTCTGTGCCTTCTCCGGAGGGCGGTTGCGGGCCTGGTTGTGCCGGGGCTGGAGATGGAGGTGGTTCTCTCGGCCTAGCGCTGATGTCATTTTTGGATGTTCACGGACCTGTTGACCTGCGGAGGATGCCGTGAGTGCCAGCAGGTTTGTATCAGCTGCATTCCTCCGCCAAGATCACTGGGGAAAAGTTTGGTCTCTTGGTGGGGTCAGAAACAACCAAACAAAAAAAAAAAAAAACCACCACACCCCCCCAAACAAAAACAAAACCCCCCCCAAAACACAAAAATCCCCCCCAAAAAAAAATGGGAGGTGGACTCCTGCGGAGGAGATGGCATGTTGTGAGGGTGGAGCACACGCACCTCCTCTATGGGGGGGCTACCTGCTGTCCCACTGAGGGTGGGCGTGGCCGGCGACTGGCAGGAGCTGGAGGCGAAAGTGGTCGCTCGGCTGGGACGTTGGTCAGGCCCCTTGGTGTGCTCTCTTACCGGGGCAGGGCTGTAGTTATAAACCAGCCTGGTGGCCTCTTTGCCGATGGTTACCGGCTGCCACTATGGTCCCGTCCTCTTTATTTAAATCAGGATCCAGAGGAGATTGGTCAACTTCTTCTGGCATCGTTATTGGGTGGGATTTTATCGAACAACGG